>CM056049.1:101666578-102056578 GCA_029574335.1 Rana kukunoris
GGCCCTTTAATAATAAAAAATCCTACAAAAAACCAACTACCAAATATATATACAAAAAAAAAAAGAGGGGGGTTTACCATCTGGGGCGCTGGGGGGCCTCCAGGCATCTGGGCACCTCCGGACCCCCGGGCCCCTTACAGGTGTACAGGGCCGCCATCAGGAATTTTGGGGCCCCTTACACAGCTTCAGGCATGGGCCCCCTGGAGCAGAGAACCGGGGGGGGGGGTGCTGCCGCATGAAATTGAGAAGCGGGGGGGGGGGTGGTGCCGCAAATTGAGGAGCGGGGGGGCCCTTTACAAAAATTTTGACAGAAATAAGAAATAAAGAAAAATATATATAAAAAAGGGGGGTAGCCATTATTATAAAATAAAAATAAAAAAGAGAGAAAATACATATATATATATTTTTTAAATATAACATTTTTCGAAAAAAATTAAAAAAACAAGGGGGTTGCCTTCCAGGGCCCTGGGGACCTCTGGGCCCTTTCATAAAAAAAAAAAAAAACAAATATATTAAAAAAAAATATATATTTTTTTAAATATATATATTTTATTTAAAAAAAAGGGCTTGCCATCTGGGGCCCTTAGTGGCCTCCGGGCCCCTGGGGACCTTCGGAGCCCTTAAAAAAATAAAACTAAAAAATAAGTTTTTTTTGTTTTAGGGTGGTTCCCATCCGGGCCCCTGGGGGCCCCTGGGGACCCCCATGGCGGTGTAATCCCTGTCCCCCCTAATGGCGGCCCTGCAGGTGTACTGCCTGTACCCCCCTGATGGCGGCCCTGGGTGTAATGTCAGCATGTGAAAAATGACATTCTGAAGGAAAAAAGCCATTTAAAACTGACTCGCGGCAATAATGAATTGTCAGCTCCTGGAAATTGCAGGAGAATTCATTCATTAAAAACACCAATAAAAAAGCGTGGGGTCCCCCCAAATTCAATAACCAGACCCTTTAGGTCTGGTGTGGAATTTAAGAGGAACTCCACCCCAAATTTTTTAAAAAAATGGCGTGGAGTCCCCCCTAAAATCCACACCAGACCCCTTATCCGAGCACGTTGACCTGGCCGGCGCCGCAGAAAAGAGGGGGACAGAGCGCGGCCCCCCCCCTCTCCTGAACCGCACCAGGCCACATGCCCTCAACATTGGGAGGGTGTTTTGGGGTGCCCCCCAAAACACCTTGTCCCCATGTTGATGAGGACAAGGGTCTCTTCCCCACAACCCTTGCCCGGTGGTTGTGGGGGTCTGCGGGCAGGAGGCTTATCGAAATCTGGAAGACCCCTTTAACAAAGGGGCCCCCCAGATCCCGACCCCCCCCCTGTGTGAAATGGTAATGGGGTACATTGTACCTCTACCATTTCACGAGAAAAAAAAAGTGTCAGTGTAAAAAAAGACAAGAGCCGGTTTTTGACAAGTCCTTTATTATCTTCTTTCTTCTTTCCTTCGGGCTTCTTCCTCCATCTTCTTCTTCCTCTGCTTCTGTCTTGGGTCTTCTATTCCCGCATCTTGCCCGGCGTGTTCTTCCATCTTCTTCCGCTGTCCTTCTCGTCCGCATCTTCTTCTCCTTCTTCTTCTTCGCCGGAGCGCGCGCTTCCAATTGAAATCCCCGCTGTCTGCCGGACCACGCCCCCCCCCCCTCTGACGCCACGGGCAAGCTCTTAGGAGTGTGCTGCCAGTGCGTCAGAGGGGGGCGTGGTCACAAGTCAGAGGGCGGCAATTCAATTTGAAGCTTGTGCGCGGCTTTTTCTTTGCCAGAGTCGCCGCTTCCAATTGAATTGCCCGCTTTCTGGAACATGTGACCACGCCCCCCTCTGACGCACAGGCACCACACGGGGACTTTCCTAAGAGCTTGCCCGTGGCGTCAGAGGGGGGGCGTGGTCCGGCAGACAGCGGGGATTTCAATTGGAAGCGCCGCTCCGGCGAAGAAGAAAAGAGAAGAAGATGCGGACGAGAAGGACAGCGGAAGAAGATGGAAGAACACGCCGGGCAAGATGCGGGAATAGAAGACCCAAGACAGAAGCAGAGGAAGAAGAAGAGGAGGAAGAAGAAACCCGAAGGAAAGAAGAAAGAAGATAATAAAGGACTTGTCAAAAACCGGCTCTTGTCTTTTTTTACACTGACACTTTTTTTTTCTCGTGAAATGGTAGAGGTACAAGGTACCCCATTACCATTTCACACAGGGGGGGGCCGGGATCTGGGGGGCCCCTTTGTTAAAGGGGTCTTCCAGATTTCGATAAGCCTCCTGCCCGCAGACCCCCACAACCACCGGGCAAGGGTTGTGGGGAAGAGACCCTTGTCCTCATCAACATGGGGACAAGGTGTTTTGGGGGGCACCCCAAAACACCCTCCCAATGTTGAGGGCATGTGGCCTGGTGCGGTTCAGGAGAGGGGGGGGGCCGCGCTCTGTCCCCCCCTCTTTTCTGCGGCCGGCCAGGTCAACGTGCTCGGATAAGGGGTCTGGTGTGGATTTTAGGGGGGACTCCACGCCATTTTTTTTTTAAATTTGGGGTGGAGTTCCCCTTAAATTCCACACCAGACCCGAAGGGTCTGGTTATGGATATTTGGGGGGAACCCCACGTCATTTTTTTTTTAAATTGACGGCGGGGTTCCCCTTAATATCCATACCAGACCTAAAGGGTCTGGTTATTGAATTTGGGGGGACCCCCACGCTTTTTTTTTTCCCTTTTTTAATGAATGAATTCTCCTGCAATTTCGGGAGCCGACAATTCATTATAGCCGCGAGTCAGTTTTAAATGGCTTTTTTTTTTTTTTTTTTTTTTTCAGAATGTCATTTTGTGCAAAGACATATTTCTAACCACATGAAAAGTGCGCTTTATTCACCTGCTGACATCCCCCCCCCCCCATGGTACGAATTTTAAATAATTATTCAAAAGACGTGGGGGTCCCCCCAAATTCAATTACAGGCCCTTCAGGTCTGATATGGATATTAAGGGGAACCCCGCCGTCAATTTAAAAAAAAAAATGACGTGGGTTCCCCCCAAATATCCATAACCAGACCCTTCGGGTCTGGTGTGGAATTTAAGGGGAACTCCACTCCAAATTAAAAAAAAATGGCGTGGAGTCCCCCCTAAAATCCACACCAGACCCCTTATCCGAGCACGTTGACCTGGCCGGCCGCAGAAAAGAGGGGGGGACAGAGCGCGGCCCCCCCCTCTCCTGAACCGCACCAGGCCACATGCCCTCAACATTGGGAGGGTGTTTTTGGGGTGCCCCCCAAAACACCTTGTCCCCATGTTGATGAGGACAAGGGTCTCTTCCCCACAACCCTTGCCCGGTGGTTGTGGGGGTCTGCGGGCAGGAGGCTTATCGAAATCTGGAAGACCCCTTTAACAAAGGGGCCCCCCAGATCCCGGCCCCCCCCCTGTGTGAAATGGTAATGGGGTACCTTGTACCTCTACCATTTCACGAGTAAAAAAAAATGTAAGGGTAAAAAAAGACAAGAGCCGGTTTTTGACAAGTCCTTTATTATCTTCTTTCTTTCCTTCGGGTTTCTTCTTCCTCCTCCTTCTTCTTCCTCTGCTTCTGTCTTGGGTCTTCTATTCCCGCATCTTGCCCGGCGTGTTCTTCCATCTTCTTCCGCTGTCCTTCTCGTCCGCATCTTCTTCTTGTTCTTCTTCGCCGGAGGCGCCGCTTCCAATTGAAATCCCCGCTGTCTGCCGGACCACGCCCCCCCCTCTGACGCCACGGGCAAGCTCTTAGGAAAGTCCCCGTGTGGTGCCAGTGCGTCAGAGGGGGGCGTGGTCACATGTTCCAGAAAGCGGGCAATTCAATTGGAAGCGGCGACTCTGGCAAAGAAAAAGCCGCGCACGAGCTTCAAATGAATTGCCCGCCCTCTCACTTGTGACCACGCCCCCCCTCTGACGCACTTGCAGCACACTCCTAAGAGCTTGCCCGTGGCGTCAGAGGGGGGGGCGTGGTCCGGCAGACAGCGGGGATTTCAATTGGAAGCGGCGCCTCCGGCGAAAACCAAGAAGGAGAAGAAGATGCGGACGAGAAGAACAGCAGGAGGAACAGAAGATGGAAGAACACGCCGGGCAAGATGCGGGAATAGAAGACCCAAGACAGAAGCAGAGGAAGAAGAAGGAGGAGGAAAAGAAACCCGAAGAAAAAGAAGATAATAAAGGACTTGTCCAAAACCGGCTCTTGTCGTTTTTTAACCCTTTACATTTTTTTTTACTCGTGAAATGGTAGAGGTACAAGGTACCCCATTACCATTTCACACAGGGGGGGGCCGGGATCTGGGGGGCCCCTTTGTTAAAGGGGTCTTCCAGATTTTGATAAGCCTCCTGCCCGCAGACCCCCACAACCACCGGGCAAGGGTTGTGGGGAAGAGACCCTTGTCCTCATCAACATGGGGACAAGGTGTTTTGGGGGGCACCCCAAAACACCCTCCCAATGTTGAGGGCATGTGGCCTGGTGCGGTTCAGGAGAGGGGGGGCCGCGCTCTGTCCCCCCCTCTTTTCTGCGGCCGGCCAGGTCAACGTGCTCGGATAAGGGTCTGGTGTGGATTTTAGGGGGACTCCACGCCATTTTTTTTTAAATTTGGAGTGGAGTTCCCCTTAAATTCCACACCAGACCCGAAGGGTCTGGTTATGGATATTTGGGGGGAACCCCACGTCATTTTTTTTTAAAATTGACGGCGGGGTTCCCCTTAATATCCATACCAGACCTAAAGGGTCTGGTTATTGAATTTGGGGGGACCCCCACGCTTTTTTTTTCCTTTTTTAATGAATGAATTCTCCTGCAATTGCCGGGAGCCGACAATTCATTATAGCCGCGAGTCAGTTTTAAATGGCTTTTTTCCTTTGAAAAATGACATTTTGTGCAGAGACAGTTCTAACCACGGGAAACATGCGCTTTTTCACATGCTGACATTAGAGCCCCCCATGCTACGAAATTTAAAAGGAAAATTACACTTTTATTATTGCACTTTTAGCATTATTAAAATCACTGCTCCCGAAAAAACGCCGTTTTAAAAAATAAAAAAAGCATTGGTACATGTCCCCTGGGGCAGGACTGAGGTCCCCAAAAACTTTTTAGGACAAAACTTGCAGATTAGCCTTTAAAATTCACTATTAAGATTTCCCCCATAGACTTATACAGGGAGTTCGGCGGCGGCTTTACTTATCAATCACATCGCGCTGCTGCTGCCGCCGGTTCATGCGCCTAATTAGGGATTCATCCAGCGCACTAATTAAGGCATGTACCGGCGCAGCGCAGATTCATTAGTAAATCAGCCCCAAACTCTCTGTCTCTCTGACTGCTTGCATTCATTAACAAGCCCGAACACACTACACGAGGCCCTAGCAGGCGGCCTTATATAGTGTGGGGCGTGTGGCTAAAGCCCTGAGCCATAATTGGCCAAAGCCACCCAGGCTTTGGCCAATTATGGCTCTTCATTTTTTGCACGCTGTGATTGGCCAAGCATGTGGGACATACAGCATGCTTGGCCAATCATCAGCGCGCAATGCCGCAGTGAATTATGGGCCGTTATGCATCACTCGAATTTGGCGTGAATGACCGCTTTTGTTCGAATTTCGTCGAAAGTACGAACAGACAATGTTCGAGTCGAACATACGTTTGTATCGAACGCGAAGCTCATCTCTACCCTCCGCTTGAGTCACAGGAATTACTTTCCGATCCATCAGAAGACATTTCGGATGTGCAGCCACAAGAGAGGAAAAGGAGGGGAGTTCAGAGGGAGAGATTGACCAGCAGATAGGGAGGAGAAGCAGCAGAACTTACATTGCACAGGAGCGACAAACCAAACACCTAATGTATCAGGAGCGAGCCATCAACCATGTACGGTGACTTCTGGTGCTCCCCGGACGCCGGCCCATGGCTCCGCAGTGTGGGCTTTTTTTAACGTGTCCGCTGCAGACAATAGTGTTGCCATCTGCAGCCTTTGCAGTCAAAGCATAAGTCGCGTTAAGCCCAACACTCACCTAGGGATGACCGCACCTGGCCTTCCATCACCGAGCCCAGTGGGAGCAACGCCATCAGAACCCACAAAGCCACACTAGAGGCTCTCACTGTCCAGACTTTTCTTCTTTTCCCACCCTCTATGCTCACAAATGTCCTCCACTCCACCTTCCATCATGCCTTCCTCAAGTTTTTCTGCAAAAAGGCAGGCTTCCGTGGCCCAAATATTCGATTGTAAAAAAACGATGACTCTGGATATCCCTCTTGCCCAACGGTTGACCGCTGGCTTGTCGGAACTGAAAGCCCGCCAACTACTGCCATATAAACTGGTGGATTAGGAGGCCTTTTCGAAAATTTTGTGGCCATTGGAACACCACAATGGAACGTCCCGGAAGGATATTTTTTTTCACAGAAGGGCATCCCGGAGCTATATGCCATGTTCAGCGCAAGTGAATGTATCTCTGGCACACAGTGTCGGTGCCAAGATACATCTGACCACAGACACGTGGTCTAGCAAACAGCAGGAAAGTATATAACTTTTACTGCCCACTAGTAGGGTTGAGCGAACCCGAACTGTAAAGTTCGGGTTCGTACCAGACTTTTGTTTTATTTTGTACCCGAACCTGAATTATAATTTGCTGAAAGTTCGGGTTCGGTGTTTGGCAATGTGATGGCGCGCTGCACGGCAGCCAATCACCATTTGTTTTACTCGTGTGACCTAGAAGCCATCACAGCCATGCCTACTAATGGCATGGCTGTGATTGGCCAGTGCAGCATGTGACCCAGCCTCTATATAAGCTAGAGGCACACAGCGCAGCTCGTCACTCTGCACTCTGCTTTAGTTAGGTTAGGGAAAGGCTGCTGCTGCTGATGCTGCTGATGCTGCTCTCAGGGAGAGATTTAGATAGGAGTCAGACTGTCCTGCTTCAGAATCACCAGCACTGCATATGTTACTCTGAGAAACTTTGCAAGATAGGTTAGGGAAGGTTCCCGATTGAATTTGTAGGGAGAGATTTAGATAGGAGTCAGACTGTATTGTCCTGCTTCAGAAACACCAGCACTCCATATGTCACTATGAGATACTCTGCAAGATAGGTTAGGGGAATGTTCCTGTTTGTGCTTGTAGGGAATATAAATATATAGGAGTCTGTCCTTTTCTAAATCTAATTACACCAACACTGCATATATTACTGTTAGATACTCTGCAAGATACATTAGGAGAAGGTTCCTGTTTGTGCTTGTAGGGAATAGAAATATATAGGAGTCTGTCCTGTTTCTAAAATCTAATTACATCAGCACTGCATATGTTACTGTAAGATACTCTGCAAGATACTTTTCTTCTATTGTACTATTCAAAAAAATCATCCATTTAGGGAAAACAATTTATATTTTGCAATGTTTCCTCCAGTGCTTGCAGTGTTTCCTCCATATCTGTAAGTGTGAGATAAACACGTTAGCTACTGTTCTTCTGTTGTTCTATTCAAAAAACACCCATTTAGGGCAAATAATTTGGAGGATTTGGTGTCAGTGGGAAAAATAGTGTCCCAACATTGTGTCAGTGGGAGGAATAGTGTCCCATCATTGGTATCATTGGGAGGAATAGTGCCCCATCATTGGTATTAGTGGGAGTAATAGTGTCCCATCATTGATTTCAGTGGGAGGAATAGTCTCCCATCATTGATGTCAGTGGGAGGAATAGTGTCCCGTCATTGGTATATGTGAGAGAAATAGTGCCCCATAATTGGTATCAGTGGAGGAATAGTGCCCCATCATTGGTGTCAGTTGGAGGAATAGTGTCCCATCATTGGTGTCAGTGGAGAAATAGTGTCCCATCATTGGTATCATTGGGAGGAATAGTTCCCATCATTGGTATCAGTGGGAGGAATAGTGTCCCATCATTGGTGTCAGTGGGAGGAATAGTCTCCCATCATTGTGTCAGTGGGGAATAGTGTCCCATCATTGGTGTCAGTGGGGGGAATAGTGTCCCATCATTGGTGTCAGTGGAGGAATAGTGTCCCATCGTTGGTGTCAGTGGAGGAATATGTCCCATCATTGGTGTCAGTGGGGGAAATAGTGTCCCATCATTGGGTCATGGGGGGGAATAGTGGCCCATCAATGGTGTCAGTGGGAGGAATAGTGTCCCATCATTGTGTCAGTGGGAGGAATAGTGTCCCATCATTGGTGTCAGTGGGAGGAATAGTGTCCATCATTGGTGTCAGTGGGGGGAATAGTGTCCCATCATTGGTGTCAGTGGGGGGAATAGTGTCCATCATTGGGTGCGGTGGAGGAAATAAGTGTCCCATCATTGGTGTCAGTGGGAGGAATAGTGTCCCATCATTGTTCAGTGAGGGGAATAGTGTCCCATGCATTGTGTCAGTGGGAGGAATAGTGTCCCATCATTGGTGTCAGTGGGAGGAATAGTGTCCCATCATTGGTGTCAGTGGGAGGAATAGTGTCCCATCATTGGTGTCAGTGGAGGAATAGTGTCCCATCATTGGTGTCAGTGGGGGGAAGATAGTGTCCCCATCATGGTGTCAGTGGGGGGAATAGTGTCCCATCATTGGTGTCAGTGGGGGGAATAAGTCCCATCATTGGTGTCAGTGGAAGAATAGTGTCCCATCATTGGTGTCAGTGGGAGGAATAGTGTCCCATCATTGGGAGGGGGGAATAGTGTCCACTCATTGGTGTCATTGGGGGGAATAGTGTCCCATCATTGGTGTCAGTGGGAGGAATCGTGCCCATCATTGGTGTCAGTGGGAGGAATAGTGTCCCCATCATTGTGGTCAGTGGGAGGAATAGTGTCCCATCATTGGTGTCAGTGGAGGAATAGTGTCCCATCATTGGTGTCAGTGGGAGGAATAGTGTCCCATCATTGGTGTCAGTGGAGGAATAGTGTCCCATCATTGGTGTCAGTGGGAGGAATAGTGTCCCATCATTGGTGTCAGTGGAGGAATAGTGTCCCATCATTGGTTCAGTGGGGGGAATAGTGTCCCACCCACCATTGGAGCACAGGTGTGTGAGGAGGAGGGTGTGTCTGAGCTGCTCCTGAGATCCGTGTGAGAAGGGAGTCGCCTGAAAAACTATCCCAGCTCTCCTGGCCCCTTTCTGGGGAAGCCATGGAGGCGGTGGGGCCTCCCCTGCTGGAGGTTCTCAGCCACCTCCTGGTTCATCTGCTGGCATGCCTGCCTCTCTACAAGCCTCAGCTGGTGATCTCTCTGCCCCTGGTGTGGATGAAGGATCGGCGGCCATTTCGGGAGCGAGTGGTGGCCGGGATAAAAGTCCTGAACAGGAGAGGGATAAGCTTTACAAGCTGCGTGCGGAGCTGAAGCGCCTGAGGAAGCATCGTGAAGGCTTACATAGCCTGAAACGCGGATCCATGGATCCAGAGATCCAATTGGCCAAGGTCGTGTGGACCACCAGGAGACCATCGTGGCCATTATGGAGGGAAGGGATGGGGGCCCCTTTAAAGGAGAAGTTCACCCAAGGGAGAAGTTCTCCAGTTTGCGAAGGTGACCAAGATGGAGGTGGAGGAGGAGGAGACCCCCGTTTCTGATCCCCTGACCCCCCAAGGAGAGGTAAGCACCCCCATGCCTTCACAGGACTCAGGAGGCATGCTGAGGGTGATCCAGGGAATGGAGTCTCCTGTGCGGGGGGATCAGATGGTTTTTAATGAGGAAGACATAACTGATGATGTACCTGATAGAGTGAAGCCAGCTAAGCCACGTGTTGTGGATAAGACTGTGTATGTTCCATCTGTGACTGTGCCCAATAATAAGACTGTTTGCAGCAATGATGTGACTGCTGAGGCTGCAATGCAGCAAGAGACACATTTAAAAAATGACATTCCTGTGAAGGAACTGCAAGTCCCAGCAGAACCCATTAACCCCATTAACCCCCTGCTGCTGAGACCCAGAGCTGATTGCCCCCACTGCTGCTGAGACCAGAGCTGATTGCCCCACTGCTGCTGGGCTCTACAGTGCAGCATCAGGAGACAGCTGGTACTGCAGCAGCAACAGTGACTGTTCCTGATGAAAATGTGACTTCAGTGTGGGGCATTGGCCCGGACAAACCTTCCTTTGCTCAAGTGGTGCGCTCTGCCCCTGGTAGCTCCGCCCCCAAGCAGGGTTTTCCTCTGCGGGCTACCACCTTCAGCACCCCAGGATCTGGTCTGGGGTCTCTGGCTTCTGCTGGGGGTCCCAGACGCAATGTCGTTATCCTGAAATGGGAAGGAGGTGCAGTCCCCCCTGCAAGGCGTGCAGTGGTGGATTTAATCCTGGAGATGGGTTTTGGGGTTAACGATCTCTATGCTTTTATACATGTGTCAGGGACGCGGGATTATATAGTCAGTTTCACCAAGCCAGAGGGTCTTGACCTGTTCTGGGAGAGATATGAGGCCCGGTGCAGGTCAAGACCCGAATGGGAAAGTCTGGCCCCAGTTGCGATTTCGCAGCGATCAACGGTGAAAAAGATCACTATCATTCTCACCAATGAGAGCGTCACTCCTGCCCGGGATCTGGAGGTTTGGTTGAGGAACTATGGGGAGGTTTTGACCAAACCTAATAAAATCCCTTGATGAGCGTAACATCTGGACTGGGGGATGGTCGGTAACAGTCAGGTTGGCCAGGGATGGGAATGTTGTCCGCACACCTGCCCTCCTCGGCTTCATAGGGAGGGATAGGATGACCGTGTTCTACCCTGGTCAGCCGAAGCTGTGCCACCGCTGTGGAGAGAGGGGCCACCTTAGCTCCTCCTGTTCGGCCTTGATATGCTCAGTGTGTCGGGGTCAGGGTCATGTGGCCAAGGACTGCGACCAGAAGATCAGGTGCAACCTGTGTCTGCGTTTTGGCCACCCCTACAGCAGATGCCCTGAGGCCTGGCACAATATGGAGAAGGAGGTAGTGGATGAGATGTCAAGGCTGGGACAGGATGGAGGGTGAGGCCCCTAGTGTACCATCCTCCACTGCGGTGACCGACCCCCCTGGTCCTGCTCAGGATGCCTCCCCAGTTCCTGTGGCCACCCCCCCCCTGTGTCTGTAAGTTCTCCTTCTGTATCTGTCTCTGTGTCCCCCCAGCCTACTGTACCCGCTCCTCTTGTGTCAAAACCCTCTAAGTCTGTGCCCCCCGTGTCAGTTACCCCCCAGGAGTCTACCCCTCCTACGTCTGATTTACCCCCCCCCATCAGGAGTGGTAGTGGGTACTGAGAAGGTCGCTTCCTCCTCTATGACAAAGTCTTCTGGGAAGACTTTAAAGAAAAAAAACAGAGATGAAGGCATCTTTGAGGCCGACCTCAAGTATTTGGAAGAGAGAAGGAAGGTTGGAAAACGGAAGAAGCAGGTGGTGAGGACGGAACGGGAACAGGAAGCTCCGGTGCCTGTCTCCCACCGTCATAGGTCCTCTAGTTGGGACATTTCATCATCTGGCTCTTCTTCAGAGCTAAGCTCCGATTCAGATATGGATTTTGAGGCGGCCTCAAGAAAAAGAGAGGCTTCTGGTGATGAGCAGCAGAGGGGAGCTAAGAAGCAATCCACCCAATAACCCAAATGGCGGTTCCCCCTCCGTTAAAAGTGGCGACAATTAATGTCGCCAGCATTAAGTCAGTGAGAGCTCGTTCTATGGCCTTATTTTGTTCAGCCAATTAGATGCTGAAATTTTATTTTGCAAGAGACTAGGCTCACCTCCTTGGCAGATATTCATATGGCCAAGAGAGAGTGGAGGTATGGTCCATCATACTGGTCTCTTGCGGCCCACCGTTAGAGCCTTACGGCGGTGTGGCGGTGGCGGTTTTTTAAAACCGGCATGGTAACTGTCCTGGCCGGCGGGTCATTGAGGTGGAGATTGGGAGATGTATGGTCTTAGACGTCCTTGTGGGAGGGCAGGACCTGCGCCTAATTAATATTTATGGACCGCACACAAAGTGGGACAGGAAATGCCTTTTTACAAGGATCAAGCCATTTCTTTTTTACATCCCGGCAAGTGGTCTTTGGAGGTGACTTTAATACAGTAACTAGGCCCAAGGACAGGAAGGACTTCAAGGACCGGCTGGGATATGATAGCGTTTTTTTTTAAATAGTATGGTTAGGGATGCTGGTCTTGTGGATGTGCACATTAAGCACCTCCCGGACGACACGGACGGGTTCACCTTTCATCGTGGTAATAGTCAGAGTAGGATAGACAGGTTTTTTTTGAAGGAGGCCTCTGCTTTCTCACCCCCAGTGGTGCAGGCGGTAGAGTTCTCTGATCACTGTATGCTATCTGTGGCCCTGAATGCTTCAGACGCCCCTCAGAGGGGAAAGGGCATCTGGAGATTGAATTCGACTCTACTCAAGGAAGAACATGTTAGACAATCCTTTGAGGAATTCTTTCAGGCACAGGTGACCATCCTGGACTTTTGTAGCAGCAAGGCTGAGTGGTGGGAGCTGACCAAAAAGAGGACCGCTGGATTCTTCAGGGCCTAGCCAATAGAAAACAGTTTAATAGATACATGACCTACCAACGTTTGCGGAGGAAGCTGGATATTCTTGTCTCGAGAGGAGGAGATCCTGGGGCAATCTCCGAAGTGAAACTCCTCCTCAGGAAGTGTCAATATGACCGGCATGCCTCTTTGGTTCTGGAGAGGGACTATGGGAAGTACCACTCGCCTGACCCTTACCAGAACTGCAAACAAGGTGTAGCTGTTAAAGCGGTCGTTGGCCTTAAGGACAGTACAGTTCCGTGACAAAGTCCAGGTCAGGGATTCTGGAGGTCGTGAGGTCCTTTTATGCCGACCTTCTTGGGAGGAAAGAGCTTGACCGTGACAAGATGGAAAGCTTTTTGGACTCTACTCCAGGTCTAAATGGTGGAGATGTTCCATTGATGAATTTGACAGAGGAGATCACAGTTGAAGAGGTGATGAGGGCAATTGAACAGCTTGCCATCAAAAAGTCACCCGGACCGGATGGCTTGACGGCTGAGTTTTACAAAGCCTTTAAGTCTATTCTGGCCCCACATTTGGTAGAGGTTTTTAACAGTTGTCTCGCTGAGGGGGTGCTTCCCCCTTCCATGAGGCACTTGGCTGTGATTCTTCTGTCAAAGGGTAAAGATCCTTCGATGATTGAGAATTGGCGCCTCATCAGCCTTCTTAATGTCGATAGAAAGATACTGGCGAAGATATTTTTCTGGCCCCTGTCGTCAGTAGCAGAGTCTTTGCTTTCTCGCCATCAGCACTGTTCGGTCCAGGGTAGGAGCACCTTCACAGCGGTGTTAGCTGTCCGGGAGGCCTTGGAGCGGTGCAGGGCTGCAGGCTGGGAAAAGTATTTGCTGACTTTGGATCAGGCAAAGGCTTTTGATCGTGTTAACCATGAGTACCTGTGGTTGCTCCTTAGTAAGTACGGTCTGCCGGGTGGTTTTGTTGATTGGCTGAAAGTCTTGTATAAGGGGGCAGAAAGTCTTGTATAAGGGGGCAGAAAGCTTTCCTCTTGTTAATGGTTGGGTTGGGCAGTCCTTTGAGGTTGGCTCCGGGGTGCGCCAGGGTTGTCCCCTGAGTCCCCTGCTCTATGTGTTTGCAATCGACCCCTTCATCAGGAGGCTAGAGAGCGGCATGTTGTGTGGGGTACCAGTGGGGCTCCCGGGTGAGCCGCCATTGAGGGTTGTCGCTTATGCGGACGATGTATCAGTGATTGTCACTGGGACGGATGAGGCGGAGGAGGTGGTCTCTCTGACATCACGGTATTCTGAAGCATCAGGCTCCAAGATCAATCAGGAAAAGAGCGAAGTTTTCTGGATGGGAAAGGAAGGTGAGGGGTTTGATCTCCCGGACGCCTTTCCAGTGCCCCAGGAAAGAATTAAGATACTAGGCATTGAATTTGGACCCGGCGATTATGGCCTCAAAAACTGGGAAGGCAGACTGGAAATTGCCAATGCTAAGGTGGTCAGCTGGAAGAGATGGAAGTTATCTATGAGGGAAAGGGTTGATCTGATTAAGACCTACCTGATTCCGATCTTCTTGTATGTCAGCTTTGTCTGCATCTTGCCAGTGTCTCTCTATGCTAGGGTCAGTAGTGTGTTCTTCTTCCAGATGCTGTGGGGGAACAGACTGAACCCCATCAAGAGGAATGTCACCTACCTATCCAGGAGGGAGGGTGGCTTAGGTATGGTCAACCCAGTTCTTTTCTTTTCACTGTTATTTCTCAAGTTTAATATTGGTAGTATGCTTGCAGTGGAACCTCCTGGATGGGCAGGCATATTTAGATCTTGGTTTAGAAGGCCTTTTCTACGACTTTGGGAAGAAGGTGGCCAAGTGAAGAATCGCAGGGGTCATCGTGGTCAGCTACCAGCCTATGTAGCTCCGTGCCTGAAGTTACTGCGGCAGTGGCGATTGTCGGCTGAAGATCTCAGATCGGTTCCGAGGAAAGACCTTATGAGTCGAGTCTTGAGCGAAGTCTTTCATGACCCACTGGCCTTAAGGGATTGCCCAGGCCCAGTTTTGAGGGCGGGTTGAGGCTGATTAATTTGGATAGAATACCTCCTAAATTTCGGGATCTGGCCTGGTTGTGCTTCCATGGGAAGCTCTATGTTAGGGGCAATTTGAAATTTCGCAGTTCGATGGATCGTAGCTGTCCTCGGGAGGAGTGTGCAGATGAGGAGGAGACTATGGACCATTTTCTGCTTCGTTGCCCCTTTAACATAGAAGTGTACAGACAGGTGGGGCGGGGCGCTCGGTGTTCCTTTCCTCTCCAGGCTGGGTTATGCTGAGTGGGTGTACGGAGCATTCAGTACCGGTGGAGGTTTTTGTTTGGATACACTTTTTTTAGTTAGCCTAGTGGTCCGTTATTTCACCTGGAACGCACGGTGTCAGGTCAGCATTCGGCAAAAAATCCTTCCTGTTGAGGTGGTGGTGTATGACATTGTGCATGAGGTGGGGAAGATTCGGGGGCTTGAGAGAGACAAGTGGGGTCAGGGGGCGTGGCTGAAGGCGTGGAGGGGTTTTCAGGCCTCCCTGACTGCCAGGAGTCTCTTTCCCGGGTGTGGCTGTCTGTCTCTTATCACCCTAGATTATTATTATTTTTGATACATTTTTGATAGATGGCTGCGTACATAGGTGACGGGTTGTGCCTCTTAGGCCCTCTCTGCTGCTTTGTGTAAATAGTTTTGTAGTAATGTTTTGGTGGTGGTGTATAGTGTATTATTGTGTATATGTATATTGTGTTATATGTATATATTGTATATATTCTGACCCTGGATGTGTATTCCTTGGATTTATGTTTAAGTTTTGTACTATAGTTATGTTTTTTACTTTTGTATAAAATTGGTTGCTTGATTCTTTTTAATAAAAGATCAATAGTGTCCCATCATTGATGTCAGTGGGAGGAATAGTCCCACCCACCATTGGAGCACAGGTGTGTGAGGAGGAAAAGGGTGCCCTCATGCCCATATCTGGGAGGAATAGCTGCTCCCTGAGATCCGTGTGAGAAAATCCCAAGAGTCGCCTGAAAAACTATGCAAAGGCCCAGCTCTCCTGGCCTTTCTGGGGAAGCCGCAGTTTGGGACCACTGCTTTAGGGGCAGGTTACTGCCTCCCCTGCTTGAGGTTCAAGATTATTTTTTTATGTTATTTTCAGATATTTCCCATCTCCATTTATTTGTAAAAGTACTTGCCATCTGCTACCGACATTTTGCCTGCCTCTGTACCAGCCCCGCTGGTGATCAAGCTCCTCTGCCCCTGTCTTTTAGAGACATTTTATGTATTCAAAATATCGGTCCGGCCATTCGGGAGCGATGTGGACCGGATAAAATGGGGTCCTTAACAGGGAGAGGGTCAAGTTCAGGTACAAGTTGCGTGCGGATCTGAAGCGCCTGAGGAAGCATCGTGAAGGTGTCCGCTTACACTTTAGTCAGAAGACTTAACATATTTTGCGGATCCATGGATCCAGAGATCTCCATCCTTTTCTACATCACACTTGCTGGAAATGCTTCAAAACTTGATTATTACGTGTATATATTTAGATATAATGGGCCAAATTCAGATACACTTAATATTGCGCTGCATAATCGAAATAATCTATGCTGCCGTATTTTACCAGGCTCTACACCGAACTGCGCATGCTTCGTTCAGAAATTTCCCGCCGTGAATTGCGCGAAATCACGTCGTTACGTCGTTTACGAACATTCCTATTCCCGGACGACTTACGTAAAAAATAATAAAAGACGTCGGAAAACGTAGAAATTCGACGCGGGAACGACGGCCATACTTAACATGGGCTGTCTAATATTAGAGCAGCAAAAAGCTGGTATAGTGTTACGCAAAAAAAAGATGACTAAAGATGGCGTAAGAGATTGCGATTGAAGATCGTAATTTCTGGGATCGCCGGCAAAAGCTCATTAGCATACCCCGACGCGGAAAACAACGGGAAGTCCACCCAGTGGCCGCAATTTTTTTAATTTGCAGCGTAGATCCGAAGGCGTACACGACACGTAATCCAGTCGAATTGAAGCCCGCAGCCGTCTATTCATGGTTTGAGGTTTCCGACTAGCTAAAAAGCGTGCGTAATTTGAAATTACTCCAGTCTAACACCAGTTAGACAGGCGTAATGGCTCTGTGAATCTGGCCCAATCAGCCTATTCCGCCGGCCAGAAAAATATACAAAAAATACAAAATACTTTAATTTCCAATTGTTAAAAAAAAAAACACCCTACACACCACCCCCTAGCCTCGCCCAGCCCAACCCACCCTCCTCCTCTCGTCCGATTGTCCATCTCATGTTGTGTCTCCCTTTGCCTATTGCCCTTCCTGCTCTATATCATCCTGTCTACAAAACTTGGTGAAAGCTTATATTTAACCCAATCTTGCTATTTCAGTTTAAATCCCCCTTCTCCTTCCTCCCCCATAAATCTGAGCTGTTTAGTGTAATAAATATTGTTTATTTTACAGAGCCAGTTCCTCACCGTTGGGCTCTTAGGGTCCTTCCACTGTCCGGGATTCAGATTTTTCGCTGCATTTAGTATATGGGAAAGCAAGGTTCTCATATACTGTTTAACCACTTAAGGACCGGACCAATATACTGCTAAATGACCCAAGGGGTTTTTACAATTTGGCACTGTGTCGCTTTAACAGACAATTGCGCGGTCGTGCGACGTGGCTCCCCAACAAAATTTGCGTCCTTTTCTTCCCACAAATAGAACTTTCTTTTGGTGGTATTTGATCGCCTCTCTGCGATTTTTATTTTTTGCGCTATATACAAAAATAGAGCAACATTTTTGAAAAAAAAAAACATTATTTTTTACATTTTGTTATAAGAAAAAAATCAAATAAACTAAATTTTAGTCAAACATTTAGGCCAAAATTTTATTCAGCCACATGTCTTTAGTAAAAAAAAAAAAAATCGCAATAAAAAAAAATTAGCTACCTAGCGGAACAGCGAACACTAATACAGCGATCAGAAAAATGATTGCTTAGTGACGCTGGCAATAGGGGGTGAAAGGGTTAACTAGGGCAGTGATAAAGGGGTTAAAACTTTATTAGGGGGGGTACGGGGGCTACCCTGGACCTAACACTAACTGCCTGTCACACTGACACTAAATGCAGTGATCAGTACATATATGATCACTGCATTCCGTGACACTGTGACAGGGGGGTGCCTGCGTGCACTGGTGTCAGTGTAGTGTTGTGCAGACTCACTGTGTGATGTGATCTCTCCTCAGCGGCGGTTGAAAATACCGCCGAGAGCAGAGATCATATCACTTCCCTCTTCCTGTGTTTACACAGGAGGAGGAAGTGAAATGCAGGGGAGTGCGTGGATTGGCTGGGAGCGATCCGGAGGGGGCGGGCAAAAACGAACAGCCGCCCCCTCGCCCCGGATCGCTCCTGACGCCACGGGAACCGCCGCAAGTACCGGGGGGGTCCGATCGGACCCCCGACCCACGTCTAAGCAGGCACGTACAGGTACGTTGATGTGCCTACCCGTGTCATTCTGCCGACGTAAATGTACATGCGGCGGTCCTTAAGTGGTTAATAGGCATTTTTGTCCCATGGAACAAACAGACCCACGGGTCAGCAGGTATTTTAATTCCTGTGATTTCCTCGATTACTAATAAAACTTTATTCCGGTATATTTTAATTTTTGAACAGGTCCTCCAACAAAATTTGGAGATTTCCCTTTGGTAGTGGTGTGCATGTATATACATGTAGTGATACCCCCTCAAGGGCCGCTGGTTGATTTGGGATCGGCGTATTAAGTTACCTCTAAGTGTTGTCTAGGGATGAAGTTAGTGAGCAGAACAGTAAGCGAATGTCAAATCGGTAGTTAAGGTTTTCCAAATGCTTTATTTCTTGGGTCCAACACGACCAACATCAACAGGAGGTAGATAGGACAGGTTGATGAAATGGAGAAAACCTTGCGGTATCAGGCTTGGATGAACAGGGAAGCAAGCCTGCTTTCAGTAACTGTATATTGCGTTGCCACTCTAGCCAGAGTAGGTCAAGTGATCCCCGGACAGACCTCTGTCACAAGTCTGGCAGCCGGAGTTCCACTTTAATGTTGCTGGAAAGAACAGGTCCTTGCAATGGACCTGGCTCTGATTTGGTTTGAGATGCCAGATGAGGCCTCTGCCACAGGCTCTATGCTGACAATGTGAACAGCAGAGCGAATCTCTCCAGTCAATTACAACTGAGTGACCGGTTGACAGCAGAAATATACCTGTCAATGTATCGGTCACTAGATCCCCGATGGTTCGATCACGTCTCTTAGATAACCTGCCCACGGGTTTTCCTTGAGCCAATTCCCCATAACACAGCCAGCAGCTTAGGATCTTTCTCATAGGGGTAAGGGGACCCAGCAAGTCACTCGGCAGCATCCGCCAGGAACTTTGCGTAAATTTTGACCCCAGGCCTGGTAGGCCATATCGCCGGGGTCTGTTGGATGCGCACACCCTAAAGGTGGGTGCCGCACCTGGAACCAGGAACCTGCGAAGAACCCCGAAAAATGGCGCCTGCCACAGATATACCCCTCCCCAGCATGCCCCACTAGGGAAAACTCCGCCAATTGGTTGCTGAAGAAAAGTGGCTATGTTAGAACCCCTCTGTCACCATCTGTCCTCCAGGGGTGGGATCGCACCCCCGGAGCGCAGACTGACCCAAAGGACAGTTCTAAAGTGACAGCAGCCCAAATTTAACAAAATTAAGAGTGGGAGCAACATAAATCTCCCACTCCCCCACTAACTTTAACATAGTGCCCATACTGAAAGTAAGGGGGCGCTATATACAGTACCAACGTGCTAGGCATTCGAAGTTAATTTCTATCAGCGTGCAATTAGCTGATGTAATGTGCGTCATCTTTAATATTTTCCCGACGTCTATCTCAGTTTCACCTGTTTCCAACTCCTTTTCCCATTTTTTAACATACAGAGGTGGCCCCAGACTTTTTATTCCCGTCAGTATTTTATAAATCGGAGAAATCCCGCCCCTTTCGTTCGGCGCTGAACAAAAACACTCTAATGAGAGCAAGTTTCCCTCTGACCTAATCGGATAAGGGAGGCATTCCACTAAATGTTTCAGCTGAAAATATCGACACCTATTCAGCTCAAACATTTAGTTTACCCATCTATTTTCAGGGTAAAAAAGTGAGTGTTATATGCCAATAAATACAGTAATTCCTGATAAGTACAAATTTTTCCATCTTTTAGTATGTTCATTAGTTGTACATCTGTTTTTTTATCCAAATACCAAACAGGGAAATGTAGTTCTTAACGAGCGCCGCAAACCAGGAAGTGAATGAGAGAACAGAAACTAGAACGCTGGAGGTGATATAGATGAAGGAATTTAATAGGTATTTACTCGTTTTTTAATAGAATCATTACACTATTCTGGCTGTCTACCTTGCAGACATTGGGCCAGATTCAGATACACTTAATTTTGCACTGAGTAATCGAAATACTCTACGCTGCCGTATTTTACCAGGCTCTAAATGGAATTCTGGTAGATTTTTGCCCGTACGCTACGGCGGCGTAGTTTATTTCTCGCCACGTAATCGAAATACGCGATTAGGGGGCGTGAAGCATTTAAATTAGGCGCGTCCCCGCGGCAATCGAACTGCGCATGCTCCATTCAGAAATTTCCCACCGTGCATTGTGCGAAATCACGTCGTTACGTCATTCGTTGTTTGAGTAGCGTCGTTTACGAACATTCCTATTTCCGGACGACTTACGTAAAAAATAATAAAAGACGTCGGAAAACGCAGAAATTCGACGCGGGAACGACGGCCATACTTAACATGGGCTGTCTAATATTAGAGCAGCAAAAAGCTGGTATAGTGTTACGCAAAAAAAAAGATGAATAAAGATGCCGTAAGAGATTGCGATTGAAGATCGTAATTTCGGGGATCGCCGGCAAAAGCTCATTAGCATACCCCGACGCGGAAAACGACGGGAAGTCCACCCAGTGGCCGCAATTTTATTACAGCGTAGATCCGAAGGCGTACGAACACGTAATCCAGTCGAATTGAAGCCCGCAGCCGTCTATTCATGGTTTTAGATTTCCGACTAGCTAAAAAACGCGTGCAATTTGAAATTACTCCAGTCTAACACCAGTTAGACAGGAGTTACGGCTCTCTGAATCTGGCCCATTAATTTTAGGCAACTCCTTTAAGTTCACATTAACATAGCAAATTGATTTTACCTGTGAAAATAGGACATGTTGCATTTTTGTATAGCGTGTTCTGATGTGCTAAAATGCATCACAAGAAAATAAAAAAAAAATACACATGCACCACAGTTCGTTATATAGCAGCATGACGCACACGTGTTACCAGAAAGTTGCGTTAAAGAAAATTTCACATTTGTAGATGTAAGATGATCTCACATTCTGAATGAGGCACTCAGCCAAAGTACTTCTTGTAATTATACTGTTGTTATCTCATTACTTACACTGATGTAGGTCCACAGGTCAATTAGGAAAGACATTTAAATAATGCTTTTTTGTGTTTCATGGTTTATTCATAATTTCAACTGCTGAAAAGCCTACTATAGTGAACAATATGTATTCTGATAATTGTATGCTGTAGTAGATGTAATGATATTATTCAGTATAATATTTCCCTTTTTAAGTCTTTATTTGTAGTTAACTGTTAAAAGTGTATTCACTTCAAGTAACCAATCCAATTTCCGTGCACATTATTTGCTGTGGAAACCATTATTCACTTTATTTAATAATGAACTGACAGCCACCACTCTTTTTTGCTGTTCAACATCCTGAGTTGTGGGCAGGCCCTCGTAACCCTCCCATACAATGCAGAACTGCTTATCCTACATTAAGGCTGCATTCACATCTAGGCGGTAAGTAACGCGCTTTGATTCATTTTTTTTTTTTTTTAACAAAGTCTCCCCATTGATGTCTATGGCCGAACGCCAATGTCGCCTGAAAAAAAGGGTCCGGGACTTTTTTTCGGGCGACAGGCGCTTGGCGTTTCAGAGATGTGAACCATCTCTATAGACATGCATGGGAATTTTCCCCTCCAGCGGCACGAGCGTCGGGCGACAGGCGTTTTGACGCCTAGATGAGAATGCAGCCTTAGAGTGATAAAGTCAGAGGGCTGCCTGCAACCCAGACAGCAAAGTGAAGTGTTTTATGGGTACTGGAAGCAATAAGGACAAAGCTTGCTGGAGCAAGGACTATTTTAACAATTTCTCTTATTTATCCCTACTAGCCAAATGAGCAGGCATAACCCCACTGCATGGATACATTTTAAAGCAGCAAAGAATTGGGTTTTAAATTTAAAACATTAATAGTGAAGTGTGGCCAAAGCGTGTTTGGCCATACTTCTCTTGTGGGACACAGGAGTTCACTTAATCTAATGCCCCGTACACGTGATCTGATTTCCCGTCGGACAGGTTTTGCCGACGGAATTCCGCTCAGGCTGTCTTGCATACACACGGAGACACCAAATTCCAAATGTCAAAAACGTTGTGACGTACAACACTACGATGAGCCTAGAAAAATGAAGCTCAACGCTTCCGAGCATGCATGTTTTTTTATCCATCGGAATTCCATACAGACAAATGGAATTTCCGATTTTTTTTTCCGTCGGAAAAAAGAGAACATGTTCTCTTTCTAAAGCCCCATACACACTATGAGTTTTCCTGATGGTTTTCTCTTCAGGTTTACCAAAACCATGTAGTACAAGGGCCTGCCTGATTGCATACAAATTGAAACTCTCGAAGTTTGACCTCATATTAGATGGTTTTGGTAAACCTGAAGAGAAAACCGTGAGGAAAACTGATAGTGTGTATGGGGCTTTAGTCTGTCTGAATTTCCGACTGAAAAAGTCAGATGGGGCAAAAACACGGTCGAAATATCCGATGAAAAATTTTCATCTGACTTTTTCCATCGGAAATTCCAACCGTGTGTACGTGGCATTAATCTCCTGTGACTCAGAATCAGCAGATAGAGGGCTATTGGCTGCTATCGGCTGACAAGGAAGAGCTGCTCCAGGCTCTGGAAGGATCCTGGCAATATCATTAGGATCCACCCAGCTGCCTGATTGACAGCTGGTGCTGCCTCACAGTACATGGCTCTTTCCCTGCCTTGAATTCCAGTGAGCAATGGAGGAACAGAATCCCCACTAGATGTGAGCCATTGCTCTCCTCTTCTGGGACTCCATATCCCTAACCCTCCATGAGGGGCCACTTTTGCCCTCACTGCAGCACCCATGCATGGCTGGGTTCACAACGTTGATGATGAAAATTCATTTTTCAAAAGTCAGGTGGGGCATACACACGGTTGGAAATTCCGAGAGTGTGTACGAGGTATAAGGATACCAAGTGATCATATCTGGCAAAGCAAGGGTGAATTGATCTGTGTAGCTGTAGAAAAGGAGACTGGACCCAAACTAGGTTTATAATAAGATTTATTAATAACAGAGCAAAACCATCCAACACCATAGACAGTGTACATGCAACAGTGAAACACGCATAACAAGTAAAACCTAAAATTGGACGTCAGTGCTTCTCCTGGGAACTTGAGAATGAATTGTTCTACAGTGCCTACAGCTACAAAAGAAAATATTTCGTAAAACAATTAATTTACTTGTGTCCATAATAAATAAATAAAAATTACATTCAACTGCCATGCATTCTGTTTAAAATAACATTTTAAACAACTTGAAGTTGTTCATTCAGAAGCTCAGCTCAGTCTTGGGATGGCTTGTTTTATAACCCATTTTCCGACTAGTAAGACCATTTGAATACTTAAAGTGTTACTAAACCCAGGACCTTGCATTCATTATATCTGGTCACCCACAGTATACAGAAAATTGAAATGCAATTATTTTAGGAAATATAAAACCGCTAAATACCTTTACTCATCACTATATGACAGCCTTGTGATTTCTATCAGTGTCTGGTTAAAGCTTGTAGGTGGAGTTTTCATTCTACTCTGACTAGCCTATGAGGCTGCAGGACCCCTGACCCTTTCTCTGGACAGTGCTGATTGGCCCTGTGCCGACTACATGGACCCTGCCAAGAAAAAAATCTCTCTAGCAATACACACCACACTGAGCATGTGCAGAGTGACTCCAAAGTTTTATCAGGAGATGGAAGAGGAAGATCAGAGATGACAGGATCAAACAGTTTTTTTTACACAATGTGGAGGATTAACCCCTTAGGTTCCACAGTGAGTATAACAAGCATGCCTTATTGCATATACAGACTGATTTTACCATTGTGAGTTTAATAACACTTTAAAATCATTAACCTTGCCACAGGTTCACTTAAAGTTTGAGATACTGAGCTCTGCAGACAACAGGCTTTTTTTCAAGAAAGCAAATAAGAATAGGAAATATGTCAAAAGGAGTCAAGAGCTCCACTTCCCGACTCCTTATAAAAATACAAAAAAAATAATGTGCAATATTTCATATTTACTTTACTAAAAATTCATTTTGTAAATATTATTTTATTCCTGGCAATTTATAAATAAAATATACACAACTACTATGCATTCTGTTTTAAAATAATGTTGTATATGTTTAGAAAATGCATATAAAATTATTGATGGTAGATGATGACATTGTACTTGTTATTTTGGTGTTAGCATGTTCTATAAAGAACTGTAAATTTTCCTGCTGAGATAAAATATGTAAAGCCATTATTAATCTGACATAATCTATTGACTTGTACGAGGTAGGAAGGAGTAAAGCTGCATTGCTGTGAAGTACCACTAAGTAGGAAGCACAGCCAAATTCAACTTTTTGCGACTTCACTTGAAATTGCACAATTTCAAAGCCACATGTCAATGTGACTTCAGCTGTGACTTGGCTGAGTGACATCTGTGCAATTTCATGCACAGAGTCTATGCAAGTCGCACTGTCGCACTGAACAAAGTCGGTGTTGCACTGAACAGTTCCATTGCCGACAAGTCGAACCAGTTTGAGGCTAAATGTAATGAGGAAACCTGTATTAATTATTGACAAGTTATGGACAGAAACTCATTTCTTAAACATTAACACACACTGATGAGATTATTTACATGTCACTAAAGGTTCAATAATAAAAAAAAAAATAACAAACATGTCATACTTACCTCCACTGTGCAGTTTGTTTTGCACAGAGTGGCCCTGAACGCCGTTTTCTGGGGTCCCTCGAAGGCTCTCTTGGCACCTCCTCACAATAGCTAATCTTATCTTTACGCCGATTCCCAAAGCTAGATACGCCGAAAAAATAGGCTTCCTCCGCCCGACGTAACTTGCCTACGCCGGCGTATCGTGGGTGCATATTTACGCTGGCCACAAGGGGCGCTTCCATTGATTTACGCGTCGAATATGTAAATGACCAAGATACGCCGATTCACGAACGTACTTGCGCCGGTCGCTGTAATATACGCCATTTACGTAAGGCGTACCTCCTGACGTAAAGTTATTCCACCTAAAGGTGGTGCAACCCATGCAAAGGTATGGACGTCGGGACAGCCGTCGTATTTTACGTTGTTTACGTAGTACTACGTGAATAGGGCTGTGCGTAGGTTACGTTCAGTAATTCGACGTATCTCAGGCGTTTGTCCTGTTGTGATTCTGCGCATGCGTACAGAGAAGCGTCCACGGGACGGTGCATGCGCTGTTCATTCGGCCCTTCATTTGCATTGGGTCACGCTTCATTATAATAAATCACGCCCACTTCCACCTACTTTGACTTACGTGGGCTTACGCTGACAACTATACGCTACGCCGGCGCAGCATTGAGCGCATATTCTTTGTGAATAGCATGCTTGCCTCTCAACGTTGCGCCGGCATAGCGTAAAGTAGATACACTACGCCCGCACAAAGATGCGCCGCTCTATGTGAATCCGGCCCTATAACTTTTGCACAAACCAATCAATATAAGCTTATTGCGATTTTTTTACCAAAAATATGTGGAATACATATCGGCTTAAAGCGAGAAAAAAAAATGATATCTTTATTGGGGATATTTATTATAGCAAAAAGTAAAAAATATTGCTTTTCTTCAAAATTGTTTTTTTTTTTATTTATAGCGCAAAAACTAAAAACCGCAGAGGCGATCAAATACCACCAAAAGAAAGCTCTATTTGTGGGAAAAAAAGAACGTCAATTTTGTTTGGGAGCCACGTGGCAACGCAGTGCCGAATCTAAAAAAATGGCCCGGTCATTGGGCAGCCAAATCCTCTGGGGCTGAAGTGGTTAATGCTTAGATTGCATTAAAGGGATTGTAAAGCTTTGTGTTTTTTCACCTAAATGCATCCTATGCATTTAGGTGAAAAAACACCTGATGCTTACAAGGCCCCCCCCCCCCCGTTTACTTACCTGAGCCCTCGAAAGTCCCGCATCGTGAACACGCTGGCTTCTCAGCCTGGTCTTCTCGGCTGTTCTGGGCTCTTCATTGGATGATTGATAGCAGCGCAGCCATTGGCTCCCGCTGCTATCAATCAACTCAATGACGAGGCTCGTCGGGGCCGAGTGATACACTTGGAGGCTATGGCCGCCGACTGTATCACGGGATCGTGCCAGCAAGCTAACCCCCCTTGGGCGAGCACTTCCCAGAAGGGGGTTAGCTCTTGCAGGGAGGAGCCAAAAAGGCCGCCGAGGGACCCCAGAAGATGAGGATCGGGGCTACTAACTGCAAAACTAACTGCACAGTGGAGCTAAGTATGACATATTTTATTTTTATTTTTTTAAAAGAACCTTTAGTAACCCTTTAAGGTGAGAAAACATTAACATTTACAACCCCTTTAAAGTTTATCTAAAGCAGATTTTTGCAGTGTTCATAGGGAATATATAAAACACTTGTCGGGTACTATTTATTATCTGTTTTGCATTAGGAAGATTTCCATTAACTTCTTGTCCTGAAGACACAATAGGAAGTGAAAGGAAATCTCTCAGATGTAAGAGGAAAGCTCCTCCTAGTTGTCACTATAACAGGTTGTCCTTTGAACAAATGTATCTATATTCCAGGCCTGGTGAAAACTGTAAAGTTCTGGATTTCCCATCACCTTCTGTTGACATTGCTCACCAAGACAATTAGAGATCTCCAAACCAAAGACAGTCATATACAGCATAACAGTCTTACAAGGAGTTAAATAATTTCCTGCTCTAAAAGATATATAAAAAAGGTTTGCTCAGTGGTACATATTGGATTGCTAATATACAATGGCGGACTAAGCATGGGGCGGCCCGCACCGGGTGCCACACACTGGGGGGGTGTCAGGCCGACGCCCCCTCCTCCGCGTCTGAGGCATGGCGCTGTGATAGCATGATTGACGGCAGACTAGCCGGTAACTAACACACAGACACACAGCCTGGCTATTCAGGGGGGGGGGGGGGGGGGGGTGCCGTGCGAGCCTTACCCGCCGTACCCGAGTGATCCGGCCGCAATGATCCCCCTTCTCTGTGGCAGCGCCCAGTCACACAGCCCAGCAGCGTGAAGCTGCGGCTGCCTCCCCCTCCTCCGTACAAGTGCTCTAACACATGGGGCGCAGATCAGCAGCAGCAGCACTACGGGTCTGAAGGCAAGGGGGGGTGTCACTCTGCACTATTGTTAGGGGGGGTACTGTATATGAGGGGGGTTCTGTATTGTGGGGGGCGGTGTTCTGTATATGAGGGGGGGTTCTGTATATGAGGAAGGGAGGGTTCTCTATTGTAGGGCAGGGGGTGGTATCTGTATGGGGGGGGTTCTGTATTGTAGAGGGGGGGTGTTCTGTATTGTAGGGGGGTCTGAACTGTAGGGGGGTTCTGTATTGTAGGGGGTGGTATCTGTATAGGGGGTGTTTTGTATTTGGGGGGGTTCTGTATTGTGGGGGTGTTCTGTATTGTAGGGGGGTGGTATCTGTATGGGGGGTTCTGTATATGAGGGAGGGGGTTCTGTATTGTAGGGTAGGGGGTGGTATCTGTATGGGGGGATGGGTTCTGTATTGTTGGGGGGTTCTGTATTGTAGATTGGTCTGAACTGTAGGGGGGGTTCTGTATTGTAGGGGGTGGTATCTGTATAGGGGGATTTTTTATTGGGGGGTTCTGTATAGTGGGGGTGTTCTGTATTGTAGGGGGGTGTTCTGTATTGTAGGGGGGTGGTATCTGTATATGGGGGGGTCTGAACTGTAGGGGTGGGTCTGTATTGTGGGGGGGGGGGGTTCTGTATTGTTGTTGGGTCTGTATTGTAGGGGGGTGTTCTGTATTGTTGTTGGGTCTGTATTGTAGGGGGGGGGGGTTTGCACTGTCCAGAGGTGCAGTCTAATGTAAAGGGATATAGAGGTGCTGTGTAATGTAAAGGGGTCCAGAGGTGCAGGGTGCTGTGTAATGTAAAGTGGTCCAGAGGTCCAGGGTGCTATGTAATGTAAAGGGGTCCAGAGGTGCAGGGTGATGTGTAATGTAAAGGGGTCCCGTGGTGCAGGGGGCTGTGTAATGTAAAGGGGGTCCAGAGGTGCAGTTGTGAAGAGGGGTACACAGTAGTGACAAAGAGATATTGAAGGATGCAGGGGACGCAGTGGGGTGTTTTTGCATTTTACCGTGAGGGGTGCCAGATATAGGATCCGCCCCGGGTGGCAAATGCTCTAGGTACGCCCCTGCTAATATAGAGTAGAAGAAGTGTTTTCTGTAGAAAGTTCCTTTCTTCTGAGGCATGGCGCTGTGACAGCATGATTGACGGCAGACTAGTCGGTAACTAACACACAGACACACAGCCTGGCTATTCAGGGGGGGGGTGCCGTGCGAGCCATACCCGCCGTACCCGAGTGATCCGGCCGCAATGATCCCCCTTCTCTGTGGCAGCGCCCAGTCACACAGCCCAGCAGCGTGAAGCTGCGGCTGCCTCCCCCTCCTTCCGTACAAGTGCTCCAACACGTGGGGCGCAGATCAGCAGCAGCAGCACTACGTCTCTGAAGGCAAGGGGGGGGGGGTGTCACTCTGAACTATTATTAGGGGGGGTACTGTATATTAAGGGGGGTTCTGTATTGTGGGGGGAATATGTACTGTATATGAGGGGGGGGGTTCTGTATATGAGGAAGGGAGGGTTCTCTATTGTAGGGCAGGGGGGGTGGTATCTGTATGGGGGGGGGGTTCTGTATTGTAGAGGGGGGGTGTTCTCTATTGTAGGGGGGTCTTAACTGTAGGGGGGTTCTGTATTGTAGGGGGTGGTATCTGTATAGGGGGTGTTTTGTATTTGGGGGGTTCTGTATTGTGGGGGTGTTCTGTATTTTACGGGGGTGGTATCTGTATGGGGGGGTTCTGTATATGAGGGAGGGGGGTTCTGTATTGTAGGGTAGGGGGTGGTATCTGTATGGGGGGGTTCTGTATTGTTGGGGGGTTCTGTATTGTAGAGGGGTCTGAACTGTAGGGGGGGTTCCTGTATAGGGGGATTTTTTATTGGGGGGTTCTGTATAGTGGGGGTGTTCTGTATTGTAGGGGGGTGGTATCTGTATATGGGGGGGGTCTGAACTGTAGGGGTGGGTCTGTATTTGTGGGGGGGGGGCTTCTGTATTGTTGTTGGGTCTGTATTGTAGGGGGGTGTTCTGTATTGTTGTTGGGTCTGTATTGTAGGGGGGGGGGGTTTGCACTGTCCAGAGGTGCTGTGTAATGTAAAGGGGTCCAGAGGTCCAGGGTGCTATGTAATGTAAAGGGGTCCAGAGGTGCATGGTGATGTGTAATGTAAAGGGGTCCCGTGGTGCAGGGGGCTGTGTAATGTAAAGGGGTCCCGTGGTGCAGGGGGCTGTGTAATGTAAAGGGGGTCCAGAGGTGCAGTTGTGGAGAGGGGTACACAGTAGTGACAAAGAGATATTGAAGGATGCAGGGGACACAGTGGGGTGTTTTTACATTTTACCGCGGGGGGTGCCGGATATAGTATCTGCCCCGGGTGCCAAATGCTCTAGGTACGCCCCTGCTAATATAGAGTAGAAGAAGTGTTTTCTGTAGAAAGTTCCTTTCTTCTGAGGCATGGCGCTGTGACAGCATGATTGACGGCAGACTAGCCGGTAACTAACACACAGACACACAGCCTGGCTATTCAGGGGGGGGGGTGCCGTGCGAGCCATACCCGCCGTACCCGAGTGATCCGGCCGCAATGATCCCCCTTCTCTGTGGCAGCGCCCAGTCACACAGCCCAGCAGCGTGAAGCTGCGGCTGCCTCCCCTCCTCCGTACAAGTGCCCTAACACGCGGGGCGCAGATCATCAACAGCAGCACTACGGGTCTGAAGGCAAGGGGGGGGTGTCACTCTGAACTATTATTAGGGGGGGTACTGTATATAAGGGGGGTTCTGTATTGTGGGGGGGAATGTGTACTGTATATGAGGGGGGTTCTGTATATGAGGAAGGGAGGGTTCTCTATTGTAGGGCAGGGGGGGTGGTATCTGTATGGGGGGGTTCTGTATTGTAGAGGGGGGGTGTTCTGTATTGTAGGGGGTCTTAACTGTAGGGGGGTTCTGTATTGTAGGGGGTGGTATCTGTATAGGGGGTGTTTTGTATTTGGGGGGGGTTCTGTATTGTGGGGGTGTTCTGTATTGTATGGGGGTGGTATCTGTATGGGGGGGTTCTGTATATGAGGGAGGGGGATTCTGTATTGTAGGGTAGGGGGGTGGTATCTGTATGGGGGGGGGGTTCTGTATTGTAGAGGGGTCTGAACTGTAGGGGGGGTTCCTGTATAGAGGGATTTTTTATTGGGGGGTTCTGTATAGTGGGGGTGTTCTGTATTGTAGGGGGGGGGTATCTGTATATGGGGGGGGTCTGAACTGTAGGGGTGGGTCTGTATTGTGGGGGGGGGGGCTTCTGTATTGTTGTTGGGTCTGTATTGTAGGGGGGTGTTCTGTATTGTTGTTGGGTCTGTATTGTAGGGGGGGGGGTTTGCACTGTCCAGAGGTGCAGTCTAATGTAAAGGGATATAGAGGTGCTGTGTAATGTAAAGGGGTCCAGAGGTGCAGGGTGCTGTGTAATGTAAAGGGGTCCAGAGGTCCAGGGTGCTATGTAATGTAAAGGGGTCCAGAGGTGCAGGGTGATGTGTAATGTAAAGGGGTCCCGTGGTGCAGGGGGCTGTGTAATGTAAAGGGGTCCCGTGGTGCAGGGGGCTGTGTAATGTAAAGGGGGTCCAGATGTGCAGTTGTGGAGAGGGGTACACAGTAGTGACAAAGAGATATTGAAGGATGCAGGGGACACAGTGGGGTGTTTTTACATTTTACCGCGGGGGGTGCCGGATATAGGATCTGCCCCGGGTGCCAAATGCTCTAGGTACGCCCCTGCTAATATAAAGTAGAAGAAGTGTTTTCTGTAGAATGTTCCTTTTGTCCCGTTAGCTTTTGTGTTGCTGACTGCACTGCTTTTGCCTTTCTATAGCCTAGCAAACTGTATGCATACTTCCGATACTTTGAAGAAGCGTAGTAATAGATGAGTGGATCCAGACAGGTGCTGATACTGCTGATACAGGTACACAGAATATAGACAAAATACATAGACTCATCAATATTATTACGGAAATGCAGATAATGAATTAAAAAGATGACATTGGTTGGACCGAAGCAAATCAGGAAAGCAAAGAAGACTACAACAGCAAGGATCACCGCTCTTGTTTTCTTACAAGAATTCGCAATGTCTTTGGTGCTCAGTGTCCTGATGATGCCGATGTAGCAGACAGTGGTAATAACCAATGGAAGGAAGAAGAAAACAAAAGAAAATGTGGTGAAATAATACATGTAGAAGTTCCGGAGCTCACCTACATCCAAGACATCATGGCAGGTTGTAATGTTTAGTGTGGCTATATGCATAGTTTGGTTGGATATAAGAAGAGGTAGTGAGCTGGCTATTGATATTATCCAGATGAAGAAGCAGACCAGCCAGGCTCTCTTCTTTGTTCTCCAGGTAAGAGCCTTCATTGTGTATACCACAGCCACAAACCGGTCCACACTGATGGCTGTCATGAGCAGGATGGAGCAGTACATGTTGCAGTAAAAGGCAGCAGTGACAAAGCGGCACATTCCATCCCCAACTTTCCAGTTATTTCCAGAGAAGCGATAAGCGATGTTGAATGGCAGGACACTAACAAACAGGACATCGGCAGCCGCTAGATGTATCATGTAGACCACTGCTGGAGCTTTGATTTTTACCTTGAACACACAGACAATAATTGCCATGACATTCAGGGGCAAAGACACAGCAACCACCAGAGTGTACACCGATGGCACAAACTTGGTCAGCCAAAGACTGGAGAGGTAGAATTGGGTATTAACAGTAATGCTTCCATCGGCGACTAAGATGAAAAATTCTAAAGGCAAAAGAAACATAATTGTTTAGATTCTCAAAAAGATTAAAGGTGAACTCCAGCCTAACTTCCAGTCTTGCACAGTAATACAGTATTCTCTTCTATTTTTTTTATCTTTCCACCTCAGAGAACTCTGTCGAGAGACTTATTCAATTTTGCGTTCATTCACTGTCTCAATCACAGTTCACATCATTGTGGTATTTCTTCAAGACTTTTTTCTTTTTTTTTTTTTTTATTAATTTTCCAATTACACATCTCATGACTACCTAATACCCAACATATCAAAATGATTGTTAAAGTGGAGTTCCACCCATTTTTTATGTTTGTCTGTGCTGCATGCCCTAATCTCAAAGTGTTCAGAATGGACAATTTTTATTTATTTTGTAGCTTGTAAATACCTTTATTTTGTAGTCCTTCATTACTTCCTCCTCTTTATTAGCCTAGGCTATTAAGTCACAAGGCTATTTGCAAGGGTTTCTGGGATAGGCATCATGTTTCCCAGTAGTCCTTGCAAACCTGACTGAAACCTATTACATTGCTTGTGCAGCACTGAGCATGTGCGAGATATGCAAAGCTGAAATCCAGGAAGTCATACAGTCTGGCTTCATGATGCCCACACTTAAGATGGCCACAGTCTATTTCTAGATTATAAACTAAATCTAAATGCTGTAACAACCTAGCAAAACAGACCTTAGTTTACAGACTAACTTTACTGGAATACATTAAGCTTGTGTATTACAGGGGTATTTATATTTAAAAAGTGAAATTGTGGGTGGAACTCCCCTTTAAGTATGAATGTATCTTAATATCCCACAATTCCCTCCTCCTTCCAGACCTCTCCCTTCCTGTATGTCACCGACTTCTAAACTTCTCTCTTTAATGTGTACTTCTCTTTCTCACCTCCCTACCTCCTCTCTCTTCTACCTCTTGAAGCGCCCCCTTGCTTTCAGCATTGGCAATATGCTAAAGTTAGTTGGACTGGGAGAGTTACATTGCTCCCAGTCATGATTTGCCTAAATTGTGACCTCTGTCATTCCGGAAAGGTCCACTGGGTCAGTTTGCATCTTAGGGATGTGGTATCATCCCTGGTCGGCAGTTGGCACCAGAGGGGTTTCTGGCAGAGCAAGTCTTCTCCAGCAGCCAATTGGAGGAGTTCTTACCTCGCGGGGCATGCTAGGGAGGGGTATATCTGGCACAGGGGTCATGTGTTCTGAATCTTCGTGGGGTCCCGGTTCCAGGTGCAGCATCCACCTTTAGTGCGCGCGCATCCATGGACCCCGCCAGCGTGGCCCTCCTGGCCAAGCTTACAGGCTTTACCGAGCCTCAACCGGAGGCGAAAGGGGACCCCAGTGACCTACTGGGTTCCCAGTCCAATTGAAGGGATCCCAGGCTGGGTGCTGTGCGATTGGGGGATAGGCTTGAGGGGAACCCGGAGGCAGGTTGTCCAACAAGGCTTGAACGAACCAATTGGGGATCTGGTGACCGGGATGCTGACAGGTACGCTTTACTGTCTCCCGGTGACCTGTGCTAGAATCTACTGGGAGGATTCGCTCTGTTCATCCACCTAATCTCTTTTAAAGTAATTGGCCTGTGGCAGAGGCTCTAGAGCCAGGTCTGTGTTAAGATCTGTTCCTCCCAGAAAATCTAAAGTGACACCTCGGCTGCCAGGCTCGCGCAGGAGACCTGTCCGTGGGCACTTCACCCACTCAGGCAAGAGTGGCATGCCCGTTCATATGCAGGCCTGACACCGCAAGTTCTTCTTTCATCAACCCTTTTCCTTCCTAACTGAAGTTGATGTTTGCTGTGTTGGCCTGGAAATAAAGCATTGGAAAAAACCTTTATTGACTGTCTGGACCTCCGCTCACTACTCTGTTCCTGCATCACACCCCTAGACAACGATAGGGTAACTTAATTTGCCGATCCCAACAATCAATCAGCGGCTCCTACGGGGGTATCGCTACACTGTTTTTTTGTGGATTAATTTATAGTGTCCTGTACGCCATCAAATTGAATGGGTCAAACACGGGATAAAATACCCAATGTTACCCATCCAAAGCGCTACCTCATGCCATTAGGTATTAAATTATGTTATGCACCCATTACTTCTGCATAGCCCATAGTATACTTATACCCTATCCATTCCTTCCACGTCTTTTCAAACTCCTCCCTATTCTCTCCATCGCTAAATCTCAGATATTCCATATTGTAAATTTTGTCTACTTTGTTGCACCACTCCCGTAATGTGGGACTCTCCAGTTCTTGCCAGTGTAGGAATATTTGGCTCTTTGCAGCGTTCAGGAGATTTCTCTTCTGTACTGAAATTGCCTACTCTCTGATTTACTGGCTAGAGGATGTCCAGCATTGTCTAGCCCTTTCCTCCCCAGCCTTTCTGTATATGGGCCGCCCCTTTCATTTATTGGAATTCCGTTTTTTTAATCACAGAGGCTCAGCAAGCATTACATGCAGAGGTGTATCTAGTCAAAATGGCGCCTATGGCAAGCACTGAAACTGCACACCTGTCAAAACATTCAAAACCCATCTTTCAGATAACCGTTACCATAACAAAAAAAACAGCCAACAATGGCCCCCGGGGCACACACTGATACAAAATTCACTGATGATGCCAACACACTGGCACACCTCACACTCATCAAAATACATTAGTGCACACAGTAACTCATACAAAATCAATGACACACTAACAAACAATCAAGGGACAGAGGCAGGGGCGCAGTGTGACAAAGACAGAGAGGGGTGCTGGGGACAGACAGAGGGACCGCTAGAGCCGAGAGGTGGCCGCAGGACGGGTGTTTTTTTTTGTGTGCTGGGGCGACTTTTTTTGTCGCCCCCCTCCCCATGGCGCCCATGGCACTTGCCATGGCTGCCATACCCTAGATACGCCACTGATTACATGTGAGCATTACCTAGAGCAGTATGCCTGTAAATGCAGTCTGCCTGGGGATGCCTACTCATCCAGCCTGACAATATACTGTAAGATTGTTTACCTCTATTTGTGAGAAAACTAAATTGAGATCTATAAACTTGAAGGATTTACAGTGCCTTGAAGAAGTATTTTTGCCCCTTGAAATTTTCCACATTTTGTCAAGTTACAAGCAAAAACGTAAATGTATTTTATTGGGATTTTATGTGATAGACCAGGGGTCTCCAAACTTTCTAAACAAAAAGCTGGATTACTGTCCTCCAGACTTTAAGGGGGCCGGACTGTGGCCATCAGGAGTACAAAATCCCCCATCATTGGTGTCATTGGACCCCATCATTGGTGTCATTGGACCCCATCATTGGTGTCATTGGGAGAAATTCTGCCTCATCGTTGGGAGGAATTCTGCCCCATCATTGGGAGGAATTCTGCCCCATCATTGGGAGGAATTCTGCCCCATCACTGGGAGGAATTCTGCCCTATCATTGGTGTCATTGGGAGGAATTCTACCCTATCATTGGTGTCATTGGGAGGAATTCTGCCCCATCATTGGGAGGAATTCTGCCCCATCATTGGGAGGAATTCTGCCCCATCACTGGGAGGAATTCTGCCCTATCATTGGTGTCATTGGGAGGAATTCTGCCCTATCATTGGTGTCATTGTAAGGAATTCTGCCCCATCATTGGGAGGAATTCTGCCCCATCATTGGGAGGAATTATGCCCCATCACTGGGAGGAATTATGCCCCATCATTGGGAAGAATTCTGCCCTATCATTGGTGTCATTGGGAGGAATTCTGCCCTAACATTGGTATCATTGGGAGGAATTCTGCCCCTTCATTGATGTCATTGAATAAAAAACCACCCCAAGGGCCGGATAAAATCAAGCAAAGGGCCACATCTTTGGTGTCATTGGGAGGAATTCTGCCCCATCACTGGGAGGAATTCTGCCCCATCACTGGGAGGAATTCTGCCCTATCATAGGTGTCATTGGGAGGAATTCTGCCCCATTATTGGGAGGAATTCTGCCCTATCATTGGTGTCATTGGGAGGAATCCTGCCCCATCACTGGTGTCATTGGGAGGAATCCTGCCCCATCATTGGTGTCATTGGGAGGAATCCTGCCCCATCATTGGTGTCATTGGTGTCATTGTGAGGAATTTTTGCCCCATCATTGGTGCCAATGAATAAAAAAGCACCCCAAGGGCCGAATAAAATCAAGCAACGGGCCACATCTGGCCCCCAGGGCCGCAGTTTGGAGACCACTGTGATAGACCAACACAAAGTGGCACATAATTGTGAAGTGGAAGGAAAATGATACATGGTTTTCAAAATGTTTTACAAATAAATATGTGAAAAGTGTGGCAATACTTTGTAGAACCACCTTTCAAAGCAATTACAGTTGCAAGTCTTTTTGGGTTTGTCTCTGCCATCTTTGCACATCTAGAGAGTGACATTTATGCCCATTCTTCTTTGCAAAATAGGTCAAGTTCAGTCAGATTGGATGGGGAGTGTCCGCAAACAACAATTTTCAAATCTTGGCATTGATTCTCAATTGGATTTAGATCTAAACTTTGATTGGGCCATTCTGAAGCCTGAATATGCTTTAATCTAAACCAGTGGTCTTCAACCCTGTCCTCAGGGCCCACTAACAGGACAGATTATATGTATTACCTTGGGGAGATGCAGCCTAGAATACTGCAAACCCTGAGCAGCAAATGATATCACCTGTGATGTATTTCAGTTATCTTGCAAACCTGGCCTGTTAGTTGGCCCCTGAGGATAGGACTGATGACCACTGATATAAACTATTCGATTGTAGCTCTGGCTGTATGTTTAGGGTTGTTGTGCCGCTGGAAGGCAAAGTCTCAAATCTTTTCCAGACTCTAATAGGGTTTCTTCTAAGATTTGGCTCCTTCCATCTTCATATCAACTCTGACCAGCTTCCCTGTCCCTGCTGACGAAAAGAAAAAATGCTGCCACCACCATGTTTCACGGTGGGCCTGGTGTGTTCAGGGTAATGTGCAGTGTTAGTTTTCTGCCACACATAGCGTTTTGCTTTTAAGCCAAAAAGTTGGATTTTTGTCTCATCTGACCAGAGCACCTTCTTCCACACATTTGCTGTGTCCCCCACACGGCTTCTCGCAAACTGGACTTCTTTTGGCTTTCTTTCAACAATGGCTTTTTTCTTGCCACTCTTCCATAAAGGCCAGATTTGTGGAGTGATAACGAATGCCTAGTACACACGTACGGGGTTCTCGGCGGTAAAAAGTCAGCCAGGAATCCCATGGGCAAAACCGAGACCTTGCTCGGTAAGTTTTTCCCCCTACACACGAGAGGTTTTCACACAGGAAAAGAGGGGAAAAAGAGAGATGGTTCTCTTTTTTTCCGGCAGTTTTCCTGTCGGGATAAAGCATACACACAGCCGGTTTACCCGGCCAAAAGCTCTCATGGCTAGGGTTGACCGAAGCCGAACTGTAAAGTTCGGGTTCGTACCAAATTTTTTATTTTTTTTGGACCCGAACCCGAACTCGAATAATTTGCTGGAAGTTCGGGTTCGGGTTCGGAGTTTGGCTATGTTTTACTTCTGTGACCTAGAAGCCATCACAGCCATGCCTACTAATGGCATGGCTGTGATTGGCCAGTGCAACATGTGACCGAGCATGTCACTCTGCTTTAGCTAGGGTAGGGAAAGGCTGCTGCTGATCTCAGGGACAGATTTAGATAGGATTGTGCTGCTTCAGGAATCAAATTACAATACTCAGCGATCTACATAGCATTAGGTACTGTAGGGAAAGGTTCCTGATGTTCTTACAGGGAGAGAATTAGATAGGAGTCTGTCCTACTTCACAAACCTAATTGCAGCTGCATTGCATATGTTCCTGTGACATACCCTGCCTATTGCAGCAGCATTGCATATGTGACATACTCTGCCTGTACGTGTGAGATACACACTGTACATACTGTTTTCTATTGTGCTATTCAAAAAAACAATTATTTTGAGCAAATATATATATATTCTTTTTTTGGTGCATTTACTGCATCTCTGAAAGTGTGAGATAAACACCTTAGCTAGTGTTGTTCTATTGTTGTATTAAAAAAACAGCCATTTAGGGCAAGATCCTACATTTAAGAAATAGGAGAACGTTAAATAAGGGACGTGGCCGCGGTCGTGGTGCTGCTGGTGGAGCTTCTGTTTCAGGGAGAGGACGTGGTCGATCTGTGCCAGCTACATGCACAAGTGAAACACCTTCCTTAGGTGCGAGTAGGAGACAGAGCCTGCTGTGGTATTTGGTGGGGCCTAATGCGGCTCTACGAATGTTGAGGCCAGGAGCAGAACAGACGGTAGTAGATTGGGTTGCTGACAGTGCCTCCAGTTCCTTCACATTGTCTCCCAACCAGTCTTGTGTTGAAAGATCAGAGTTGGTGTTACGTACCTGGTTACCAGAGACTGATGCAGGGTAGCCTCTCTTACGACCCTGGTTCGCGAGCCACTGAAGTGGGAACAGTGGACTCGGAGCACAGGGGGGTAGGAGTGCCGAGGTGGTGTAGAGTAGAAGCAGATGGGCAAATACCTCTGATGTGGAGACGTAGAAGGTGCTGAAGACGCTAAAGCAGAGGATGGGTCAGCGTCCCGCACGGAAGCTGCGACTAATGCAGCACAAGCTGGCAAGGTAAGTTGGTGTGATGGACATCAACTGGAACAGCAGGGTCAGACAAGCCGGGTCATAACGGGTAGGCAGGAGAGATGCAGGCAGATGGCTGGAGAGTAGTCGGTGAAGCAGGCAGGTAGGTCTGGTAACGAGAGTTCAATCAGGCGGTGGTCAAACAGAAGCCGGGTCAAGGGTTGGAGAGGTACGGATGGTCAGGCAAGCCAAAGTCAGAGTTCAATCAGGTAATCAGAGTACAGGTCTCAGGTATGGATCGGTCACAAACTGCATATCAGGCAGCAATGAGCTGCAAACAGCAACAGGTTTTTAAAGTGGCAGTTTTTCACACAATGTGCTGATGATAAGACACGAGTGGTTTGCACGCTGTGCAATCAGAGGCTGAAGCGAGGCATAAACGTTCTCAACCTGAGCACAACCTGCATGACCAGGCATCTAAGTGCAAAGCATGAGCTGCAGTGGAGTAGACACCTCAAAAAACAAGAAAGGTCTCTGGCTCCTCCTGCTTCCTCTTCTGCTTCAGTCTCGGGCCTCTCTGCCTCTTCATCCACCTCTGTAGTGACAGTGCCACCTGCCACCCCACAATTAGAGGACCGGCAAGCAACACTACCACCTGGGTCACCAAACATCTCCACAATGTCCCATGGAAGCATTCAGCTCTCTATCTCCCAAACACTGGAGCGGAAGAGGAAGTACCCCCCTACCCACCCGCGATCCCTGGCCCTGAATGCCAGCATTTTAAAATTCCTGGCCTTTGAAATGCTGTCATTCCGTCTGGTGGAGACGCAGAGTTTTAAAAGCCTGATGGTGTGAAGGACTTTTATGCAATTGCCTATATACTTCAGTTTAATTCTCTCCCTGCTATTTTTGATGTCTGTGTGTTATGGGTAAAAGGTGACTTTTTGTATTCTAAAGGGTTTCATGCTGCCAGTAAAGGACAATGACACTTCAATACTTGGCTCCGACTAGTGAAATGAGTGGAGGCGGGCTTGTGAAAGACATTTTATTGTCCAGTGTGTAGAGGTGTTAATTGTTGTTCTGATTGCTTCATTGTAGTAATTACCCCCTGGGGGCTTATGTCTCAACACACCTATTCAGGCTATTCAAGCTTTGGGACCAATCTCTGCTGAGAGCGGTTGTTGGGGGCATTTTCAAGTCCTCAGGGTGTCCTGTTTTACATGGTTTGAGAGGACATGGAATGATTTCTTTTATGGAAGAAGAAGAGTGAAGACTGCATACTTTACGATGGACCAATGCTTAAAATAAATACACTGGAAAGCGGTAGCAACAAAACCAAGCATGTTGGGGGCGGACACCTCAAAAAACAAGAGGTCTCTGGCTCCTCCTGTTCCAGTCTCGGGCCTCTCTGCCTCTTCAATCCTGTGCCACCCCACAATAAAGCAACACTACCACCTGTCACCAAACATCTCCACAATGCTGTGTACTTGCAATAAAGTGTGCATTTTAAAATTCCTGTTTGCATCCAGAGTTTTAAAAGCATTAAGCCGTGTTTAATTTCTCTCCCTGCTATTTTTGATGTCATGTGTGGATTATTCAGCGGACAATAACACTTCAATACTTTCCTAGTGAAATGAGTGGAGGGATATTCAGTGTGTAGAGGTGTTAATTGTTGTTCTACTCATGGACCCCCTGGGGCTTATGATTTCTTTTATGGAAGAAGAAGGGAATGCTTGAGCGGTTGTTGGGGGCGGGGATTTTCTACGACCGTCACAACATGTGTGGATTATTGGTTGGATATTCCTACTCAGCTTTTATGGAAGAAGAAGGGAAGCGGGACTGGTTGGCAGCAGCGGGATTTTCCTTTCTACTTTCCTTTACACCAGGATTCCAAGCAGACACTGGGAACAGTGAATGGAAGACTGGTACACCCGGCTTAAAATAAATACACTGAAAGATCTACTGGAAGTTCGTGGAAGGATTTCTAGCAACAAAACCAAGCGGGTCATCATAGCAGAATTAATGGAGCTAGACCAGGAGTACAAGAGATGGAGACACCAGTGATTCAGGAGGAGGAATCACCAGCCAACAAGCTGATAAGAGAGAAACTAGCATGGTTCGGTCCGAACCCAACAGCGGATGTTGTGCTGAAAGTGATGGACCTGTTAGCGGAGGAGGCTAAACAAATAAGAGACGCAGAGCTACAGTTAAAACTGGCAGCAGTCCAACAAACAGCCGCACATTCTCCAAACAGTGAGTACAGCACAGCAGACACAAGGAAGATTCCGTTTAGCGCTTTTAAAGCTTTTGATGAAAAAGACTGTGAAATTGATAACTACCTGGCAGATTTTGAGAGACAATGTAACCTACACCGAATAGCTAGAGGAGAGTGGGTTTCAATATTGTCAGGCAAATTGTCAGGCAAAGCTTCTGACGCTTTCCGGACCGTGCCAGAGCAGGAGATCCATAGCTACGCCAGGGTCAAAGAAGTGCTCCTAGCTCGTTATGCAGTAACCCCAGAGTCCTACCGACAGAAGTTCAGAGACTCACGCAAAGCCACGAAAGACTCTTACGTGGAATGGGCATGCCAGTTATCCCTGTCGGCCTCTAACTGGGTTAACAGCAGCCAGGCCACCACCGCAGAGGACATTTTGCAAATAATGCTCCTGGAGCAATTTTACAATCACATCCAGACGGATGTCAAAGACTGGGTGAGAGATCGCAGGCCCATGACTCTACCAGAGGCCGCTAAGTTGGCGGATGAATATGCGGATACTCGCAAGATGAACCAGGTCACACCACGGGTACAACTTCCACGACCAACGGTGCCCTCACACCCACCAGCCGCTAGATACCCACCTCCTAACAGACTGGTGACATCTAGCCCTCGCTATCCACGCCAGGAGGACAATGAACAACGCTGCTTCCGCTGCAAACAGCTGGGTCACTTCAAGCAGAATTGCCCCATGGATGACAACACCAGGTCAAATTGGTCTCGACCTGGGTACCGTCCACCAGCAGCAGCCCATTGTGTAGACTCGGCTTGGGATTCCCAGGAGCTGGGTCAGGAAGAACCATGGGGCACCCTTTACGAAGTCCTCATGGTACAATCTGTTATTACGGACAACAGGAAACACCATTGTCAGCTGGTCATGGTTAACGGAAAAACCGCCCGGGGATTAAGAGACAGTGGGGCGACCATCACGTTGGTACAAAGACACCTGATTAATGCATCAGAGAAACCAGGGAAATCAATTGCTGTGAGAGTGGCAGGGGGGGCAGTATACCGTATTCCTACTGCACAGGTACACCTGGACTGGGGTGCAGGAGCTGGCAATGTTCATGTGGGCATCATGAAGGACTTACCTTCTGAAGTCATCTTGGGCAACGACATTGGGCCCCTGACTTCGGCGTTCGCCTCTATCACCGCTCAGGAGGCCCACGCAGTAACCACCAGAGCGCAAAGTCGCGCTGCCGAGAGCCATCCGCTTCCTACTGAGACCCAGGTAAGCCAACCCAACCTACCCTTGACTGTAGAACCCCTACCCTGGGACACCCCAGAGGACTTTGGGCGGGAAGTGACCGGAGACCCTTCCCTCAGAAAGTATCAAGAGAAAGCCGAGGGGGGCCAAGGGGGGTTAGAGAAGGAGCAGTTTATCTGGGAGAAAGGCCGCTTGTACAGGCTCACCGAGACCCAGGGTAATTCACCAGGGCCTAAGCAAAAACGTCAGCTGGTAGTTCCCCGGAAGTACCGGCAGGAGTTATTGAGGATTGGGCACGACGTACCCTTGGCAGGCCATTTGGGAATACGCAAGACAGGGTATCGGATAACCCAGAACTTCTTCTGGCCTGGGGTATCCGACGACGTCAGAGCATATTGTCAAACGTGCAAGGTATGCCAACGTATAGGTAAAAAGGGAGACCACCCAAAGGCTAAACTAGTTTCCATGCCCATTATTGAAGAACCGTTCACAAGGGTAGCTGTGGACATAATAGGGCCCCTGGCCCAACCTAGCCGTTCCGGCAAGCGGTATATACTCACCGTAGTAGACTACGCCACCCGTTACCCCGAAGCGGTAGCTCTCTCTAACATACAGGCTGAGACCGTAGCAGAGGCCCTAGTTAAAGTATTTTCCCGAGTAGGCTTTCCCAAGGAGGTCCTGTCTGACCAAGGTACACAATTCACGGCCGAGGTAACCCAGCAGATATGGAAAACCTGTGGAGTTAAATCCCTGACTAGCTCCCCATACCACCCCTAGACTAACGGCCTGTGCGAGCGATTCAACGGAACGCTAAAGCAAATGTTGAAGTCATTCACGGGGGCTTACAAGGATTGGGAGCGATTCCTGCCGCACCTTCTCTTTGCCTACCGAGAGGTGCCGCAGGAATCGACCGGATTCTCACCCTTTGAACTTCTCTATGGGAGGCGGGTGAGGGGGCCCTTAGATCTCATCAAGGATCACTGGGAGGGGCAAACAGAAATTGAGGGGACCCCGGTTGTACCTTATGTTCTGGAGCTGAGGGACCGCATGGAGAAATTAGCCCAGACAGTGCGAGAGAACCTCCAGGCGGCACAACAGCGCCAGAAGGTATGGTATGACCGACGGGCTAGGCACCGGAGCTTTCAGATAGGCCAAAAGGTCATAGTATTAAGGCCGGTCCAAACGGACAAGCTCCAGGCTGCCTGGCACGGCCCCTATAAAGTTATAGTACAGATATGCGACACTACCTACACGATAGCCAGTTGCGAGGATGAAGAGGTGAAACGAACCTTTCACATCAACATGCTCAAGGCCTATCAGGAACGGGCAGAGGAGGTGGCTGCTATCTGTGCACCAGCAGGAGAAGACACAGAGACCCTACCCCTTCCCGACCTATTGGGCAGTAACGAGGGGATGACCCAGATAGAGAAAGTCCAGCTAGGGGAACAGCTGGAGCCGCAAAAGCGGGCTCAAGCTGGTCGCTTACTAGAAACAAAACAGGCCACATTCTCTCAGGAGCCTGGATACACACTCCTAGCCATACACAAGGTGGAGACTCCAGGACAGGCACCCCTGAGACAGCCTCCTTACCGTATCCCCGAAGCAGTCCGGGAGGGGATGCGGAAGGAAATAGATGAGATGCTTCGGCTAGGCGTAATCGAACCCTCAGAAAGTCCTTGGGCCTCGCCAGTAGTCTTAGTGCCAAAGAAGGATGGGACAACCCGCTTCTGTGTAGATTACCGGCGCCTCAACGACAAGACAGTTACGGACGCCTATCCGATGCCACGGATGGACGAGCTGCTTGACCGTATCTCTGCAGGGAAGTATCTGACCACAATAGACCTATGCAAGGGATATTGGCAGATCCCCCTAGCAGAAGAGGACAGACCCAAGTCAGCCTTCATCACCCCATTCGGCCTATACCAATTCCGGGTTATGCCGTTCGGGATGAAGAACGCCCTGGCCACCTTCCAACGGATGGTGGATCAGTTACTTGGGGGTCTCCAGAGCTTTGCATGCGCTTACCTGGATGACATCGCCATCTACAGCGATACATGGGAAGCGCACCTAGAGCACGTAGGGATAGTATTGGATAGGATCAAAGGGGCCGGGCTGACCCTGAAACCCGACAAATGTCATTTGGGGATGGCGGAGGTACAATATTTGGGCCACCGAGTAGGATGTGGTAAGCAACGGCCGGAGCCGGCTAAGATCGAGGCCGTTGCCAATTGGCCCACTCCCCACACCAAGACACAAGTCATGGCTTTCTTGGGCACAGCCGGCTATTACAGACGCTTTGTACCCGACTACAGCGCCCTGGCCAAACCCCTGACCGACTTAACCAAAAAGAAGCTACCCCGACAAGTCCTGTGGTCCCCGGAATGCGAGGTGGCTTTCCAAGCACTAAAAACTGCTCTGGTTAATGCTCCGGTGTTGATTACCCCAGATCCTAACAAAAGATTTATTGTTCACACAGACGCTTCAATGTTTGGACTGGGGGCAGTACTAAGCCAGATCGGGGAGGATGGAGGAGAGCACCCGGTGGCATACCTGAGTCAGAAGCTGTTGCCAAGGGAGGTCAGTTACGCCACCATTGAAAAAGAGTGTTTGGCCTTGATATGGGCCCTCAAAAAGCTCACACCTTACCTTTATTGCCGGGCTTTCACTCTCATTACCGATCACAACCCCTTGGTGTGGCTTAACCGGGTTTCAGGGGACAACGGCCATTTGCTACGCTGGAGCTTGGCCTTACAGCCCTATGACTTTACGATTCATTACCGCCCAGGCAAGCAAAACGGGAATGCCGATGGATTGTCACGCCAAACGGAGTTAACCTCGGACTAAAAGCTCGGAACCCGTCAACCCTACTGGACCAGGAAAGGTCCAACCGAGTTGCCGGAGCAGGGAGAAAAGGGGGGGGGGCATTGTGAAGGACTTTTATGCAATTGCCTATATACTTCAGTTAATTCTCTCCCTGCTATTTTTGATGTCTGTGTGTTATGGGTAAAAGGTGACTTTTTGTATTCTAAAGGGTTTCATGCTGCCAGTAAAGGACAATGACACTTCAATACTTGGCTTCGACTAGTGAAATGAGTGGAGCCGGGCTTGTGAAAGACATTTTATTGTCCAGTGTGTAGAGGTGTTAATTGTTGTTCTGATTGCTTCATTGTAGTAATTACCCCCTGGGGGCTTATGTCTCAACACACCTATTCAGGCTATTCAAGCTTTGGGACCAATCTCTGCTGAGACATTTTCAAGTCCTCATTTACATGGTTTGAGAGGACCAGAGTGAAGACTGCATACTTTACGATGGACCAATGGGAAAGCGGTTGTTGGGGGCGGGATGTTCCAAATCCTGTATAAAGTGTGCTGTGTACTTGCAATAAAGTGTGTCCTGTTTGCATCCAGCATTAAGCCGTGGCTCATGTGTGGATTATTCAGCGGTTCCAGGGATATTCCTACTCATGGAATGATTTCTTTTATGGAAGAAGAAGGGAATGCTTGACGGGGATTTTCTAGGACCGTCACAGATGGCATTGGCTGTCCCACAGTACGTCGTGCCCATCCGCCACTACTTTTCCAAGCGAGCCATCCCTTCCCTGCACAACCAAGTGGGGGACAAAATCAGGTGTGCACTGTGCAACGCCATCTGTGCCAAGGTCCACCTAACTACGGATACGTGGACCAGTAAGCATGGTCAGTGACGTTATATCTCCCTAACAGCGCACTGGGTAAATGCAGTGGTGGCTGGGCCTGAGGCGGATAGCAGTTTGGCGCATGTCCTTCCACCACCGAGGATTGCAGGGCTCTTCAGTTTACCTCCTGTTGCTAACTCCTCCTACTCCGCTTCCTCATCCTCTACCGCCTCCTCATCCGGTCAGCGTAACACATTCACCACCAACTTCAGCACAGCCATGGGTAAACGCCAGCAGGCAGTTTTAAAACGTTCCTGTTTGGGGGGAAAAAACCCACACCACGCAGGAGTTGTGGAGGGACATGGAACAACAGACCGATGAGTGGTTGGCGTCAGTGAGCCTCAAGCTGGGCCTTGTGGTGTGCGATAACGGGCGAAAAAACGGGCAGCTCTGGGCCTAGCCGGTTTGATGCACATCCCTTGCCTGGCACATGTGCTGGATTTGGTGATGCAGAGGTTCCTTAAAACTTACCCCGATATGCCACAGCTGCTGCAGAAAGTGCGGGCCGTCTGTGCGCACTTTCGGCGTTCTCACCCTGCTGCTGCTCGCCTGGCAGCGCTGCAGCGTAACTTTGGCCTTCCCGCTCACCGCCTCATATGTGACGTGCCCACAAGGTGGAACTCCACCTTGCACATGCTGGCCAGACTGTGCGAGCAGCAGCAGGCGATAGTGGAGTTTCAGCTGCAGCACGCACGTGTGAGTCGCGCTGCGGAACAGGACCACTTCACCACCAATAACTGGGCCTCTATACGAGATCTGTGTGCCTTGTTGCACTGTTTCGAGTACTCCACCAACATGGCCATTGCCGATGACGCCGTTCTCAGCGTTACTATACCAGTTCTATGCCTCCTTGAAAAAACGCTTCGGGCGATGATGGAAGAGGATGTGGCACAGGAGGAGGAGGAGGAGGAGGAGGAGGAGGAGGAGGAGGAGGAGGAGGTGGAGGAGGAATCAGGATAATTTCCAAGGCTTTCAGGGCAGTCATTGCATACCTTCATACAAATGTATGCACTTTTTCACAATGGATAACCTTATTTCAGAATCTTGAATATCTAATATCATGAACTTTTTAATGAAGATTATGTTGATGCATATATGTATTATTCATTTGTATATTGTTTATTTTTAGGAATTACTTGGTTTACACATTAATCATAAAGTCTAATGGGGTAGGTTCCCCAATTCTTATCCAATCCAGCGCTTTACACAAAATAATTTATATTTAATACACCACTTTATTAGAACAGCAACCCATTAGCAGCACATATTACCCATATATTACACACCATAATCGTGGGAATACATTAATTTCTTTAGTTTTTGTAGATATATTTGTAGCGCCCTGCTCCTGTTGAACAGGCGCTGCTTTAAATTTTGTGGGGTCTAAGCTGTTATTTGGCTCAGACAAGTGTGATTAAAGGCAATTTAGCTTCTGTTCCAGCCATGGCTCTACTGGGAGTTCCACTATTGTTCGCCTGGGGGTGTCATTACCACCCCAGGCCAAGGGTGGCAGCAGCAAGGTCAGGGTGTATTGGGTATCCCCCTCGTCGGCAAATCAGTGGGAGTGGTCGCCCCGCTGTGCATGCTGGGGAGGGGTTCTTAAGGGAGAGACGCAATTGGCGGGGGTCTGTTGTTCACGCCCCGTGGCCCGTCTGGCCTGAGGTGCGTGTCCTGAATCCTGACTCCGGGACCACGTTGGTCCGCGGTCACGGCTTGCCTGGTAGGCCCAGTAGTCAGACTGGGGCCTTCATTTGCAAATGTGATCCTGTGCTGTCCGTCCTGCGAGAGGAAGCCAATTGATAAAGAAAGCCAGGGGAGGACCTATCCTTGAGAGGGCCATGCAAGAGGTTGGTACCTTGGGAGAAGGCCTGGAAACTTCATCGAAGGATGCACCATATACTGAGAGGCTTGACGGTGTCGCCTGTCGGAACTAAAGTTCTACCAAAGCTAAGCTGGAGAGATCCGGGTGCTGAATCCTTTGGCAGGGGATTCCAGACCAAAAGTGTCTCCTCATAAAGGAAGGTCTGTGGCAGAGACTGTACTTTATTCTGTGTGCCATCCCGGCTGCTAGGCCAGTGAGAGGGACCTATCCGGGTGAGCAATACCCACTCTGGCTGTGTGAGTGGCGACGAGAACTGTTTGCTGGAAACAGGAGTGTTTCCTATTTGTGACTGTACACTTGAACCTACCTACCCTCCCCCCCCCCTTTTACTTATTTTACTAAAGGTCTGCAAATAAATCCCAGAAAAAGAAGTGCATTGTGTGGACAATGAAATTCTTCAGACTCTCCCTTTATCCTGGACAGCAAGAAGATAGAGGTTAAAAGCCACCCACAAATAACCAGCAGCTCCTCCGGGGGTAGTGCTACATAACATTTTTTTTTTTTACTTACGTGTTAAATTGAATTGTCTGTCTCCACCAAAGTGGGGAAAAGCATAAGCAACAGACGGAGGTTCTCGGAAATCTGAAATAAAAAAGTACATTTAAAAAAATGATTTGTGATAAGGGCTGTTATATATCACAATTCTTCACAAAAAAGTTTTGCAGAAGCAAACATGTAGATTTTTATTTACCTCCTTCATAATAGACAAAGGTGGAAAGGTTGATGTTCATTTCTCTATTATTGTCTGAAAAGGAAAAAAAAAAAATCATATAAGAATGAGAAATAGCAGTTAGACTTATCTCATTAAATATCTGTAATCAAAAGTTCCCATGAAACCGCCACAGAACCGTTACTATCTTGTTTCTTGGCAGTAGATAAGAGAGAGGGTACATTTCTTTATAACTTGGTTTTTAATCTCTCTCTCTCTCTCTCTCTCTCTCTCTCTCTCTCTCTCTCTCTCATATTTCACTGTGATATTCAGATTTTATTATTGGTCTGGGTGGGATGATTTCAATCCCACAGAGGCAAAGTTATTTTTGTTGGCCCTTCCAATGCAATTTTGTTCTTTACCCCAACATCTCAAAAAACAAACACACGCATAGAATTATCAAAAAAATATGTAGGCATAGGACACGCCCCGTACCTCGCCCCCTTTACCCACTGCCGCATCGCTCATGACCCAGTGTGCGTGCCAGCGGCCGCAATGTCTGCCGAGCACCCGCCATTGCCAGCAATCACAGCAGGTCCATGTCCTGTCAGAGGTGATGTGTGTTCCTGTCAGGCGGCGTACACACGACCGAGGTTCTCGCTGGAAACCAGCGAGAACCTCGCTGAAAGCTGCATTCCAGCGAGAACCTCGGCCGTGTGTACGCTCTCGGCGAGCATCCTGTCGGGAATGCCGTCGAGCAGAAATAGAGAGCATGTTCTCTATTTGCTCGACGGCCCGCCTGGATGAATGGCTGGTTGCCATTCCCGACGGGCGGGTCGCCGAATCTGACGGCCGGCAGAGAACCTCGACGGGCGGAACGATGTGTTCTGCCCGTCGAGGTTCTCTGCCGTGTGTACGCGGCTTCAGAGGTGATGTGTGTTTCCAGTACAGAGGAAAACACATCGGTCTCCTCCCCTTGTGAGTCCCCCTCCCCCTACAGTTAGAATCACTCATTAGGGAACATATTAACCCCTTCAGCGCCCCCTAGTGTTAACCCCTTTCCCGACAGTCACATTTACACACTCATCAGTGCAGTTTTATATCACTAATCGCTGTGTAAATGTGAATGGTCCCAAAAACTTGTCAAAAGTGTTTGATATGTCCGTTGCCATGTCACGGTCACAATAAAAATCGCAGATTGCCGCCATTACTAGTAAAAAACTAAAAATAAGTAAAAAAACCATAAATCTATCCCTTATTTTGTAGACGCTACAACATTTTCGCAAACCAATCAATAAACGCTTTTTGCTATTTATTTATTTTAACAAAAATATGTAGAAGAATATGTATCGGCCTAAACTGAGGAAAAAAAAACTTTTTTTTTTTTAATTGTGATATTTATTAAATAAAATTTAATTATTTTTTTCAAAATTGTCCCTCTTCTTTTGTTTATGGGGCAAAAAATTAAAACCGCAGAGGTGATCAAATACCATAAACATTACGATTTCATTTGGGTACCGTGTTGCATGACTGTGCAATTGTCATTCAAAATGCAACAGCGCTGAAAACAAAAAATTGGTCTGGGCAGGAAGGGGGTGAAAATACCCTGTATTGAAGTGGTTAACCACTTAAAGACCCCCGCACGCACATATACGGCCACAACATGGCTCGTACAGGCACAAGGGCGTAAATTTACGTCCCCGCCTGAGTGCGGTTCGGGGGTCCCATCGGGACCCCCTCCGCGGCGTGCGGGGGTCTCCCTACCTCTGGGAGCGATCCGGGATCTGCGGGCGGATGTCCGTGTTTTCCGCCCCCCCCGCGATCGCTCCCAGCCAATGGGAGCGCGCTCCCAACCTGTCACTTCCTCCTCCTGTGTTTACACAGGAAGGAGGAAATGATGTATTCTCTCATCGCAGCGCTGTTTCCCAGCGCTGCTGATGAGAGAATACATTCCTAAGTAAGTGTGCACCAACACAACACTGACACACACTCACATAGGCATATTAACCCCTTGTGATCGCCCCCCCCACCCCCCTGTCACAGTGTTACTGAATGCAGTGATTTAATCACTGCATTTAGTGTCAGTGTGACAGGCACTGTAAAAAAACAGTTAGTGTTAGGTTCAGGATAGCCCCCCCACCCCCCCTAATAAAGTTTTAACCCCCTGATCACCGCCTAGTTAAACCCTTTCACTCCCTATTGCCAGCGTCACTAAGCGATCACATTTTCTGATCGCTGTATTAGTGTCGCTGTTCCCGCTAGGTAGCTATTTTTTTTTATCGCGATTTTTTTTTTTACTAAAGACATGTGGCTAAATAAATTTTGGCCTAAATGTTTGACTAAAATTTAGTTTATTTTGATTTTTTTTTAACCAAAATTAAAAAATTGTGTTTTTTTTTCAAAAATGTCGCTCTATTTTTGTATATAGCGCAAAAAATAAAAATCGCAGAGGTGATCAAATACCACCAAAAGAAAGCTCTATTTGTGGGAAGAAAAGGACGCAAATTTTGTTTGGGAGCCACGTCGCACGACCGCGCAATTGTCTGTTAAAGCGACGCAGTGCCGAATCGCAAAAACACCTTGGGTCATTTACCAGCGTATTGGTCCGGGTCTTAAGTGGTTAAAGGAGAATTATACAAAAAAAAAAAAAAGATTGATTAAACCCACAGGTGCTTTTTCCACTACTATTCTTTTATTTTGGATTCTGGAATTTACAAATGCAGCAATTTGGAATATGGATTAAAGGTTTAGCACTGTAAAATGCTTTTTAATAGATAGTGCATTTTATATACAACTATATCAGACCAAAATGAGGGACAACGAGGAGGAAAGAGGCACAGAGGGGTCTTGCTCTAAATCAGGGACAGTCCCTTCAAATCAGGGACAGTTGGGAGGTATGTATTTACCAGCCCCTTCCCTGCTCTATATCCTGACATATCCCTGCAGCAGCTAATGGGAGATGGGAGGGGGGAACCTGGCAGAGCTGTGGGGGCAGAGGGGGGCCAGGAGACAGTACAGGGGGACTGAAGAACAGCAAGGATCTGGAGAAGAGCACAAGGGGAACCAAAGAACAGCATGGAGACCAGAGCACAGGGGGGACCGGAGAAGAGTATGAGGACCTGAGAAGAACACGGGGGGGGGGAGGGGGGAGCTGGAGAACAGCACAGGAGGGGACCGGAGAAAAGCATGAGGACCTGTGAACAGCACGGGTGGGGGGGACTTTAGAACAGCAAGAAGGGGACCAGAGAACAGCACAGGAGGGGACCGGAGAAGAGCATGAGGACCAGAAAAGAGCACAGGGGGACTGGAGAACAGCACAAGAGGGGACCAGAGAACAGAACAAGAGGGGACCAGAGAACAGCACAGGATGGGACCGGAAAAGAGCATGAGGACCAGAGAAGAGCACAGGGGGACTGGAGAACAGCACAATAGGGGACTGGAGAACAGCACAAGAGGGGACCAGAGAACAACACGGGAGTGGACTAGAGAACAGCACAGGAGGGGATCGGAGAAGAGCATGAGGACCTGAAAAGAGCACAGGGGGACCAAAGAACAGCATGGAGACCAGAGCACAGGGGGGACCGGAGAAGAGTATGAGGACCTGAGAAGAACACGGGGGGGGGGGGGGAGCTGGAGAACAGCACAGGAGGGGACCGGAGAAAAGCATGAGGACCTGTGAACAGCACGGGTGGGGGGGACTTTAGAACAGCATGAAGGGGACCAGAGAACAGCACAGGAGGGGACCGGAGAAGAGCATGAGGACCAGAAAAGAGCACAGGGGGACTGGAGAACAGCACAAGCACAGGGGACCAGAGAGGGGACAGAACAAGAGGGGACCAGAGAATAGAACAGCATCAGGAGGACCTGGGAGCCGGAAAAGAACAGCATGAGGACCAGAGAAGAGCACAGGGGGACTGAACCAGCACACAGCAGGGGACTGAGAGAACAGCACAAGAGGGGACCAGAGAATAGCACAGGAGGGGACCGGAAAAGAGCATGAGGACCAGAGAAGAGCACAGGGGGACTGGAGAACAGCACAAGAGGGGACTGGAGAACAGCACAAGAGGGGACCAGAGAACAACATGGGAGTGGACCAGAGAACAGCACAGGAGGGGATCGGAGAAGAGCATGAGGACCTGAGAAGAGCACAGGGGGACCAAAGAACAGCATGGAGACCAGAGCACAGGGGGGACCGGAGAAGAGTATGAGGACCTGAGAAGAACATGGGGGGGGGGAGCTGGAGAACAGCACAGGAGGGGACCGGAGAAGAGCATGAGGACCAGAAAAGAGCACATGGGGACTGGAGAACAGCACACGAGGGGACCAGAGAACAGAACAAGAGGGGACCAGAGAACAGCACAGGAGGGGACCGGAAAAGAGCATGAGGACCAGAGAAGAGCACAGGGGGACTGGAAAACAGCACAAGAGGGGACTGGAGAACAGCACAAGAGGGGACCAGAGAACAACATGGGAGTGGACCAGAGAACAGCACAGGAGGGGATCGGAGAAGAGCATGAGGACCTGAGAAGAGCACAGGGGGACCAAAGAACAGCACAAGATACTATTCTAAACATGGGGAGCGGGAGCCAGGGCAGGAGAAAGAAGACATACCTTCTCCTCTTGGCAAGCTCATCTCTGATCAATTCTCCACACACTGCTAGTTTCACTTGACCACCAGCACTCTAACAGCACTCTGACAGCACTCCACTCCGCCAGTGGTGGTTCGTCCATAGGGACGCCGAAGCGCCGCCCCCTCTGGATCGCTCACAGCCAGTAAAATATACAGATTCATACACTGTATAAATCTGTATATTTTCGCCACTACCGCCCACTATTCAGCTGACCAGACTTTGAGCGCCGGTCAGCAGAATAGCGGCAGCTGACTGGCTGTGTGGAAGTGCCTATCAGAGCCGCTGGCTCTGATAGGCTTTCCGAGGATAGCCCTGAGTCTGTAGTCGGCTTCCTGAAGCTTATCCTCGGGACGTACCGGCCGTGCGTTCCGAGGATAAGACTGACAGGCATCTCAGCCAATCAGGTAATCTGATTCTGGTAATCAGTAACCTGATTAGCTGAAGCGCCTTTGAGGGCGTGACGAAGGACATCAAGGGACGTTAGAAGCCAGAAAGGTAAGTGCCAGGGCGGTACTGGGCACGGTGGCTACAAGTGGGGGCACAGTGGCTACAAGTGAGGGCACAGTGGCTACAATTGGGGGCATAGTGGCTACAATTGGGGGCACAGTGACAACAATTGAATGCACAGTGGCTGTGTTTGATGGCACAGTGGCTGCGTTTGATGGCATGGCACAGTGACTGCATTTAATGGCATGGCACAATGGCTGTGTTTTGATGGCATGGCACAGTGGTTGTGTTTTGATGGCATGGCACAGTGGCTGCGTTTTTATGGCATGGTGGCTGCGTTTTTATGGCATGGCACAGTGGCTGCGTTTTGATGGCACGGTGGCTGCGTTTGATGGCATGGCACAGTGGTTGCGTTTGATGGCACAGTGACTGCATTTGATGGCATGGCACAGTGGTGACAATTGATGGCACAGTGGTTGTGTTTGATGGCATGGCACAGTGGCTGTGTTTGATGGCACAATGGCTGCATTTGATAGGTATAGTGAGGCTGCAATTTTATTTTATTTATTTTTTCATTTGCACCCCCCAAAAATTTTGAGCACCAGCCGCCACTGCACTCCGCAGTCTGGCTCCTCCTACCGAGGCATCCACTCCTCCGATCACGTACACCTGTACAGGCGGGCAGCAGTGACTGTGCATGCATAGCAAGGGACGGGGCAAGAGTGTCGGTGTGGAGCTCAAAAACCCCCACCCACCGCCCGCTCCTTGATCGTGAAAATGCAGCAGGTTGATGACAGTCAATGACAGACTGTGTGTGGGCGATTTTCAGTGCCAATGTGCCGATTTGCGGGCAGCGTGCAGGCTTAAGTAAGGGATAGTTAAACATTTCTTTCTGACAGCAAATCCCTTATACAGCTCACTTCCTGTTTCTTGTTTGGGAAAAAGCCTTCGCTCTCTCTCTCTCACTCTCTTAAGGCCTCGTACACACAAGGGGATATGTCCGCTGAAAACGGTCCGATGGACCGTTTCAGCAGACATCTCCGCTCGTGTGTATGGGCTAGCGGACAGATTTCTCCACCCGACAGATTTCAAAGCATGCTTTGAAATCTATCCGGTGGGAATCTGTCCGCCCGACATGTCTGCTGGTTAGTACACTTACCAGCAGACATGTCGTCCCCCCACCGCCGCCGCCGAATGGATTCGGCGCATGCGCGGAAGTGTTTAACTTCCTGGTGCGGTGACGTGGCGGTGACGTGGCGGCGTCAACGTCACCGCCGCGTCACCGCCACGTCACCGCGCCGTCCGGCGGCGGGGAATTTGATCCGATGGTGTGTACACGCCATCGGATCAAACTCCCGATCGGACATATCCGATTGAAATGGTCCGCGGACCGTTTTCATCGGATATGTCCGATCGTGTGTACGAGGCCTAAGAGTTTGTCAGGAAGGGAGGGGGGACGAGTCATAAGAGGGCCAATTAGAGCTGCAGAGCTGGAGGTGTGTCTGTGTAAATCCAGGAAGTAAACAGGCAGCGGTTTCAGCTGCCCACAGTTAAAATGGTTGCAGACAGACACAGTAGTGGGAGATTTCTGCAGCATATTGTCAAGTACAGAATCACAGTATATATAAAATAATATGCAAAGTGGATGGAGGGAAGCATTAGAATGGCAAAGATGTTTTTATTGCAAATTATGTGAGCAGACTGCAGTTCCTCTTTAAAATAAACTGGTTTCGGTGTGATTGGGTGACACAGGCCTGTGCCTGTATGCAGCAGAGACAAAGTAAAGCCCTTTCCTTGTATAATTATCAGTCATACCCTTTTTCATCATCATTAGAAATATAATCATCTCTTTTAAGTTTATTTACACACCGGCCGCCATAATATTTGAAGCCAGCTTAGGTCCAATACAGAAGATGTTCTGTGTAAAGGGATGTCTATAGCGGAGGGGTGTTGCAATGTGTCCCTGCAGGCTCCAGTGATAGAAATCTCTCCCTACACATAGTAGATACAGACGTAATGTTATGTTATAACATTTATGTTTTCTACATACCGTATTTGCCGGTGTATAAGGCGACTGCGCGTATAAAACGATCCCCTCATTTTACGTTTTTTTAAGATTTTTTGCCTGTACTCACTGTATAAGACGACCCCCCCTTCCAAAGCGTTATATTTCTTCCTACTGGAGCCATATCCTTCAGCATTCTTGCTAGAGCCATATTCTTCTTCCTTCTTGCTGGAGTTGGGGCCAATCACGGCAAGCAATGTATTCTATTAATCAGAGCTTTTTTTTCTCAGAAAATAGGTGCAGGAACTCAACCAAGACCCCGTTCAGATTTCACAAACAGTAGAAGGGTCTTAAAGGGGCATTAAATACCAGGATTGCATTACATACAGAGTGCAGAGTTCAGGGGGGTTACACACAGAGGGGCAGATTCACGTAGATCGGCGCATTATCATTCCGGCGTAGCGCACCACTTTTCCGTTAGACTTGCGCAATCTAGCCGCGTAATCCGGCGATTCACGTAGCTTTTACGCAAGAGCTTGCGCAAACGTAAGGTTTTTTCCGTAGGCGTAAGGAGGAGTAATACAAATTGGGAGGGACGTGGGCGTGTTACATTGAAATGAGCCGTGACCCCATGCAAATGAAGGGCCGGCCGACTCGCGCATGCGCGCGTGAAGGAAACCATGTCAGCTCCGTTGTGCGCATGCTCACAACTCGGGAGCGGCGCAATCATTGAAATTGGAAATGGACTAGGGCAATGTTGTGAACTACGCAGACAGCATAAATAGACACACACAAACGCCCTTCCATTGCAAAAGTACATCCCTTTGTGTCCCTTCCCATTGAATCAAGTGCTTTTGCTCTGTTGTTCGTTAGAGTGTGTTTTGTAGTTGTGAGATTAGTGTTCTGTGTGATCTTGTGCTTGTTGGTAGTTTTGTGAAAGTGTATTTTGATAAGTGTTTGAGACTGTTTGTTTGATTGATAGATTTCTGAGCGTTTGTTTTCTTGCATTTTTTTTTTCATCTGATTTTTTTGTGTGTGTTTCTTGCTGAGTGCTAGTGTGATTTTTGGCTGTTCTTTTTCTCTTTGTGTGTGTTCTTGTCTGATTGGTTGTGCTTGTATTTGTGACAGATTTTTGGTGACTGCTAGTGAGTTTGTTTGGAAGTATGACTGAGAGAAAAAGAAAGCTCAATTTTACTGTGGGGGAAAAAAGAATTCTTGCCCGGGCCATTACCGACTATGGGCGTTTTTCTCCACGGCCCGCAGAGTGCCACCACCACCCCGGCCAGGAGGAGGGAGATATTGGATATGATCACGGAGCAGGTGAATTCATCGGGGGAGGGGGAGACACGGACCCGCTCTGGGATAGAAAAGAAAATAAATGACCTCCGGCGTGAGGTGAAAAAAAAAACTGGCCGCAATAAATGCCCATGCCAGGGGCACAGGAGGGGGCCCACCATGCCGGGTTAGATTTTCAGAGACGGAGCGTGTGGTGGCCCTGACCTTTCACCGGCATGAAGTGGAGGGCCTGCCAGGCTTTGACACAAGTCCGGTCCCCGCGGTGCCAGGTAAGGTTTTTATTTCTCTCAGGTGTGTAGCATGTGTGGGGGAGGGGGTGAAAGGGAATATGTGGCAAGTGTGTGGATCCTCCAACCTGTGAATGTTTTGTGTCATCCACAGCTGTGCAGGAGGGTGCAGGGCCATCTGGACTGACCGCTCCAACCCCAGGACAGCAGCCTAATGAGGCCCCCCCAACAAGGCCAGAGTCCGCAGAGGAGGAACAAGAGGAGGGGGAGGATCATGCGGAGGACGATCATGAGGAGGAGCAGAATCATGAGGAGGAGGAGTCCATGGAAGGCACTGGCCCTTTGGTTTCTGCGGACTCTTCCCCTCTGGCTGCAAGAAGCCTGCCCTCCCTAAGGGTCAGCCCCCCCCCCTCCTCCCCCAACATGGCTCCCCTCACAAGGGCCTCCCCTTCTCCCCGGCCACAACCATCAGCTGGAGCCAGGAGGTCATCCCCAAGCACCAGGGGGGCGCCCAATCTCATGCCCGCCTGTCTGAGAAGGAACCTGGCCACCCAGACCCGCCTTCTGAGACAGCTCTGCCAGACTATGGGGCGGGTGGATCAGAGCCTGTCCTCCATTAATGATAGCCTGGGTAACCTGGACTCCCACTCCCGGGCCTCCACAACCTGCCTAAATGACCTGCAAACTACAGCAGCAGGCGTTGGGCAGGATGTGAGGGCCCTTACCCAGGCTATCCAGGGCAAACACGGCAACACTTGGTGCTGCCCTGGACAGAATAGCCGTGGCCTTGGAGGGCAGGCCGCCAGGTGGGCAGATCTCAGGGGCTGCTCCTCCTTCCCCGGCTTTTCCCCTCCCCCATGCGTCTCCCCTGAGGGTCCGGGGCCGTGGCCGGGGGGCGCCCCAGGCGTGGCTCAGGCAGAGGGCAATAATTTTTTTTTTCCCCCTTTTGTTTGTTTTGAAAGCTTTTTTATTTTTGTTCTCTGCTTTTTTTTGTTTTTTCTAAGCATTTTTTTTTTTTCTATGCATTTTTTGTTTCTATGCATTTTTGTTTGTTTGACTTTTTTGGCATATTTTGGGTTGTGAATGATGTTTGAATGTGGGGGTGACATTCCTGCTGGAAAAGGGGTGTCACCCTCAATTTTGGTGGAGAAGGGTTCCCCAGGACCAGGGAGAAGTGATTCCCAGGTCCGTGTGAATGGTGTATGAATGTACAGTGACATAATTGGAGCCTTGACGTGGCGTTACTGCTCACCAGTCTTGCATGGTGGACTGGTGCCAATCCAATTTGATGAGGATGTGGGGTGTGTGTGTGCTAGGGACCATAGTGGTGTGCATGCATGCATTCTCATTGTGCCATGATTAATGTGTGTGTTTAACGTGCAAAGATGCCCAATATGAGCTGCCTCCTGACTGCTCTTCCCTCAGAAGACGGGGTATCCTCGGTTAGGGGTTGATTTTCTGGTTGGGGGGTCAGATCATCACGTAGCTCAACCTGCAGGCCCTTCCTCACTGCGAGATTGTGTAGCATGCAACATGCAGCGATGATATGGCACACGAAGTTTGGGGAATACAACAGTGTACCCCCAGACTTATCCAGGCATCGGAAACGTTGACTTCAGGAGGCCAAAGGTGCGCTCCACCACTGCACGGGTTTTGATGTGTGCTTCATTGTATCGTTCCTCTCCTGGGGTTTGGGGGTTCCGGATAGGAGTCATGAGATGGGGGTCCCAGTGCATATGCAGAGTCACCTGTAAAGGAAAAGACAGGAGAATGTTAGTCATGCATGTGCCACTTCTGTTGTGCATCACGGGAGGGGATAGTCATGCCTGACTCCCATGTCACTCACCAACCAGCCAGGTGTTCCCATACACGTTCTGTTCGAATTCTGTTCGGATGTGGCTTTGATTGTAGATGTAGCTGTCATGGCTGGACCCTGGGTGTTTGGCACGGACGTGCCATATGAGGCCTTGGGCATCAACTATCACCTGTACGTTGATGGAGTGCCAATTCTTCCGATTGCGGTACATGTGCTCGGTCTCATGGGGGGGGCTGGAGTGCCACATGTGTGCAATCTATGGCCCCGATGGTGCGTGGGAATCTGGCAATTCGGTAGAAATCTGCCATTGCCTTGATTCGAAGCTCCTCAGTGGTGGGTTTGATGATTTGGTTGGCCAAGCGTGTGAGGATTGCAGGGACAACCTGGTGCACACATCTGCTCATGGAGGATTGTGACATCCCAGCCACCACTCCACTTGTACGCTGAAAAGAGCCACTGGCAAGGACATGGAGTGTTGCCAGGACCTTCACCAGTGGCTGCACTGCATGTGAGCGTTGTGTTGGGCTGGTGATATCCTCCTGCAAGGTTGTGGTTAATTCCAGGATGGCATGAGGGGGGAATCTGAAGATGCGAAAAGACCTCTGAATCATTCATGCCAAACAGGTGTATGCGGGTGCGGTATACCCTCTCCCGTGCCATCCTCCGTGCCCTCCTCCTTCTTTGGTCATCTATATTCACTAGTGCAGCTATGAGCGACGATGCCCCTAGCATGTTGGCAGTCAAATTGTAGTGCAACACGTGTGTGTGGTCTGCTCCTCAATAACGGTGTTGCTTTATCTGACAATTAGACTTTTTTTCAAAAGTTAGATCAGCTTTTATGTGCTCTAACTTTAGACAGGACATTTTGCAGTTGCGCACATCGCGTAGCCTGCGCAGCAACTGCGTTTTTTTGTGGATCCCCGTAACTCCCTCATTAGCATATTTGACTAGCAAATCAATGGTGTGTCTAGCGCAGTTTTGCGCGAAGGGAAGCGAATGTCTAACTCAATTACGCTGGACCAAAAAACGTAGATTTCTGGCGTATATTGTTTTGTGAATCGCGTCCAACTATACGCACGCGCACATTTAGACTTACGCACGCGCAACAGCAGTTGCGCAGGCGTAATCGCTCTGTGAATCTGGCCCAGAGTGCAGAGCTGTCACTTGTAAACACAGAAACCAGACTTCTGTGTTTACAATTTATTGTGGTGAGCAGGCACAAATAGGTCTGAGCCAAAGGTGGTGCAACTGAGTTCCCCCAAGTTCCCCCTGAAAAAAAAGCCCTGCTATTAATAAATACAAAGCCTGCTTTGATTGGCAGAGGCTGTAACATCATCAGCCCACGCCTCACTGACTCTCAAAGCCAATCCGAGCAGGCTACTGTATGTAGGCACTCGGATTGGCAGAGGTTGCCAATCTTAGCAGGCTCTGTATTCATTTGAATACATCGCTCACCGGGATTGGCTAAGCGGTATATACTGTACGTAGCCGAAGCTACATACTGTATTACCGCACATCCAGCAGGCATCCGAGCAGCTGACTCGGCGTATAAGGCCCCGTACACACAACCAAGTTTCTCGGCAGTATCCAGCAAGAACCTCGATGGGAGACGTATTCTGCCGAGAACAACGGTCGTGTGTACACTTTTCGCCGAGCATCCCGCCGGGAAGCTCGTTGAGCCAAAAAGAGAGCATGCTATGGGGAAATTTGGCTCGACGAGCTTTTCGACAGCTAAAACGGGAAACTCGACGGGCGGAACAATGAGTTTAGCCCGACAAGTTTCTTGGTTGTGTGTACACACGATCACTTTTTGTGATGAAAAAAAAAACGACGTTTTCAAAAACGCCATTTGAAATGAGCGTGTGTGGGCAAAATGTCGTTTTATGTCTTCAAAAAAACGACCAAAAAAAAATTGGAACATGCTTGAATTTTTTGTGTCGTTTTTCAAAACGTAATTTTTTGTGTCATAAAAAGTGATGGTGTGTGGGCAAAACGATGTTGAAAACAACGTTTTTAAACCCGCGCATGCTCAGAAGCAAGTTATGAGACGGCGCTTCAATGGAACAGAGTCCTGTCGAACGTGGTGTACGTCATCACGCTTTGCTAGAGCATTTTGGAAAAACGATGGTGTGTATGCAACGTCGTTTTGGAAAATGAAGTTTGAAAAAAGTTGTTTTGTTTCATCACAAAAAGTGATCGTGTGTACGCGGCATCAGACGACCCTTGCTTTTTGACTAGATTTTTTTTAAGTGTAAAAGGTAGTCTTATACGCCAGCGAATACAGTACCTATTAAATTGAGTTGTTTGTCTTCACCGAAGTGGGGAAAAGAAAAAGGAACAGAAGGAGGTTCTTGGAATTCTGAAATAAAAAAGTACATTTAAAAAAATTGATTTGTGATAAGGGCTGTTATATACCACAATTCTTCACAAAAAAAGTTTTGCAGAAGCATACATGTAGATTTTTATTTACCTTCTCCATAATAGACAAAGGTGGAAAGGGTGATGTTCATTTCCCTATTATTGTCTGAAAAAAAATAATTAAAAAACAAACAAACAAAAAATCAGATAAGAATGAGAAATAGCAGTTAGACTTGGCACTTGTCTCATTAAACATCTAATCAGAAGTTCCCATGAAACCGCCACAGGATCATTACTATCTTGTTTCTTGGCAGTAGATAAGAGAGAGGGTACATTTCTTTCTAACTTTGTTTTAATCTCTCTCTCTCTCTCTCTCTCTCTCTCTCTCTCTCTCTCTCTCTCTCTCTCTCTCTCTCCCTCTCTCTCTCCTCTCTCTCTCTCTCTCTCTCTCTCTCTCTCTCTCTCTCTCTCTCTCTCTCTCTCTCTCTCTCTCTCTCTCTCTCTCTCTCTCTCTCTCTCTCTCTCTCTCTCCTGTGATATTCAGATTTTATTATTGGGATGGTTTCAATCCCACAGAGGCAAAGTTATTTGATGTTTATACAGTATATTGGTTGCCCCTATCATTTGCACAGCCTTTATCTAGTCTGCTGTTCATTTAGTTTCACTTTACCTGAAGCGTAAGAGCCGGGTTAACACTGAGGCGACCTGGGATCCGACTTGAAGTCTCCCCAAGTTGTCCCGAGTCGTGTGGTTGAGAAAATCAATTGAAGTGAATGAAGCCGTCTTAATACACACTACTGAAGTCGCTTCGACTTCAGAAAAGGTTCCTGTACTACTTCAATCCGACTTGTAGGCAACTTGTACCCATTGATTTCAATGGAAGTTGCCTCAGAAAGTCTGATCACTGTCTTAACTGAAGCAACTTTCCAGGAAGATAACATACATTTCTCAGGCAAACCTCTCCCTCCCCCTCCCTCCCTAGAGCTGATTGTTGTTTGATTGGCCACTGGAAAGTCTCCTGTCCTGGAGGCAACTTCAAGTCGTGTTGTAAGGCTGCATTCACACCTTAGTGTAGGTGATTTTGGGCGTTTAGTACCACGATTTGCGGCGACAAATTAAGGTGTTTATACCGCAATTTTCGTGGCGACAACCCTGGTTTTTGTACAGGTCATTGTCGGCTATGCCGAACGCCGAAGCCGCCCGATACGTTCGTCGAAAAAGGGTTCGGGACTTGTTTGAAATTCGGCGTTCGGCGTTCTTTCGATGTACGGCGTTCTGCGTTAGGAGATGTGAACCATCTCTATAGACAATAATGTTATATCTCAGGCTGATGAAACATGTGAAATTCTGCCACTACCAGCAAATCGCCAGCAACAGGATCACTAAAGAGGTGGCCTGTCTGTCCCTATGGAATACCTCCTCCCATATCTAAATGCAGGGAGACGTTGCTCTGACGCAACCCGAGCGCTGGTAAATGTTATTGATGTGAGCGACATCTAGCGGTCTTGGCATATCCAAAGGCACAAACAGACAGGCCTTTTAGTAATCCAGCTGCTAACAATTTAGACAAATCGCCAGCAGCAGGTTTGTAAGAACCAAAGTTGCTAATCTTACATCAGACTTAAAGCGGTCTTTCACTCGTTTTTCGTCTTTTTAAAAAAAAAGTTTTAGGCTCCTCTTACCTTAGTTAAATAACAGCCCGTGTGTCCCGAATTATTCGCCCCCAGGATGCGATTCTACTGCCAAAGGATAAGTTATATATCTGTGTTCAGGCAGTTTCCATCTTCATCCATGGCACGCTGGGCACGTTGAAGCCCAGCCCTAATCATTTCCGGGATACGGCGGTGAATGCTGGCGTCCCAGCATGCACCGCTGTATCCCGCGCATGTCCTTTGCTGTGCTGTGTTAACGGCGCCGTCAACACAGCACAGTTACCATGGCAACGGCCGGCGTCAATATGACCCGTTTGCCGAGTCACGTGACCGTGGTAATATCGCGGGATTTTAAGAGAGATCGTCTCCTGGGAACATCACATCGAATTCCCAGGAGGCTCTGCGCATCGGGGGAAAAGGAAGGCACGCCCAATAATCCGCGGGGAGAGGTGAGTGACAGGCAACATTAGCGAAAAGATAAAGGTAAGCATTTATAAAAAAATAAAAAAAACACACTGTTTAGTAATGCTCACTGGGAGACAGTAAGGCTACAAGAGACTTAAATATAAGGGTGAACTGCCGCTTTAAGTTCAGAAAGTCATTGTCCTCTTATGCCGCGTACACACGATCATCTTTCAGCATGAAAAAAAACTTTGGGCCAGATTCAGATACACTTAATATTGCGCTGCGTAATCGAAAAACTCTACGCTGCCGTATTTCACCAGGCTCTACACCGAATCCTGGTAGATTTTTGCCCGTACGCTACGGCGGTGTAGTCTATTTCTCGCCGCGTAATCGAAATACGCGATTAGGGGGCGTGAAGCATTTAAATTAAGCGCGTCCCCGCGGCGATCGAACTGCGCATGCTCTGTTCAGAAATTTCCCGCCATACATTGCGCGAAATCACGTCGTTACGTCATTCGTCATTTGAGTAGCGTCGTTTACGAACATTCCTATTCCCGGACGACTTATGTAAAAAATAATAAAAGACGTCGGAAAACGTAGAAATTCGACACGGGAACGACGGCCATACTTAACATGGGCTGTCTAATATTAGACCAGCAAAAAGCTGGTATAGTGTTACGCAAAAAAAAGATGACTAAAGATGCCGTAAGAGATTGCGATAGACGTTCGTAATTTTGGGGATCGCCGGCAAAAGCTCATTAGCATACCCAGACGCGGAAAACGACGGGAAGTCCACCCAGTGGCCGCAATTTTATTGCAGCGTAGATCCGAAGGCTTACTAACACGTAATCCAGTCGAATTGAAGCCCGCAGCCGTCTATTCATGGTTTGAGGTTTGCGACTAGCTAGAAAACGAGCGTAATTTGAAACTACTCCAGTCTAACACCAGTTAGAGCCATTAGCTCTGTGAATCTGGCCCTTTGTTTTTCAGCATGTCGAAAAAATAAGTTTTCCCAACTTCATCATTAAAACGATGTTGCCCACACACCATCGTTTTAAAAAAATGATCTAGCAAAGCGCGGTGACGTAGCACACGTACGACGGCACTATAAAGGGGAAGTTTCATTCGCCTTTGGCCTGCTTAGCTGATTCAGTGTAAGGCTGCATTCACACCTGAGCGTAGAGTTTTGCCGCGATTTTGCAGCAGTTTTTACAGTGTTTTGCTGCGATTTGTCGTGGCATTTTTTACCGCAATTTTGGACAGGTCTAGGGTCACCAATGTAAAAACAGAAAAAAAACGCCCGAATACGCTCAATTTGAGCGACAAGAAAGGGTCCAGAACTTGTTTGAGCTTCAGGCGTTCGGCGTCAGGTGTTTTGGAGTGGAGATGTGAACCATCTCCATTGAGAATAATGTATTTTTTCCCCTCTAGCGTTTTGGAGCTTCATGCTTCAGGCGACAAAACGCTCAGGTGTGAAAAAACAATTTGCGCTTTTCTGTCTCTTACAGCGTGATGAATGTGCTTACTCCATTATGAATGGTAGTTTTACCAGAACGAGCGCTCCCATCTCATAACTTGCTTCTAAACATGCGCAGGTTTTTTACGTCGTTTTAGCCCACACCCGATAATTTTTTACAACCCGAAAAACGCCATTTTTTAAAACGACGTTAAAAAATGTAGCATGTTCGATTTTATTTTTTTTGTCGTTTTTCAGAACTTGAAAAATGATGTGAAGCCCACACACACGATCATTTAAAATTACGTTATTGAAAAACTACGTTTTTTTTCATGCCGAAAAATTATCGTGTGTACGTGGCATAAGACTTCAAAAGACTTGAATAACATCCTCTGTATCGTACTTCGCTGAAGTAAATCCGCATTGGGTTCAAACTTTGTGTCTTCTTGAGTTATACTGTCTGTGGATCTTGTCAAGTCAGCAAGTGCCATACTGTCAGACTGGGTGTTAGGGTCCTTTCACACGGAGCAGTCCGTTTTTTGGTCCGCTCCGTGTGTCCGTCGGCTCAGCGGGGGGTCTCCGCTGAGCTGTCGGGCGGACAGGGCGGTCCCCGCACACTATGCAGGGACCGCCCTGTCTCTCCTCCGCTATCCCCTATGGGGAATCGGATGGAAATGGACCGTCTGTCCGTTTGCATCTGATCCGATCCGCCGGACGGAAGAAAAATAGGACATTCTTACGTGAGAAAAAACGGATGCAGATCTTGCGGACGTTAGCGGATGCATCATCCGCTAACGGATCCGCTCCCATAGGGGCCCATTACAAGTCCGTAAACGGACTTGTAATGAGCGGACGAGTGGAGCGGACATGTGAAAGGGGCCTTATGAAGTCTTAGCACATAATGACATCTGAAACAAAACAAGGGTATTTAACCACTTTAGCCCCGGACCATATTGCTGGTCAAAGACCAGAGCACTTTTTGCGATTCGGAACTGCGTCGGTTTAACTGACAATTGTGCGGTCGTGCGACGTGGCTCCCAAACAAAATTGGCGTCCTTTTTTTCCCACAAATAGAGCTTTCTTTTGGTGGCATTTGATCACCTCTGCGATTTTTAGTTTTTGCGCTATAAACAAAAATAGAGTGACAGTTTTGAAAAAAAAATATATTTTTAACTTTTTGCTTTAACCACTTCAGGTCTGCGCTATTAACAGAATACGTGAACAGCGCGGACCTGAGGCGCCGGGGTCACGTCTTTGGACGTGATTTGCTTGTAATTCCCTGCGCGCGCCACAGGGTGGTGCGCGGCGGGGAAAAACAGTCCCGACGCATCACCGAGGATCCGATGCGTGTACCCGGCGGCCGCGATGTCCGTCAGGTACACGCGATCGTCGGTGAGAGAGCAGGGACGTGGAGCTCTGAGTGTAAACACAGAGCTTCACGTCCTGTCAGTGAGGTGACAGATGCTGTTTCTCTTGTACATAGGGAGACAGCATCGATCACCTCCCCCAGTCACCCCCCTCCCCCCACACAGTTAGAACACACCCAGGCAATACATTTAACCCCTTCCTCACCCCCTAGTGTTAACCCCTTCAATGCCAGTCACATTTATACAGTAATTAGTGCATTTTTATAGCACTGGTCGCTGTATAAATGTGAATGGCGCCAAAAATGTGTCAAAAGTGTCCGATGTGTCCGTCGCAATATCGCAGTCCCAATAAAAATCGCAGATCGCCGCCATTACTAGTAAAAAAAAAATATAAAAAAAAAATCATAATTATGTCCCCTATTTTGTAGGTGCTATAACTTTTGCGCAAAGCAGTCACTTATTGTGATTTTTTTTTTTTTTTTTTACAAAAATACGTAGAAGAATACGTATCGGCCTTAACTGAGAAAAAAAAATATAAAAAAAAATGGGATATTTATTATAGCAACAAGTAAAAAATATATATATATTTTTAAATTGTCGCTCTTTTTTTCATTATAACGCAAAAAATAAAAACCGCACGGGCGATCAAATACCACCAAAAGAAAGCTCTATTTGTGGGGAAAAAAAGGACGCCAATTTTGTTTGGGTGCCACATCGCACGACCGCGCAATTGTCAGTTAAAGCGATGCAGTGCCGGAAGCTGAAATTTCGCCTGGGCACGAAGGGGGTTTATGTGCCCAGTAAGCAAGTGGTTAATAAATATCCCCACAAAAATATATATAAAAAAAAATGTTTTCCTCAATTTAGGCCGATACGTATTCTTCTACATATTTTTTGTAAAAAAAAATCGCAATAAGCGTTTATTGATTGGTTTGCGCAAAAGTAATAGCATTTACAAAATAGGGGGTAGTTTTATGGCATTTTTATTAATATTTTTTTTTACTAGTGATGGCGGCGATCAGTGATTTTTTTCGGTACTGCGACATTACGGCGGACACTTTGGACACTTTTGACACATTTTTGGGATCTTTGGCATTTTTATAGCGATCAGTGCTATAAAAATGCATTAATTACTATAAAAATGTCACTGGCAGTGAAGGGGTTAACACTAGGGGGTGGGGAAGGGGTTAAATGTGTAACCTGGGTGTGTTCTAACTGTATGGGGGGGTGGACTGACTGAGGGAAATGACAGATCTTCTGTTCATACATTGTATGAACAGAAGATCAGCATTTCTCCCCCTGATAGGACCGGGAGCTGTGTGTTTACTCACACAGCTCCCGGTCCCCGCTCTGTAACGAGGAATCGCGGGTGCCCGGCGCGATCGCCCCTGCCGGGGCACGCGCACGAGAGTTGGGGGCGTGCGGGGGGCGCGTGCGCGCCCCTAGTGGCCGCTTCAAGAGCCGACGTAGAGCTACGGGCTCTCGCACAGGGGAGCCGACCTGCAGCCGTAGAACTGCTGCGGCTGGTCGGCAAGTAGTTAAGACAGCAAGAATTATGTGGTTGCCAGCTATAACTAAGGCTACCTGTGGCCAAATCACACAAGCGTGGGGTGTTTTTTTACCCTGTTTTTGTAAAGTAATAAAGTTTACACTACAGACATCTAGAATGTGCTGGCATTTTTACTGTTGTCTGTGAGACTGCCACTTCTGACACAATAATTGAGTCTTTTGTGGGTACAAGGACAATGGCATAAGTATGCCATGTATAGAGTGAGTGGGCCCAAACTCGAATTAACCAGGTTCCTTTACCCCAAGAGCAGTTGGTTATTTCTGCAACGTTCTAAAGCAAAGTTCCACCCAAAAGGGGAAGCTCTGTTTGTTAGTACCCTCCCCTCCCTTCCCTGCCAGATTTGGGGGGGGGGGGGGATACGTGATTTTCCCGTTCCTACTCCCTGGTAAAATTGTTGCATTTTGATCTATGTCACTTCTGGCCCCTCCTCTTCCCCCCGATGCCTTCTGGGAGACACATAGGTCCCAGAAGATGGCGCAACCATTCAGAAAGCTCAGCGTAACCCGCGCAAGCGCAGTAGGAAACAGGCTGTAAAGCCGCAAGGCTTCACTTCTTGTTTTTCTCACTACAGATGCCGGCGCCTGCACCCGAAGTTGATTGAGGAATCGGCTTCGGGTGCTGACATCGTGGGATCCCTGGACAGGTAAGTGTCCTTATATGAAAAATGAGCAGCTACAGGCTGGAACTCCTCTTCGGATTTTATTTTTTTAAAGTCAACAGCTACAAATACTGCAGCTGCTAACTTAAAATAACTTACCTGTCCTGGGCGCCCGTGATGTCAGCATCTGAAGTCGATCCGTCCCCCGGCTCTTGGGTGCTGGTGCTGCTGCTGCCATCTTCGGTAAGGAAATCAGGAAGTGAAGCATTGCGTCTTCACTTCCTGGCTCCCTACTGCACATGCGCGACTCGTGCTGCACGATCCCACTGGTCCCTGCTGTCTTCTGGGACATGTGTGTCTCCCAGAAGAAAGTGGCTGTGGGGGGATGGCGGTCCCCGACATAATCAAATATTATCATGCGGTACATTAAGCAAGACTGGTGGATTGGTGTAGGAAAGAGAGCTCAAACGATGGGTATAGATAGAGCAACAGCTGGAGAGGGTGGGTGTAGTTAGGAAATGGAAAATAAATAAATAAGAGGGAAATAATTAGAAGTCAGTAAGTAACACTCTCTCAGTCCATAGGTAAAGGATATTAATGGAAAGTATAACATAAGAGTAATTAACATAAAATGTATATGATAGAAGTATAAGATGATAGAAATTTCCCAGGATAGAAGGAAGATTAGAGGTAAAGGGATTATTTTTCTTGGTGTGTTTTTTCAGTAGATGCTGGCGATGATAACATGTCTGTTGATAAATCAGGAAATTGAATTTAAAATGTGTGTTATATATTAAAACTGAATGTAAACTATATAAAGAAGAAAAATAAATAAATAATAAAAAAATATATATATATATTGTGACAGGAAGTCAGATAAATCTGTGGGTGTTGTCACAGACCGGAGATACATTTCTGCCTTGTTTAGACAATTCACCAATTACTATTAGGTGTCGGCTGCAGAAATAGGCAGAAAGGTTTAAGGCGTTGGAAAACTTCAGCTGTTCAGAATGAAGCAATTAAGGCCTCTATAAGACATCCAAAGGATGACTACTGATTGCTGCATCCTGAGGCTTTTTGAGTTAAGGAGCAGTCAGAAAGACTTCTGAAGAGGTAAGGTGGTTGTTGATTTTTCTGTGTGATAAAAATCAAAAAGACTATTGTTATTCTGCTGTATAACCAGCAGTGTCTGCCCAGCAGTAGGCTGTGCCAGACTCCATAGGTAGGTTCCTGTGTTGTGAAGGTAGACGCCCCAAGTGGCCAGGGTTTATTTTGTGTTTTGTTTATGCTGTTTTGATGCTTGCACTTGTATCCAGAAATATGGAAGAATAAACCATATCTTTTGTTTTCAACCATCCTCAACTGCCTTTCTGTATAGTTCAGCGTGTAGTGAACCCATCCAGGGTATATATATATTGCATACGGTATTTTATGTGAATTTTAATGTGAATGGACTGCTTCTTAGATAAATACTACTGAAGTTATTTTAGCACTAAAGCTCATGCGGTATTTAACTCCTAGTGAACTGAGCCTAGAATTTCAGTGATATGCATCTTAGCTAACTGCAGATCATGGTCTAGTTACTCACCCTCAACAAGGCCAACACTGAGACTGTCATTCCTCAAGTCTGTAATATTGCCTGAAAAAAAGGAAATAAGGAAATAATCAAAGACATTGAAAACAGATATGTTACCCATGTATAATAAGATGACCAAATTTTTTAAATGAAACCAGGGGACATATTTTTTTTGTTTTTTACTAGTAATGGCGGCAATCAGTGGCGGCTGGTGCTCAAAATTTTTGGGGGCCACCAAATGCAGCCACTGTGCCATCATTGTCAACTGTGCCATGCCATCAAACAAAAACTGTGCCATCAATATATTGCAGCCTCACTGTGCCATCAATTGTCACAACCCATCACATGCCATCAGCCACTGTGCCATGCCACCAAACTGTGCAGCCACTGTGCCATCAATTATCATCACTGTGCCATCAATTGCCACTGTGCCATCAAACACAGAAACTGTGCCATCAATTGTCACCACTGTGCCATGCCACCAAATGCAGCCACTGTGCCATCAATTGTCACCACTGTGCCATGCCATCAAACACAGCAACTGTGCCATCAATTGTCACCACTGTGCCATGCCATCAAATGCAGCCACTGTGCCATGCAACACAGCAACTGTGCCATCAATTGTCACCACTGTGCCATGCCACCAAATGCAGCCACTGTGCCATCAATTGTCACCACTGTGCCATGCCACCAAATGCAGCCACTGTGCCATCAACTGTCACCACTGTGCCATGCCATCAAACACATAAACTGTGCCATCAATTGTCACCACTGTGCCATGCCACCAAATGCAGCCACTGTGCCATCAATTGTCACCACTGTGCCATGCCATCAAATACAGAAACTGTGCCATCAATTGTCACCACTGTGCCATGCCACCAAATGCAGCCACTGTGCCATCAATTGTCACCACTGTGCCATGCCATCAAACACAGCAACTGTGCCATCAATTGTCACCACTGTGCAATGCCATCAAATGCAGCCACTGTGCCATGCAACACAGCAACTGTGCCATCAATTGTCACCACTGTGCCATGCAACCAAATGCAGCCACTGTGCCATCAATTGTCACCACTGTGCCATGCCATCAAATGGCACCACTGTGCCATTAATTGTCACCACTGTGCCATGCCATCAAACGCAGCTACTGTGCCCATCAATTGTCACCACTGTGCCATGCCATCAAATGCAGTCACTGTGTCATCAAGTGTCACCACTGTGCCATGCCATCATATGAAGTCACTGTGCCATCAATTGTCACCACTGTGCCATGCCATCAAACGCCACCACTGTGCCATCAATTGTCACCACTGTGCCATGCCATCAAACGCAGCCGCTGTGCCATTAATTGTCACCACTGTGCCATGCCATCATATGCAGTCACTGTGCCATCAATTGTCACCACTGTGCCATGCCATCAAATGCAGTCACTGTGCCATCAATTGTCACCACTGTGCCATGCCATCAAATGCAGTCACTGTGCCATCAATTGTCACCACTGTGCCATGCCATCATATGCAGTCACTGTGCCATCAATTGTCACCACTGTGCCCTTTAATTGTCACCACTGTGCCCCATGCCACTGTGCTCATTGTCGCCTCTGTGCCCTTTGTCACCACTGTGCCCCATGATGCCACTGTGCCCCATGATGCCACTGTGCCCCATGATGCCCCTTTCCCTGTAAAAAAAACACTTACCTGACGCTTCCATGTCCTCCCTCGATGTCTTCTGCTGCCGTGGAGAAGCTTCAGCCAATCAGGTTCCTCATAACCAGAATCCGGGAACCTGATTGGCTGAAACGGCCGTCAGTCTTATGCAAGGACCGCAGGTTGCCTGCGCTCCGAGTATAGACTTCCGAGAGCCGGAGGGCGGTACTGGAAAAGCCTATCAGAGCCGCTGGCTTTGATAGGCAGTTCCCCTCAGCCAACCAGCTGCCGCTATTCAGGTAACCGGCGACCCATGTCCGGTTATATGAATAGACCAGGCAGCTGGCAACAATAACACACGTTCAATGCATTGCATTGAACGTGTGTTATTTGCGAGAGGGGCGGCCGCCAGAACTTCGGCTAAAATGTCAAAAGGACATTTTAGAGAAACAAAAGTTCTTAAAGGGCCCGTTTTTTTTTTTTTGTGACTGCGGGAGGGGGGGGGGCGGCACCCATGCGTCCCTATGGGTGGGCCGCCACAGGGGGCAATCAGCGACTCTGCCTGTCACCGCCCGCCTCACAGCCTGTCAAGTCTCACTCTCCGGGCCCCGGCTACTACTGGGTGGGGAGCAGAGGAAGATCACTCCACCAGGGAAGGCAAGGAGATAAGCAGGCGGGGACTTGAGCCAAGGCAGAAGAAAATGTGAGCGGAGATGGATGGGCACCTGAAACTGAAGAAATATTCCCTCCGCTCCGACCAGCACATGATCACCAGAAAGGGGCACAGATAATGGAAAAAATACACCCCCCTAAGATAGTAGGAGGGGGGGTAATTCAGAATTATTATTTATTTAATTCTGCACTGACTGTTTTTGAAACTGCCCCAGCCCCTGTTCAAATGCAATCAGGGGACAAACTTGGTGTGGGGACAGTGTCCTCAATCTGGGGACAAACTTGGTCTGGGGACAGTGTCTTCCATCTTGGAACAGACTTGGTCTGGGGACAGTGTCCTCAATCTGGGGACAAACTTGGTCTTGGGACAGTGTCCTCAATCCGGGGACAGACTTGGTCTGGGAACAGTGTCCTCAATCCGGGGACAGACTTGGTCTGGGGACAGTGTCCTCAATCCGGGGACTGTCCCCTGAAACCGGGGATGTCTGGTCACCCTAATGTATAACAGCACAGTAAAGCTCATCAGGTAATACTATAATGTAGATAGGGTGCATAAATGTAATAATTAAGGGCTTCCTAGTTGTAAGCTCTAACGAGCAGGGCGTTCTAATTCTTTCTGTATTGAATTGTTATGTAATGTAATTGTACTGTCTGCCTTACTGTTGTAAACCTCTGAGCAAACTGTTGGCACTCTATGATATTTTCTACTGGGTGCATCCCCCATCCAATTCGCATGACAGGAGCTGTGGAGCCGGCTCACACAGCTCCGAGGCAGGCACAGAGCAGATAACACAGGGGTCCTGTGTGTCTTTGGCTCCGTTTCAGGTCCGAATTCAGGCAAACAGTTGGGCCTGATTCGTCCCTGAAGCAGAAGAACAGCGATGCACCGGACGCCTGCTGTGAACTGCAGCCTAAATTAAAAAACACATCAAAAAAGCGTATTTAAAAATGCAAAACGCACCACAAAACGTGCCTGAAAGAACGCATCAACTGCAACCTCATAGATGTGAACTTAGACTCAAATTTTGTTTCATATTTGGTTATAAACCCACTTAAAGTTACACCGTCACTGAATTAAAATATAGAAAAAAGTTCCCCTGTAAAAAAAGAGATATTGTACTTACAGTACTTGTACCCCCCTGCACCCGCAATATTCACCTCTTCAATAGCTGTAGTGCCATTATTGCCATTATTGTGTTTTGCAATGACATGGGGCTGATAGACTCAACCACAGAAAACGGAGGGGGGGGGGGGGGGGGCAGAAGTCAGACACATAGAACGTGTATCTGTAGAAAAGGATACTCCAGCACCATAGCTAGGGCTGCTGTTATAAATTGCGTGGCCATTACAGTTTTTCTGCCCACCCCCCTCCCCCACCCCAGTCAAAAGCGACTGAGGACATAGGCTTATAAGTCCCTTTCTCTGCAGCCTTAGCTGCATAGATGAATGAATAGGATACTCTCTGAGGCGTCCTGCTCATTTACACCGTTTACTATGCTTAAGTGATGATTGGACACAGGAGTGATTGGTACTGATCATTCAGTGTGTTCATTCAGAAAAGGAAGGGAACAGTAAATTACATATTTACTGACCCCTTTCCTGCTCTCCATCCTGAAATATCCTCCTGTGTGCCCACAGCAGCTGTTACATAGTTACATAGTTAGTCAGGCCGAAAAAAGACACAAGTCCATCCAGTTCAACCATAAAAAAATAAAAACTGTTAGCGGAAGAGGAGGGAAGCCAGCAGCACTGAGGGGCACACGGGGGGCAGACAGCAGATGGAAGGGGCACATGTGCTAGAACCAATCCCCTTGCAGTGCAGCCTGAAGGATAAAGAGGAGGAGAAGCTGGCAGGGCTGCACAGAGAGGATAGGTGTCGGCAATAAGACAGTACAGCTGACCTCCTGCTCAGTAGGTGCCCGGGCCCTTCTTTTGAACTGATGGGGCCGTGCTCATTACAGGAGTGCTGGCTTGGGAGGGCTGTACTGACTTATCAGCGGCCCTGACCATTGAAGAATGGCGGCAAGGCAGGTACATATAATATCGATTTTTTCATGGGGGAATCTTCCTAATTTACTTTCCTGACGCCAGACATGGCAGCATACCTATGATATAGCCCCGCCCCTATATCCACCCACAGGACACGTTTAGCTCTCTATAAAACTCTGACTGAGAGCTACCTCCCCCATTCTCCTTTTCTCCTTTTTGTCCTCAAAGATCAACCTACAGACCGTTTTATTCAGAATAAGCCCTTACCTGCTGACTATGTCGAAGTTCTGGCTGGGTTCAGCCTCTCCCAGTTCAAGGTCCACATCTTAGGCACGCTAAATGCACCAACAAGGTTGGGAACCCCTTTTGGTGGTCCTCTGGGGTTGAGGTGTTCTCTAAACAGAGACGACAGTCCTCCTTTGGCATTGCCGGTGATGGAGTCTGATTTAAGCAAGCTGGGACTGCATGATGCCTTCTTTCCTATGGAAGCCCTTTTCCATGTCTGTTAATTTCTTTCTTGTTCTCATGTCTTTAAAGGCCCTATACACACTGCAAGTTTTGTTGTCTGATTTCCTTTGGAGTTGCCATGACCATGTGGTGCCTGCCTGATTGCATACAGGTTGAGGCTTTAGGGTTTGGCCTCATGTTGTGTGGTTTTGATAGATCTGAGGGGGAGAAAAAATCTGCAGAAGATTGTATGGTGTGTAGCCAGCTTCTGTCCTTTTGTGTGGTTGGGCGTTGGCCTTCCTAATTGTATCAGAGTAGAGGTGAGAGAGGACTGAGTCTCAGGTGAACCAATTGCAGGGAGCAGATGGACAGGTAATGAATGTCTTTGCTATTCAAGCATCCAGAGAGGCAGCATTTCCTTCTGAGGTAAGTCTTATCTATCCTAGTAATGGGGATATATGGGGGGGGAGTGAGGAGCAATGTATTACTAGGGTAATGGGTTTTTGTTTTTTGCCAGATTTATTTTGTTTAAATTATTACTATTTGTAAAAAAAAAAAAAAGGCTGAGATACATGTATATATTTTTCTATTTCACTTCCCTTATTTCTGTGGTCATGCAGGTGTCTCCTCCAGTCCTGGCAGACCCCAGTACAAAGGGTGCAAATGTACACTTAAGAGAACGCTCACAGCTTCTCCTCTGAGGGCTCAGCGCCTGAAAAGCGAATGCTGGTCATGTGGAGATGACCATATGCCTGGAAAGCTACTTTGCAGCGACTGCTTCAGGCAGCTTGCCAGAGACCAGGAGTATGAGAGTCAGCAGGTGTCAACCTTGCTCAGCAAAAATAGTCCCCAACCCCCTGGCTGAATTTTCCAGTCATCTCGGGCAGCCAGAGACAGAAGTGGACGGACAGTATATGCATTACACCAGGTTTAAACCAAGCCATTCAACCCTCTCTAATTGGAGGGGTACCAGGCACTTCAGGGGTGACTCCAGCCCAGCAGATTAGGCAGGCTAGTTCCCCAAACCCAGTGTTATAGCCAATCTTTCAGGCAGAGGGAGTTGATATTGCCTCCTCCTCATCAGAGGATCCTGAAGGTTGAGGCTTTGTTTTAAGCTAATATCGCCATTCGTTATGGCAGTAAAGCTGCACTGAAATGGGTGGATCCGGAACCTCCTCCAAAGAAGGAGAAACCTGTTATTACACACCGTACAATCTGATTTTAAAATTGTGTGACAATCGCTGTACAATATGCATTAGGTACCGTTATTCTTTCAGGGCACCCCAAATGCCATGCGATTCTGTTGTGATAGGTCACGTTGGAGAACGCACCTTTCAAAACATTGTGCAAAGCTGGTCGCAGGGGCTTCTATTTGTGCACATAGGGCAACCAAGTGAATGGGCCGCACCCATGCGAGTTGCAACATTGTGTACAAATCGCCCTTTGAAAATCGCACTGCATATACATTGGTCTACTCTAAGTGACAATATCAAATACCTCTGAAAGGTGACTTAAGCACAGATTGCTTTTCAGTGCAATGGCAGATCCTGCTGCAAGTGTGAACAAGCCTTTAGGTTCCATAGGAGGAATCTAAATAAGCAGGTAAGCTACCTTTTTCTCTTATGACAGAAATAGGAAGCCTGTTTCAGGAGGAATGAGAAAAGGGAGAAAGAAAATCCTCCTCAACCAATAGGTTGCAGAAGTTGTATCCACTAACGGAGAAGGATGCGACTCCTTTATCTACCCACCAAAGGTGGATACGGCAGTCATCAGCCTAACCAAGAATGTGACACTTCCGATGGAAGGCTCTTCCTCCTTTCACGAGATCCTTGTGAGACACATTGCTTTAACATCCGTAGCAAGTACTATGTGAGTGTAGGCGCAGAATTGGAGTATGCGATTAAAACCAGCTGCCAAGGAGAAGAGTCATCAAGGCTCTTGATGAGATAACTTTCAGTGGACTTTACAGGTGAGGCAGCTATAGACATCATTCGATGGTCATCCAGAGCCATGCTTGGCTCAGTCACAGCCAAAGGTGCACTGGGGCAAAATCCTGGACGGCTGGCCCGTCCTCAAAGCAGAATTGCTGTAAACTGCCTTTTGATAGGAAGGCGCTGTTTTGCCAAAAATACTGGAAACCATCTTCTCCAGGGTTATAGGAGGAAAATCAGATCTTCTGCCCCAAGATCGAAGAGCCAGAGGGGGCAACCATTCAGAAGAGCGCCAAACAGGTACTGCGATTTTTGGAGGCTTTTGCTAATCCAAGAACCATGCGGCTCCCCAAGATACTCAGAAGCCCTTTTAATGCCAGGCCTGCCCAGGAGGCAGTTGGAGCCAAGTGGCTCAGAGTGACCCAGTTCCGGTAAGACCACTGCCAAAGAATGGTGGTTTCAGCCCTCAGTGGTGCAAGGCCATGTAAGAAAAGAAATGGCTGCGCATCCAGGAATTTCGATTTTCCTTTTTATTGTTCAAAGTGATGACACCAAAGACACCAACATGAGGTCACATAGATGCATTTCACACATTCATTTTGTGCTTAATCGTTACCAATGGCAAGGCCGTTAATGGTTGTTCAATCGGCAGCCTCCAGAACTACGTCAAGAGGCTGAATCAATTATACGGATAGACTCAAGATGGGAGTCTCTCCATACCATAAATCCAGGTCATTCAACAAGGTTACTGGAGGATTTCAGTGGACCTGCAGTATACCTATCAGCATGTCCCGATCCTTCAGTCATACCAACCGTTTCGAGTTGAGGGGCAAGCATTGCCAAAACTAGCTGGCGCCTATGCAGAATATGCTCTACCTAGGGGCCGATTTAATACTCAGGCAGCCTCAGTTTCTTTGCCGCCTCAAACTCCCCAAAGTCAGGGAGATGTTCCAACAGGCGTTGGCTGCACCAGTGATGTCAGCATCCCAGTGCAGGAGTCCTCTCGGGACAATGGCTTCTTGTATTCCGATAATCCTATGGGCTTACTGGAAACTCAGTTTTCCAACAAGGCTTCCTGATGCAATGGAAGCGTTTGTCTAACCGGAGGCACCAGAGTTCTGGAACTCCAATATTCTGGAACTCCTACCAGCATTGACACTGACATTGAAGACTTTACTGCCACACATATAGGGTCTGCCAGCCCTACTCCATCTGGAACACATGGCAGCAGCCCTATATACAGAGACAAGCTGACATGCACAGCCAATCCCTCCTGAGAGAGGTGGAACCAATCATGACTTTGGCCCAGAAATATCTCCCAGATTTGAGGGCCATATATCTTCCAGCCTATCAGAATTTGGAAGCTGATTGTCTATCTGGGCAGTTCAAGGATCCCAACGAATGGTCCCTTCACCCCGAAGTGTTCCAAGGGACCATCCAGGAGTGGTGGGTACCACAACTGGATCTGTTTCGCCTCATCGGCCTACTACAAGGGGAACCGGTTCCTTTCACGCTACCCTCATCCATTAGTGGAGGGGACAGATGCCTTTACCAATCCTTGGGTTGGGCAACTGGCCTATATCTTTCCCCAAGGAGTTTTAGGATTAAAGACATTTATGAGATTTGACAGTCATCACAGGTTTTCCTTACTGGCCTCACAGACCATGGGTCTCTCTGGCAATGTGGGTATCAGCGTGTGCACACCAATCACTCTGCCAGTGACTCCTCATCTCCTCTTATCTGAGGGAGATGCACTACATCGGCAACCATCACGACTAACTTTAGCAGCCTGGAAATTGTAAGGCAGAGGTCACAAAAGTTTCCCAGATGTTTTCCAGAGGGTCAATCAATGCCATATACTCCAGAATATGGATTAGGTTCACAAGCTTTGCAGCTGGGTATCAGTTTGACCCTCGTGACCCAAATTTATCTCAAATCCTGTCTTTTTTCTACAATCTGAATTGGATTTGGAGCTCAGTTTGCTTAAGGTGAAAATTTCTGTCTTCTTGGCTTTTACCCAAAAGAAATGGGCAGCAGACCTGCTGATGGATCACTTCATGGGAGATACTTGGACAGCACCCTCCCAAAAGAAATAGGTTCCCTTAATGGGACCTGTCAGTAGCCCTCAATTTTCTAGCAAACCCTCATTGTACTCTTGACAGAACACTGTTCTTTATGGGAGATCTCCTTAAAATCGGCTTTTCTATTGGCCATGATTTCGGGTTAAAGTGTGTCGAAATTTGGGGCGACAGAGCCTTATTCCATGTTCTTCCCAGACAGGGTTGGGCTAAAATCATTTTTGTTCCAAAGCGTGACATCCATGTTTGGTCTTCCCAGTGAATGGGTGCTTCCAGCCTTCCCAGCGCAATCAGATGCCGATCTGCACAAGTTGGACATTCCAAAGTCATCAAAGCCTATCTCGGGCTACTTCTACATTCAGAATGTTTAAGATTTAAAGAGTAAGTGGCTTCGGCCAGAACCATCTCGGCCTGAATCGTGAAAATACTCACTGGGCATGTGGAGGCGGTAAGGATCCTCCAGAGATGGTTAGAGCTCATCGCTCAACCAGGGTGATGTCATCTCCTTGGATAGCACAGGCAGGGTTGTCTCTGTAGACAGTCTGCAAAGAGGCTAGCTGGTCATCACATTATATGTTCTTAATACACCACAGGGTGGATCTAGCAGCTCTTACTACAGTAGAGTTTGGGAGGAAGTTTATCCAAGCTTCTTTGTCTTTTTTTAAGTTTACATCATTAAACCCTCCCTCTAGAAAGCTCTTCATGTATCATATGTATGCTGCCATGTCTGGCGTCAGGAAAATGGAAAATTGTATCAAATACTTACCGTAATTTTCCTTTCCTGATGCCAAGACATGGCAGCATACGAACCCTCCCTCTGATCTTTGTACTTTATAAGGAGAATGGGGGAGGTTGCTCTCAGTCAGAGTTTTATAGAGAGTTAAACATGTCTTGTGGGTGGATATAGGGGCGGGGCCATATCATATGTATGCTGCCATGTCTTGGCATTAGGAAAGGAAAATTACTGTAAGTATTTGATACAATTTTCAATTTTTAAACTTTGCAGCAGTGTCATTTTGAAGCAACTATATATTTAATAAAGTAGTAGTTTTCATGTTTGAGTTAAAAACAAGGTGGCCTTTTAAAAAATATATAGAAACTTCATCTGAAACTGATTGGGTATTGAAGTAAACCAGATAGGGCCAGATTCAGGTAGGAGAGCGGATCTTTATTCTGGAGTAACGTTTGTCATTTACTTTACCCCGCCGAAACTTTAGCAGCAAGTACTGTTATTCACGGCGGCGTAGCGTAAATGAGCCGGCGGGAATTAAAAATGGGCGGGTAGGGGGCGTGTATTATTTAAACTAGGCGCGATCCCGCGGCGAACGCACTGCGCATGCATCGACTGTCAGTGCGCATGCTCCAAATTCTGTCAGTGAACGTCAATGACGTCAATCCCCATTCACGGACGTTTTACGCAAACGACGTTTAACTTTTTAAATTCGACGCGATGGCGACGGCCATACTTAACATAGGATTCTCCACCTAGGGGGCATGTTTTTCTTTATGCCGCGTATTGCTTACGGAAACGTCGGAAAGTCACTGCGTCGGGCCCACGTACGATCGTAAATTGCCGTCTCTCGCTGATTTACATATTCTCGGCGTAAATCTGCGGGAACGCCCCGAGCGCCCATTTTAAAATTGCAGTTCCGATACGACGGCGAAATACAATTACGCCGCTCGTATCTGAACTCAATCCCAGCGTATCTTGTTTTCTGCATACAGTAAACAGATAAGCCGGCTCAAAGTGTGAGTTATGCTGGCGAATCACTGATACTCCAGCGTAACTCTACCTGAATCTGTCCCATAGAATAAAAAGTTCTTTAGTAATTCATCTCCATAGATTCAGTTTGGGATGGAAATGTTCGCTTTGTCTCAAAGATAGCGTGGCATGATAGTGGCATGGTTCCATTTTTTTTTGCCATGGTTACCACAGATTTGTTTCACTATCTGGGTTTGCATGGCCAAATTTACTTGCCAAATTGCTATTTGCATCTTATACAGGAAATTTTTTATTGTGTGCTGCATTTTATCCGACTGTATGAAAATTATTTTACAGGTCATTAAGCTGTTTGACAATTTACATTTTTGTACTCTTGACTTTTAAATGAACTTTAGGCTCCTTAAAAAAAAAAAAAAAAAACAACACAGCTGAGAGGCATTGGACAGTATTAAAAACGTGTGAAGAAATAAGTTAAAGGGGTTGTAAAGGAAACATTTTTTTTTTCATAAGAAGCATCCTTTACATGCAGACATTCCTGTTTTCACTTCCTCATTGTTCGTTTTTGCTCAGAAATTGCTCTATTTCTTCTCTGTTCTGTTTACTTCCTGCTTGTCTGATTTTACTGACCACCGTGTAGGGAGACTTTACTGCGGTGGTCAGTGACGTGCTCGCCCCCTCCTGGGAATTACATCTGTGTGGCAGGACGCTCTCTACGTGTTACAGACTTCAAGGAGGTGTGAATTACTGGGCGTGCCGCAATTCATACTGGGAAATGTAGTTCTTACATAAACAAGTGATGCAAACCAGGAAGGGAATGAGAGAACAGAAACTAGAATGCTGGAGGAGATATAGATGAAGGAATTTAATAGGTATTTACTCGTCTACCTTGCAGACATTCATTTTAGGCAAAAAAAAATCCTTTACAACTCCTTTAATTGAATACAGCTGGGAAGCCTTAAACCATAATTCACCTTTACCAAAAAACCTCCAATGCATATATGGGGTGTCTATAAATAAAAATCACTGTGCAGCTTTAACTAAAGTTGAAAAATGCCCCCTGTTATAGGTGTAGGCTATTTACATACCTCATGAAGCATTTAATACCTAGGGGGTCACTGGAATGAGAGCACCAATGCATGATCTGCAACACCTGTCAATCATTTTCAAACGCATGGATTTATAAGCATGTCAGCGGTGCTATTACTGGATACCACTCATAAGCACTTTTTTCAACAGGACTGTCACAGCATTGTCTTATAAAAAGTAGGGCTGTTACTGATCAAAATTTTTGTGTCCGATTAATCTTTTTTTTTTTAATCGATTAATCGACTAATTTCGATTAATTATAACACACATACAAATCCAACTACTTTTAGCTGATCTCCTTGCAGGCTGATTACCAGTGCAGCTACCAACAACTGAAAAAATGGACAGCAGGATACCAAAAACACACAAAGTCTGCGTTTGATGGGAATAGCATTAAAACGTTTATAGTCTTCAAGTAGGTAACCAAATAAATATTACATAAACTGTAAACATGGTGCGAGTAATAACAAACGGTACCAAAAGCAGTCATAAAAACATGTACTGTAGCTAAGTTAGATACTGGTATAAAAATGTGTACAACGATACCACTGCTGAATACAGATGAGGAGAGGTTAACATCAGTCCGTCGGCATGTAGATCTCCCATGAAGGGAACTATCACAACTCCCTTGTAGAATTCCAGGTTGATAGAGGGAAGTGATAGAGGGAAGTGTAACAGCCCTTGCGTGTGGCAGATAGTAAGGTCCCGCCGGCATGCAGATATGAAGGCACAGCAAAGGAGCCCTTCAGATGGACACGGCAAGCCCCGCCGGTGTCCGTGACGTTACCGGATCTCCGACGGAACTCCCTGAAGGCCCAGAAGCTGACGGAGAGGTGAGTACCAATCAAAAGAATTTTAAATCGATCAAAAAAATTAAAGATTAATTGATTTATTAAAAGTCAATTTACACAGCCCTAATAAAAAGACTTGTTTTTTGCACAATAGCATTTTTTGCTTTTTAAAGTGGGACCAGTGTTGTTCCCTATATACCACCGGACACTAATATCTGTGTTACGAAGCACTTCGATGCACATGAGCACTTTGCTATTAATGTTTTAACTAGGGTTGTCCCGATACCACTTTTTTAGGACCGAGTACAAGTACTAATACTTTTTTTCAAGTAGTCGCCGATACCGAATACCGATACTTTTTTTAAATGTGCCCCCAAATGCAGCCATGTCCCCCACATATGTAGCCATGTCCCTCCAGCCATGTCCCCCACATATGCAGCCATGTCCCTCCAGCCATGTCCCCCACATATGCAGCCATGTCCCTCCAGCCATGTCCCCCACATATGCAGCCATGTCCCTCCAGCCATGTCCCCCACATATGCAGCCATGTCCCTCCAGCCATGTCCCCCACATATGTAGCCATGTCCCTCCAGCCATGACCCATGTCACTACATACCTTGCCGCCTGAAAGCCGCCGCCGCCACACGGAGAACATCACTGCATTCATTTGAATAGCCGTTTTGCCCGCACGTATAGACACTCCCCCTTGCTCGGGATTGGACAGATCACGATCACCCATCCAATCCCGAGCAAGGGGGGAGTGTCTATACGCAGCGGGAACACTACAGCTATTCAAATGAAAGCTGTGATGTTCCCGCACGCCGTTTAACCCATGCGGTGGCTTTCGATACGGCGGCGCGATGCGGCGGCAGTGGGGGAAGTATTCTATTTAGGTATCGGGGGTATTTGCGGGAGTACAAGTAAACGCAAATTCTCTGTATCGGTCCCGATACCGATACTGGTATCGGGACAACCCTAGTTTTAACCACTACCTGCCGGCCATCTATATTAGGGTTGCCACCTGTCCAGGATTCACCCGGACAGTTCGGGTTTGGAATCATGTGTCCGGGTTTCAGACTGTCTGAGACCCGGATACATTATTTAGACTGGACCGTGGCTTCCCAACATGGTTACTGGCTATAGTTGTCTAAGCTGAGAGTGCCTGTTACATTTTTTCACACTACCTAAAGCCAACAAACCCACCCCCAAACACACACAGATGGGAGAGGAGTGAGGGCTCAATCTGCACCTCTTCCCCCCCACCCCTCTTTATCTGCCCACACTCCAATCCCCAGAAATTTAAAGTCTAGCAGTCTCAGATACATCTGGATGGGAGGTGCTGACTGCAAAGGGATGAGTCTCCTCCCTTCTCTCTCCTGCCTCTGAGTGGGTACACTAAGATAAATCAGGGTTCCCAGAGCACCCCTTACATCAGAGTTCCCCTTTACACCAGAGGACACAGTGTTCCCCCTTACATCAGAATCTTCTCCGTACATCAGAGTTCTTAGTGTTCTCCATTAGATCAGTGTTCCCAGAGCATCCCTTATCTTAGAGTCCCCAGAGTTCTCCCTTACTTCAGAGTCTGCAGAGTCCTCTCTTACAGTGAAAGGGAACTCTCTGGATTCAGATGTAAAAGGGGAACTCTGTGGACTCTGATGTAAAGGGGGACTCTTGTTATCAACTTCATTTGATTAGAAATGTTATTTAATAGCAAAATATATGTATAGTTTATGCTATAAAAAAAAAAAAATTGTTGCGCCCCGCTAAAGTGTTTGGGTTTGACCTGAAGAAAAGGTGGCAACCCTAATCTATATACGTCACTGAGATGCCGATGCGCATGCCTGGCGGCCGCCATGTCCGCCAGGCACCTGCGATCGGCGGTTACACAGACAAGGACGTGGATCTGTGTAAACACACAGATCCACGTCCTGTCAGGGAGAGAGGAGACCGATCTGTGTCCCTTGTACATAGAGACAAAGATCGGTCACCTCCCCCAGTCAGTCCCCTTCCCCCACAGTTAGAAACACTATGCAGGGTACACATTTAACCCCTTCCTCACCCCCTAGTCTTAACCCTTTCCCTGCCAGTCACATTTATACAGTAATTAGTGCATATTTATAGCACTATTCGCAGTATAAATCTGAATGGTGCCAAAAATGTGTCAAAACTGTCTGATGTGTCCGCCATAATGTCACAGTCCAATTAAAAATCGCAGATCGCTGCCATCACTAGTAAAAAAAATATATAAAAAAAAAATTCTGTCCCCTATTTTGTAGGCGCTATAACTTTCGCCTAAACCAGTCGCTTATTGTGATATTTTTTTTTTATACCAAAAATATGTAGAAGAATACGTATTGGCCTAGACTGAGTATTGGGCTATTTATTATAGCAACAAGTAAAAAATATTGAATTTTTTTTCAAAAATGTCGCTCTTTTTTTGTTTATATCGCAAAAAATAAAAACCGCAGAGGTGATCAAATACCACCAAATGAAAGCTCTACGTGTGGTGAAAAAAGGACGTCAATTTTGTTTGGGAGCCACGTCGCAGGACCGCGCAATTGTCAGTTAAAGCGACGCAGTGCCGGAAGCTGAAATTTCACTTGGGCAGGAGGGGGGTATATGTGCCCAGTAAGCAAGCGGTTAATTGACATAATTATTGCTTTTATTTTTGTCATATCACATCTATGTCACATATGTCACTTACGTCACATTAAAGCGGAGGTTCCGCCGATTTTTTTTTTTTAACAGTCAGCAGCTACAAATACTGCAGCTGCTGACTTTTAAAAAATGTACACTTACCTGTCCAGCACGCCCGCAATGTCAGCAGACGAGGCTGAGCAATCACTCTGTCCTCGGCTGCATCCGCCGCCATCCTGGGTAAGGGAATCATGAAGTGAAGCCTTGTGGCTTCACTGCCCGGTTCCCAACTGCACATGCGCAAGTATCGCGGCGCGCCGTCACTGGTCCCCGCTCTCTGCTGGGAACAGTGTGGGGGGGGGGTGACATAGGGGGGCCGGCTCCCACGCGAGTCAGAACCAGGAAGTGGTGCAAATACCTGTTATAGACAGGTATCTGCACCCCCCTCCCCCTGAAAGGTGCCAAATGTGACACCGGAGGGGGGAGGGTTCCAAAAAGCAGAGGTTCACTTTTTGTGTGAACCTCCGCTTTAAAACTACTTGTGTTTGTTTTAATCTTTAGCACGTATTTATTGTGTAGTATTCCAAAGCGCAGCGTATCATTTACTATTTATAACATTTCATTGCCAATCTGGTCAGTTTTCTACATAAAAACAAAAAACAAAACAAAAAACTGATATAATTAGACAGTGACTACTCATCGCTGGAGGAAATCCTACAAGCACACCCAGAGGAATGTGTGCCATAATGAGAACGTATGCTGTGCGCAGTATAGCAAGTGCGGCCTGCATCCCCACCCCCATGGTAAATAGCAAAAAGTTCTTCTAACTCCACTTCCGGAAAAAGCTGCTTCCAGGAATTGTTATTACATTATATAAAATCAGGTGCATAAACATAAAAGTAAATGTTACTCTAAGTCTGGTATGTTTTTCATTTAGTTATGGTATGCTGGGATTTGTAGAATATCCAGAGGGAAGGGAAAGCTTAAAAAACAAAGGAAGGCAACACAGACACAGAAGATATTCTAGTATGGGAGGTGGCAGTTTGGGTTTTCAGTAGGCCAGCTATTGTAAAAAAAATGTATTCCGGTAACAGTATGTGACTACCATATGTGATGATATTTGTATAGTTATTTTATTTATTTCTCATGACTTCATTCATCTTTTTCTGTGATTTACATTTATGTGTATGAATTCAGTTTGACAGTACGATTTTAACTCAAGGTCCATAGAACAATTATAATAAGACCCATACAGTATAATCAGTGGCTCTGGTCTGTTTTGCTTTATAACCAAAGAGAACACTATTCTAACCGCAGGAGTGTTAGCATAAACTAGTGCATAGCAGAAGATATTCACATGTATCTGTTAGGACTAGCTCAGTCCCTGCACATTTATTCCTTTACTACACTATATTACCAAAAGTATTGGGATGCCTGCCTTTACACACACAAGAACTTTAATGACATGCCAGTCTTACTCTGACATGCCAGTCTCCGCTCCAAGGCCTTCTCATCCACATCCTATAGACACACTCCTAAACCTTGTGGACAGCCTTTCCAGAACAGCTGAAGCTGTTATAGCTGCAATGGGTGGGCCAACTCAATATTGAACTCTACAGACTTATGCTGGCCATACACTATGCGAAAAATCAACCGAACCCATTTTCGATAAAAGAACATTTGGCCGTGAACGCCATCATCAAATGACCGCTAAATCGTTCAGTGGACATAAATACATCAATTTTTTCATTCACATATACCTAGTGAAGACAGTTTGGACGGGAAACACATTAACCTTTAAATTTATCGTTCGTTCGGCAGAAAATTTCCAAATTTGTCCATCGTTTTTTTGACTCAAAAACGTCCCAACAATTTTGTGCCTATTTACTGGCCGGAAAGCTAACGAACTGTCTAAATGACGAATTTCAGACAATTTTTCCCATAAGACTGGGATGCCATGAAAGTTCATGTACATGTATGGGCAAGCGCCCCAAAACTTTTGTTAATATATTGTAGTAAAGGATTAAATGTGGAGGGACCAAGCTAGTGCCAAATGAACATGAATGAAGAAACAGAAAATAATAACATGTTTTAGTGATTTGGGTTTACAATTAAATGTAGGTTCTCATGCATATTAGTGCAGACTAACCTTACCCTTATAGTGCCCTTAGCTTTAACCACTTCAATACCGGGCCTGTTCTGGCACTTCTCTGCTTTATGTACAAATCATCATTCTTTTGCTAGAAAATTACGCAGAACCCCCAAACATTATATATGTTTTTTAGCAGACACCCTAGGGAATAAAACGACGGTCATTGCAACTTTTTATCTTGCACGGTATTTGCGCAATCATTTTTCAAACGCCTTTTTTTGGGGGGGAAAAAAATGGTTTCATGAATTTAAAAATGACAAAACAGTAAAGTTAGCCCAATTTTTTTGTAAAATATGAAAGATTATGTTACACCGAATAAATATATACCTAACATGTCACGCTTTAAAATTGCACACACTCATGGAATGGCGCCAAACTTCGGTACTTAAAAATCTCCATAGGCGACGCTTTGAAAATGTGCTAGAATTGTTGCTGGCATTCTGACGCACGCGGCGATACCTCACATGTGTGGTTTGAACGGTGTTTACATATGTGGGCGGGACTTATGTGTGCGTTTGCTTCTGTGCACGAGCTACCGGGGACAGGGGCATTTAATTTTTTTTTATTATTATTATTTTTATTTTACTTCTTTATTTTTTTACACTTAAAAAAAAAATGTTTTAACACTTTTATTCCTATTACAAGGAATGTAAACATCCCTTGTATAGGAAATGTGTGTGACAGCTCCTCTTTATGGAGAGATGCGGGGTCAATAAGACCTTACTAGCCAAAATCGCGGCTTTGTTTACTTCTGGGTACCCGGGCGAGACGTCATCACATCGTGCTTGGGCGTCTGGTCACCAGTCATCGCTATGCTTACTAGCCTGCGCTGGACGATTCTTTCTCCGGACCCCCGATGGAACGGGAGAGCCCGGAGAAGCACTGGATGGCGGCGGGAGGGGGGGTGTCCCCTCCCGCCGCCTATAACAACAATCAAGCGGCGGAACCGCGGCTATGATCGTTCTTATCACAGAATCGCCGGCACTAAAGAATGATATCTGAATGGTGCCTCTAGCTGCCCTCATCATTCAGATATCACCACACAAAGCCCAGGACGTCATTTCACTATGGCTGGGTATTAAAGTGGTTAAAGTGGTTGTAAAGGCAGAAGATTTTTTATGTTAATGCATTAAGATAAAAAACCTTCAGTGTGCAGCAGCCAACCTCAGCCCCTTAATACTTACCTGAGCTCCCTCTTATTCCAGCAATGTTGGACAAGAGTCTCGGCTGTCCGGTATTCTCCCTCCTCATCGGCACCATTGGCTCCCACTGCTATCAATCTAAGTCAGTGAGCCAATAGAGAGAAAAAGGGGGCGGGGCAAGTCTGAATGGACACACAGAGCAGCAGCTCAGATGCCCCCCAGTGCAAGCTGCTTGCTCTGGGGGCATTCAGCAGGAGGGAGGGGTCAAGAGGACTGATGGGGGACCCCGATAAGAGGAGGATCTGGATTGCTCTGTGCAAAAACCACTGCACAGAGCAGGTAAGTATGACATGTTTGTTAAAAAAAAAAAAAAAGGAGATTTAGTTTCACTTTAACCACTTCAATACAGGACACTCTCACAACCTTCCTGCCCAGACCAATGTTTAGCTTTCAGCTCTGTTACACTTTGAATGACAATTGCACAATTTAAAAAAAAAACACACAAATAGAGCTTACTTTTGGTGGTATTTAATCACCGCTGGGTTTTCTTTTTTTTTGCTAAACAAATTTAAAAACTGTAAATTTTGGAAAAAAAAAGTTATTCTTTATTTCTGTTATAATATTTTGTAAATAAGTAGATATTCTCCTTCACTGATGGGCACTGATGAGCATTGATAGGTGGCACCGATAGGTGGCAATGATGAACGCTGATAGGTGGCACTGATGGACAATGATGGGCACAGAAAGATGGCACTGATATGGAGCACTGATGGGGAGGCACTGACAGGCATTACTGATGGGCATTGATTACCATCCCTGGTGGGCACTGATTGTCATCTTTGAAATGGGAACTGTTTGCTATCCCTGGTTTGCACAGGTTGGCATCCCTGGTGGCCATGGGTTAGCATTTGTGGGCATCCCTGAAGGGCCTTATTGATAATCAATGCGCTGATTATCAGCGCAGACCAGGGCTGTCTTAATGAGAGGGCACACCTGGGCACTGCCCAAGGGCCCCAGCTGCATGAGGGGGCCCCCTGCACTTTCCCCAAAGCAGCCGGTCCTTGAGCCCACGGTGCCCCAACATTTTCTCCATTGTAGGGGTGCCAGCGCATTACTTTTCCCAGGGGCCCATGATGCTATTAAGATGGCCCTGGCGCAGACCCCCCCTGTCAGGAGAGCCACTGATAAGCTTTCTTCTTCTCGCACCTTGTCAGCTCGAATAGAGAAAAAGCCGATAAACAGCTTGTTACCAGCTAATCACATGGTAAAGAGCCTACATTATATGATCTTTACCAAGATTGAAGATGCCGTGTGACACAGCGACACACCGCGCTACCAATCGCCGTGCTGCCTGCCCTCATGGGGGCGCCCAACTTATCCTGCTGGACGTCATATGATACCCACGGGAAGTGGTTTAAGGGTATTGATGTTCTCCTCCAAAGCTCTTGCAAGCTGTACATTCACCTGCCTCCAAGATATATTGCTATATGTTTTATATATTGCTTTTTTTTTAAGGAGGAAAGGGTTAAACCCTCTGTCAAATTGTTATTGCTGTCTTTGTTCCCCCTCTGTTTGTATTGGTGAACAGAAATTTATGTGAAATCCAAAATTTCCTTCCTCACTTCCTGTTGTGTCTCCTGGTCAGGAAATGAAGGAATGTTTCCTCAATGTACACAGACAGCAAATTATAACTGACTGGGGTTGTAACCCTTCTCCACTCTACAACTTAAAATGTTTTGGCTGAATAGTAAAAATGTAAGTTACTAACCTAGCTCTGTTGACTGGCAGAGGTTTGAAAATGTAAGAAAAAAAAAACCTTTGGAAGATAAAGCATCTCCCATATACTCATTTAAACAATGTAATAAGCAGCTGTTTGCAAAGAGCTCATCTTTATACTTACCAACTATCTTGACCAACTACTTACATAGGAGTATCTCTTCCTAATGCCGCATACACACGATCGGAAATTCCCGACAAGATTTTATTTTAGACGGAATTTTGGCTCATGGACACACCAAATTCCGATACTCAAGAACGCGGTGATATTCAACACTACGACGAGCCGAGGAAATTAAGTTCAATCATTCCAAGCATGCGTCGAATTGATTCCGACCATGCATGTTTTTTTGCGTGTCGGAATTGCATACAGACAATCGGAATTTCCTACAAGAACTTGTCGAAAGATTTAAGAACCAGCTCTCAAATTTTTCTTGGCGGAAATTCCGAAAGAAATATTTCCAACCAAAAGTTCACATCTGACTTTTCCTGTCTGAATTTTCGATCGTGTGTGCGCGGCATTAGACTACTTTAAAATAATTTTATATTTATTTTAATTGGTACGTTCACACCTTCACCTTCGTTTAGGAACGCCTATACCCGGAAGTAATCCCCCCGCTCGGGGCCGGATTACAACGGATCATAAAAATATAAGTAGCAAAAAAAAACAGCATACTGCACATGTTAGCAGTATGCTGGAGCAAATGAGGTAATGACAGAAAGTACATTTTTGGGTGAACCCCCTCTTTAATGTAGTGTTCAAAAAGATTTACTATGTTTTACATGTGTCTAGTTCTTTGTACATATTATTTATTACTCATATTTCCCTTTGCATTGTACACTTTTGTGGGCAAGGACTTCCTATCTGTCTCACTGTCTGCTCCATTATGATAACCCTTTATTTTGTCATTTCCCCAAAATGCCAAATCTAAACATTTTTAGTCAGATGTTAGTCACCAGTTAAAGGATGCATTGTTTATTAAAAGTACAGCACGTTAAACTGAATCTAGACTCAGTCAACCTAATTCTTCACACTGTGAGACAAGTCAAGTGGGAATAATGCATTATAGCATTTAAAGTAGGCATTCTATAGCTGCTGTTTTATCCAAGCCCACCTTTGCATGCATTCAGAAACAGAGGGGATGGGATTATAGGGGCAATTGCTGAAGTTTACCTTATACACATTCCCACCCAATTAGTTATAATGTTATAAATCTCGGTACTGAAACAACGTAGTTCTTATAAATAATAAGAGATTTTATACATATAAAATTACATACAAAGTTCATTAAAATATCAAACACAGACAAATACTACGGGTTCCCCTGAAAGGTATCAGTTGATGTAATGTATAGAATGGTCTTTCCTCAACTAGTTTTGCGGTATGGACACTGATTCCTCAGGGAAGAGTTATCTATAAAACAAATGGTACAATAAGACACAAAAAACAGGTGCAATATTCTTCAACCACTTAAAAGGTGATAATGCACCACCTGGCTCCATACCATTGCGGGGCAGAAGCAACATCATAACGTCACTAGAATTATTTTTGCAATGACCGCCTTTATTCTCTAGGGCAGGGGTCTCCAAACCGTGGGCCAGATGTGGCCCTTTGCTAGCCTTTATCCGGCCCTCGGGCACTATCCCTCTCACTGATATAAGGTACTATTTCTTCCACTGACAACAACAAGGAGGCACCATTTCTTCCACTGATACCAATGATGGAATACTATTCCTCCTACTAATAAGGGCACTACTCCTCTTACTGACCACCAACCCTGAGGTCATATTTATTCTCACTGATGCCAAGCCCAGGACATTTTCTGCCCCCGCTGGCCACAGTCTGGCCCTTTCTAAAGTCTGAAAGACTATAAACTGGCCCTTTGTTTGAAAAGTTTGGAGACCCCTGCTCTAGGGCTTTAGACAAAAAAAAAAAACAATATACAATGTTTGGAGGTCCTAAGTAATTTTGTAGAAACAAAAATGATTTAATTTTGTAAACACCAAATCTCAAAAAGAGACTCAGTCATTAAGTGGTTAACTTGTTCATAAACGACCTGGAGGATTGGGATAAACAGTTCAATCTCAGTATTTGCAGACTATACTAAGCTAAGCGGTGCAATAACTTCTCCGATGGATGTGGAAACCTTGCAAGATCTGAACAAATGAATGGGGTGGGCAACAACATAGCAAATTAGGTTTATTGTAGAAAAATGCAAAATAGTTTTTTCGGGTGGCAAAAATATGAATGCAATCTACTCACTAGGGGGAGAATCTCTGGGGGAATGTAGGATGGAAAATGACCGGTGGGTCCTAGTAGATGACAGGCTCAGCAATGGCATGCATTGAAAAAGGGAATTAACTCCAGAGATAAAACGATTATTCTCCCGCTCTACAAGACTCTGGTCCAGTCGCACCTGAAGTATGCTATCCAGTTTTGGGCACCAGCCCTCGTGAAGGATGTGCTTGAACTGGAGAGAGTCCAAAGAAGGGCAACAAAACTAATAAAGGGACTGGAGGACCTTAGTTATGAGGAAAGGTTACAAGCACTGAACTTGTTCTATCTGTAGAAGAGACGCTCGAAAGGGGATATGATTTCAATGTACAAATACCGTACTGGTGACCCCACAATAGGGATAAAACTTTTCTGCAAAAGGGAATTTAATAAGACATAACCTTAAACCTTAAACCTTAACCTTAAACTGCATAGAGGGTTCATTACTGTAAGGCCGCATACACACGATCGGTTCAAACCGATGAGAATGGTCCGACAGACCGTTTTCATCGGTTCACCGCTGAAGTGGTCTGATGGTCTGATGTGCGTACACATCATCAGTCCAAAATCCGATCGGGTCAGAACGCGGTGACGTAGAACATCATGACGTGCTGAAAAACGAAGCATGCATCGACTTGATTCTGAGCATGCGCGGGTTTTTGAACCAATGCTTTTGCGTACTAACGATCGGTTTGGACCGATGGTCAGGCGTCCATCGGTCTGATTATAAAGCAAGTTTTTAAAACTTTGGTCCGACGGACGACAGACCGATGGGTCGTACACACGGTCGGTTTGGACCGATGAAACTGGACTTCAGTCCATTCTCTAAGAGCAGTTAGGATGTGGAATTCCCTTCCACAAGCATTGGTTTAGCAGGAAGCATCAATGATTTAAAAAAAACTATTAGATAAGCACCTGAACGACCACAACATACAGGGATATACAATGTGCTACTGACATAAAATCACACACATATGTTGGACTTGTGTCTTTTTTCAACCTCACCTACTATGTAACTATGTTTTTTCACATTAAACTGCACTAATGAGTAAGTAAATGTCCACTTACCTGCTAAGATTAAAGGACATGGGATATGCAAACACAATTCAATGGCATCTTCCTGGCCAGAACATCAGGAGAATGTACAGTATGTGTTTACGCCAAGGCAGAGTTAAAGGGTGGCCTACTCCAAACATCTCCAGCATTAGCTTATCTAGTGATTGGATAACATTTCCTAACCTATCTGACTGCTTTTCACCCTGAGAGATAATTAATTTATCAGTACTAAATCTAACTGAAAATGGCCAGTTTTTTTATGTTTAACTAAATTATCACAGACTGTGGAAAATGTTGCATTTCATTTTTTAAATCAAGGTCCTAGCGTCTGGAGAGGTACAGAATCCAAGTTGCATGAGGTCCAGTGTGAAGTTTCCACAGTCCGTGATGATTTGGGGAGCCATGTCATCTGCTGGTGTTGGTCCACTGTATTTTAAGTCACTGCATCCCTCTTCTAGAGCACTTCATGCTTCCCTCTGCTGACCAGCTTTATGGAGATGCTGATTTACATTTCCAGCAAAACTTGGCACCTGTCTACACTGCCAAAAGTACCAATACCTGGTTTAATGATCATGGTATCACTGTGCTTGATTGGCCAGCAAACTCGCCTGATCTAAACCCCATAGAGAATCTGTGGGGTATTGCCAAGAGGAAGGCCGCGTACACACGGCAGGGAATCTCGACGGGCAGAACACATCGTTCCGCCCGTCGAGGTTCCCTGCCGGCCGTCGAAATCGGTGACCCGCCCGTCGGGAATGGCAACCAGCCATTCTTCCAGGCGGGCCGTAGAGGAAATAGAGAGCGTGCTCTCTATTTCGGCTCGACGGGCTTCCCGACGGGAAGCTCGCCGAGACCGTACACACGGCCGAGGTCCTCGCTGGAATGTGCATTCCAGCGAGGTTCTCGCTGGTTTTCAGCGAGAACCTCGGCCGTGTGTACGGCGGCGAAGATGAGAGACTCCAGATCCAACAATGCAGATGAGCTGAAGGGCGCTATCAAAGCAACCTGGGCTTCCATAACACCTGATCGCCTTCATGTCACGCCACATTGATGCAAAAATTCATGCGAAAGGAGCCTCAACCAAGTACTGAGTGCATACTATACTGTACATGGACATTCTTTTCAGTAAGACAACATTTCTGTATTAAAAATACTTTTTTTTTTGGTCTTATGAAATACTCAAATTTTCAGAAAAAATCAATTATGGGTTTTCACTAGCTAAAACCATGGGTCTTCAAACTACGGCCCTCCAGTTGTTCAGGAACTACAATTCCCATCATGCCTAGTCATGTCTGTGTGTTACAATGACTCATGGGATGTGTAGTTCTACAACAGCTAGAGCACCGTAGTTTTATGGATCCCTGCTGTAAACCATAATTATCAAAATTAAAAGAAAGAAATGCTTAAAATATATCACTCTGTGTGTAACACATCTATACAAAATCCTTGTTTGAATTAAATTACTGAAATAAATAAATAAATAAATTAATAAATTAACTTTTTGATGATATTCAATTTTTTTTTTAAATGCACCTGTACATACCATAGAGTGTAAACACTTTCACACAGACTAAATAATATACACTGATTTGAGATAATTTTAGCAAAGAAATACAATTTGGCCTAAAGGTTTGAAAAAGATTATTTGCAAAATTTTAAACAGAAAGAAACAATAACGTGTTTTTTTTTCTCTTCAAAGTCTTCTGTATTTTTAATTTATATAGCAAAAACATAAAAAAAAACAGTGACGATTCAATACCACCAAAAGCTCTCTGTCTCGAGAAAAATTATAAAAAAAAAAATTTGGGTACAGTGTTAAATAACAGAGTAATTGTCATTCAAAGTGTGATAGTGTTAATATCTGAAAATTAGCCTGAGCAGGAAGGGGGTGAAGGAGTCCGGTATTGAAGTGGTTAAACACCATTTCAACAATAAAAATAAGAACGGTGAAAACTAAATCACTCAGTTAAAAGTTATTTGTTTTTAAAGTTTTTAAATAAAAAATATAATATTACCTAAAAGTTATATTTTAGTTATCAATAAAGCCTGGAAGGTTGAGTCAGTACCTTTTCAATATGTATTGGGTACTCTCAATAGTGATTCCCCCTACCATAATTAACTCTTCCCTGTCCTCTCGGAAGGTTTGTGGTTCCCAACGATTCCTCTTTTTGCATTCTTCTATAATTCTATAAAAATCCAGTGGTGATAGCAGAAACCCTTCATACAGCCCACAGCCCTCAGAGATTAAATAATTTGCCAGGTGGTTTAACTCTCCATCATGTATGAAATACTGAAATATAGAAGGACTGATGCCCTGTACACACGATCGGTCAAACCGATGAGAATGGTCGGATGGATTTTTCCATTGGTTAACCGATGAAGCTGACTGATGGTCAGTCGTGCCTACACACCATCGGTTAAAAAAAAACGATCGTGTCAGAACGCGGTGACGTGCTGAAAAAAAATGAAGTTCAATGCTTCTAAGCATGCGTCGACTTGATTCTGAGCATGCGTGAATTTTTAACCAATGGTCGTGCCTACTAACGATTTTTTTCTATCGATTAGTAATCCATCGGTTAAATTTAAAACAAGTTGGCTTTTTTTTAACCGATGGATAAATAACGAATAGCGACCACGCGCGATCGGTTTGGACTGATGAAACCGGTCCATCAGACTGTTTTTATTGGTTTAACTGATCGTGTGTACTCGGCCTGAGCCTTTCAAATATTTTTCTGTATGCAGAAAATCTGAAGACACATTACTTTAATAAAGTAGTTTACATTTCTCTAACTTACCTGTTGTCTGGTTCTCACAAAGTACTGTCCAGCTTGGTACACCGAGGAGGAGGAAGACGGGAAACAGCAGTTTTAGCTTCATGATTTGTCCATATAAGACAGACAATGCCATGTTTCGACCGGTTAACAATTTTTTCTCTTTATCTAAGCATCAAGATCCCATAAGAGATAGTAAAGCTTTGCTTTCAGTCTTGGAACACAGACTATGTTAAGCTTGTCCTTACAGGCTGGGTGTATCTTTTCCTCTGGATAACAAGGGAGGGGGAGTCAGCATCACTCTTACTTAATTAGTTAAGTGAAGCTGAAGCTAGGGGGAAGCTGACAGCTTTTAGCTTTGCAAGAACAATAACATTTTCCAAGATCAAGATACTCAAAGCTCTGGAAGGAACTAAAACTGACCACAAGGAAAAAGTGGGATGTCATTAGTAAACGTTACATATATTCTGGAGAAAAGGCTTAGGATTCAGACACAGGAAGATATGTCCGTGAGAATTTCCAGCTGACGCGACTGGTATTTAAGGCTTGTGTCTCCACAACCTGGATATGTATGGAATCTCTTTTTGATTCCGATTGAAAACTCACCCTCTTCCTTCTCTATGAAACCCAATAATATAAGGTCAAATACCTCCTGCTGTAATGTTTACTAGAGGATCAGCCAAAAGCTTTAGATGCCCCTGGCCAGGGCTACTGTTAAAAATAATGGGGCCCCATAAAACCTACCTGAAATGCCCCCCCCCCCCCCCATCATCCCCTGTCAAATGCTCTCTGATGAGCAACTCAAATGCTGACAGCGAGTTCACATGTGAATGAGCCCTTCATTTTTTTTTTTTTATAGAATGTTATTTTTTTAACCGCCCTGTTGGGTGAGGTTTCACTTTTGGAAAAGAGAAAGGGAATGAGGGCATAGATTTCTCCATGCCTTTCTCCAGACTCTCAGATCCACAGCTGAATGAATACAAAATGTTTAGAGGCTTTCTGTTCATTTACAAACTGTAGCATAGTAAAGACAGTTTACTATGCTTCAGTTATGAATGACCACAGGAGTGATCGGTACCGATCACTCACTGGGTTATTTTAGGAAAGGAAGGGGCTGTTAAATATGACATATTTAACCACTTAAGGACCCTGGCAAAATGGCACTGGTGGGCACAATCACGTACCTGTACATGTCTCTTTAAGGCCCAGCTGTGACCACGCCCGCGGGACCCGCGGACCCGATCGCCGTCGGTGTCCCGCAATCGGTCATACCTTCCCCGTTCTTCATTGTGGCAGTGTCAGTGATCATCTGTTCACTGATATAGGGAAAGACGATCACTGGCGTCACACGTCCAGCCCCACCCCCCTACAGTTAGAAACACATATGAGGTCACACTTAACCCCTACAGTGCCCCCTAGTGGTTAACTCCTAAACTGCAATTGTCATTTTCACAGTGGTCCCAAAAATGTGTCAAAATTGTCCGATGTGTCCGCCATAATGTTGCAGTCATGGAAAAAATCGCTGATCGCCGCCATTTTACTAAAAATGCAGTAAAACTATCCCCTATTTTGTAAACGCTATAAAGTTTGCGCAAACCAATCAATAAACGCTTATTGCGAATTTTATTACCAAAAATAGGTAGAAAATACGTATCGGCCTAAACTGAGGGAAAAAAAAGTTTTTTTTTATATATTTCGGAAAAGGGGTCTGTCTGGTATGGATTTTGCAGGGTACCCCACGCCATTAAAAAAATTGGCATGGTGGTGGCTAGATCAAAAGGTCTGCTATGGCTTTGCGGGGGGACCCTACGCAATTTTTTTTGCTGCACAGTTTTGTTTTTTTACATTCAGCTGTGAGCGGCAAAGCCCACTGACAGCTGATGACTCATTGGTTGCTGAGGACGCAACGGCCTGCTTCTTAGAATTATGCCGCGTACACACGATCATTTTTCAGCATGAAAAAAAAACGTTGTTTTTCAGCATGTCCAAAAAACAACGTTTTTCCTACTTCATCATTAAAAACGACGTTGCCCACACACCATCGTTTAAAAAAAAATATGAACAAAGCGCGGTGACGTACAACACGTACGACGGCACTCTAAAGGAGAAGTTCTATTCGCCTTTGGGCTGCTTTAGCTAATTCAGTGTTAGTAAAAGACGATTCACGCTTTTCTGTCTGCTACAGCGTGATGAATGTGCTTACTCCATTACGAATGGTAGTTTTACCAAAAAGAGTACACCCGTCTCATAGCTTGCTTCTGAGCATGCGCGGGTTTAAAACGTCGTTTTAGCCCACACAAGATAATTTTTTACAACCCGAAAAACTACGTTAAAAAATGCAGCATGTTCGAATTTTTTTTTTTTTAAGTTTTTCAGAACCTGAAAAATAATGTGTAGCCCACACCCGATCATTTTAACCCCCTTAGCGGTAAACCCGAGCGTGACTCGGGGTGGATTTTCAATGTTAAAATCGGTAACCCTGAGTCACGCTCGGGGTGGATGTGCAGAGTTTGCAGCGCGTGCTTGTCCCTGGATCCAGCGATGCATCCGCGCTGTGTGAGCGAGTGGCGTCCTCCATTCGATTCACACAGTGCCGATCTCCGTTCCCTGCGACGTTACGACGCACCAGGGCGGAGACCAGCGGCAAATTCAAAAATGTAAACAAACACATTACATACAGTATACTGCAATCTTATAGATTACAGTACTGTATGTAAAAAATACACACACCCCTTGTCCCTAGTGGTCTGCCCAGTGCCCTACATGTACTTTTATATAGTAAAAACATTTTTTTTGGTGCCTGCAAACTGTCCATAGCAACCAAAAGTGTCCCTTTATGTCAAAAGTGATTTTAAAGCAGCTAGAAAACAGCGATGATAAATTATAATCACTTGCAGAATTGAGCTATAGCGATTTGTGGGGAATCTCGTCATAAAAAAATAAAAGTAATGACAGCGACAATTCTGCAACTGAGCAAATTTCAGTGATTTTGATTTGATTACATTAGTGAATAATTTTTATTATAATTACATTATCATTTGTTATAATTATTTATAGTTATTATATTATAATTTTATAATTTTGTGTTTCAAACTTTATCATACCCGGGATGTCTACTAGACTCTGGTTTGGACAGATTTACAAGCCTACAGTATAAATGCCAAATTTTCATGCAAAATAATTGTACCGCTTTTGGTACGTAATTCCAGACAGAATCATACCGCCAGGGAGGTTAAATGACGTTTTTCAAAAACAACGTTTTTTTTTCATGCCGAAAAATGATCGTGTGTACGCGGCATTAGAAGAAGAAGATTAAAGGTGGCGTTGTTCAGTGGACAAGTACCTCAGGGGGAAAAGCCCTGTATATACAAGCAACATTTTTTTTATATATATATATATATATATATATATCAATCAGATGGGCAGTGCTAAAATAGAAACATAAATACTCATCAATGTATGCTCTTCAATAAATAATTAAGAAAATTAACTGTGCAAATATACACAAACAATCCAAAGTAACATGTGCCTCCAAATAAGTGCCAATGTGTGCAAACTTATTCCTGTATTAATGCTCCAACTTATTCATAATAAACCAGAAATTAATAATTTGACTGTAAAAAAGTCCATAAGAAATCCAAAGTGACATGTGCTTCATCCAAATTTTGTGACAGTCTTTGCAAAATTCATTTGTGATAGAAAAATTGCTTGTAGAGACTGTTCAGTGCTCCCCTTATGTGCTCCCACTCACCAGAGTGCTTCATCCCTGCAGGGGTAGAAAGCGTTAAGCAGGAATCCACGCCACGTGCACGATATCCTCCTCACATCCAGGTAAGAAGATCCATCCACAAGTAATGAAGTGAAAAAACTTTTCCTACTAAATCCTCTGCGGTGCAAGCTCCGGCCAGGTATACACATGAAAATGAATATAAGAAAATCCCCATAGCGTGATATTGAAACAAGCAAGGTATTTATTAACCACTTCACTACCCCACATAGTCATTAGACGTCCACAGATGGGATCTCCCATCCCAGGTGGACGTCATATGACGTCCTGGGCTTTGTGCAGTGATATCTGAATGATGCCTGCAGCTAGAGGCATCATTCAGATATCATTCTTTTGTCCTGGTGATTCTGTGCACGATAAGAATGATCAAAGCAGCAGTTCTGCCACTTAATTGTTCTTATAGGCAGTGGGAGGGGACTCCCCCCCCGCCGCCATCCGGTGTTTCTCCGGGCTCTCCCGTGCCATCGGGGGCCCGGAGAAAGAATCGTTCGGCACAGGCTAGGAAGCACAGAGATGACTGGTGACCAGATAGTCACCAGTCATCTCTATGACCGTCGGAGGCCCGGGCGCGATGTGATGATGTCACGCTCGGGTACCCGGAAGTAAACAAAGCCACGATTTTGGCTAGTAAGCATGATATCGGTGACAATGTTGCAATGACTGTCATTTTAACTGTCATTTTTTTTCCTAGGGTGTCTGCTAAAAAAACATATAATGTTTGGGGGTTCTGAGTAATTTTCTAGCAAAAGAATTATGATTTGTACATGTAGGAGAGAAGTGCCAGAATAGGCGCGGTATTGAGGTGGGTATAAAAGCCCTGTATCGAAGGGGTTAAATAACTTAAGAATCAAAGAGCTCCAGTGCTCGACTGGGTGATACAGACAAGGAAGCCACGCTCACTTTGCTTCGAGCGTGTGTTCCATGGATGGTGTATCGGAAACCGGAAGTCCCGGAAGTGACATATAACATAACAAATTGGCCTGCTTCTTAGCAACCAGCTATACACAGGGAATGTAAAAAACAAAGAAAAAGAAAATGCAAAATGTGGTGTCCCAGGCCTCTAAAGTGTTCAGGTTTGGCTTGAAGAAAAGGTGGCAACACTAGGCAGAACTCACAACAAGAAAGGAGATTTAAAAATGAAGATGAGATTTAAAATCAATGTATATGCTTTAACCATACATTTCCATTAAGGTTCACTAGGTATTCACATAGAGAAGTAACTGAGGCATCACATTCAGCCTCAGATCCCTGCATGTAAAGATATTAGAACTCATTTGACTCAAGCAGGCTAAATATTCTCCTCTCTGTAATCAGGAATAACCAGGATGGCTCCCAGCCAGAGGACTGCAAATGTTATACACAGCAATTCTGAAAATCCTAAAGAGTTTATAAAACTTCTCTGACTGTATATGAAACTAAGATAACACTCCCCAAGGATATACAGAGAATACATCATGCTTGAGTGACTCTTAGTAATGATATATATTTTGCTGTCACTTGTTTCTAAATATTATTGTGTAAATTATAACTAGTGAGGTAGTGTAATAGGACCTATTTGAAGCAGCAGCCAAATAATAGATGACGGAAAGTTATATATGATATATATCAGGGCTATTGAATTCAAATTCACGGAGGTCTGATCTGTAACACTTTCCTCTAGCAGAGGTCCAAATCACATGTTTGTGCGACAAATCCAATCACAGCCCCCCCCTTATAGCACATAGAGTCCTAAACCCCCACATTACATCAGTTCCCCTTCACATCATCCCCCACAGCACTGCCCCCTTTACCTCACTACAAAAAACAACTGTCACTGCCCCTACCTATGACTGCCCCCTTTACCTCACAATTCCCCTTCACATCAACCCCCCAAACATTTCCCCCCTTTATATCACCCCCCTCCCCCACAGCACTGCCCCCTTTACACCCCCAACAGAACTGACTCCCTATACATCACCCCCCAAAGCACTTCCCCCTTTACCTTACCATTCCGCTTCACATCACCCCCACAAAAGCATTGCCCCACCTTTACATCACCCCCCTCCCCCACAGCAATTCCCCCCTTTACCCCCCCCCCCCCCACAGAACTGACCCCCTTCACATCACCCCCCCCCCCCCCCCCCCCAAAGCACTGCGCCCTTTACCTCTCCATTCTCCTTCACATCACCCCCGCAAGCATTGTCCCCCCCTTTACATCACCCCCTCCCCCACAGCACTGCTCCCCTTTACCTCATCATCTCCTTTCACATCTCCCCCCACAAACACTGCCCCCTTTACATCACCCCCCCCCCCACAGAATTGCTCCCCTTTACTACATCATCCCCCTTCACATCAACCCCCTACTAGCAGTGCCTCCCCTTTACATCACCCACCTCCCCCAGAGCACTGCTACCCTTTATCTTACCATCCCCCTTCACATCACCCTCCACTAGCACTGCCCCCATTCATCACCCCTCAACATTACTACTGTTGAATAAGCAGGACCACTGCATGGATCAGTTTGCCATAGCGTTACATACGCTACTGATTTGCACTGCTCACCTGGATCCAACCAGTGTTGAAGGCCGTCCCTGCTGCTACTCCAGTCACTGTGCAGGTACCCACTTCCCCAGCGATTTGGGGAAGATCCAGTTCAATGCAGAGGGTTTCTCAACCAGGTTGGGATATACTTTGAGATGCTTCATTATTTCTTTGCTTTCTGATAGAGCCTTGACCTGGGCAAACCCTCCACTTGGGTGCAGGTCCAAGAGTCCTTGCAATGGGGCAGTAATAGGTACAGACTCCATGTTGACCGCCAACGCCTACCCTCGCCTTCCTACCAAGTTGGGGACAGGGTCTGGCTGTTATCTCGTATCCTCCGACTCCGTGTTCCCTCACTGAAACTGACACTGCGGTATGTTGGGCCTTTGCGTATTCTCCATAGGAGACACACCCTCCCCCGGTTCAGGTTGAGAACCACGAGGAGTGCGAAATACAATCTATCATTGACTCCTGTAGGTTCCGTGGGTGCATACAGTACCTGGTTCATTGGAAAAAATACAGTCTGGAGAAACGCTTTTTGATCTCATCCTCAGATGTACATGCTCCCGTCCTCCTCTGTAGGTTCCAGACATTGTTTTCCCCTTAAACCTGGTGCCCCTGCGAGGGGGAAGGGTTGTTCAGGAGAGGGTACTGTAAGGACCCTAAATAGCTTCCTTTACCTTAGTGCAGTCCTCCTTCACTTACCTCATCCTTCGATTTTGCTTTTAAATGTCCTTACTTCTTCTGAAAAATCCTCACTTCCTGTTCTTCTGTCTGTAACTACACACAGTAATGTGAGGCTTTCTCCCTGGTGTGGAGTGTTGTGCTCGCCCCCTCCCTTGAGGGGGGAGGGGGTGAGCAGGAGAGTCAGGACGCTCTTAACATTGCAGATAGAGAAAGGAGCTGTGTGTTAGGCCGCGTACACACGACCGAATTTGTCTGCTCAAACTGGTCCGACGGACCAGTTCAGCAGACAAATCCGATCGTGTGTATGGGCTAGCGGACATGTCCGACCGGCAGACAAATTTTAAAACATGTTTTAAAATTTAAAAATATAAAAGAAAATCAATCAGCGCAATAAAAACACAAAATAATATAATAGTAAGCAGCTGAACACTAGGAATCAATTAGATAAGTTCCTGGAAAGATATAAACAAAGAATAGTGCAGCGCTATATAAAAGTCCATCCAAAGATCCTCCTTGTGATAATCCAATAGTGGTAAAATTCACACACATGCAGGTGATGAATCGTGGATAGAAGAAAAACACCTCCACCAGTAGTAAAAATGGCCTCTCACCTCCCAGATCAGACCCTATAATGAGATCAGGGTCAATAGCGCTTTCCCATAAGGGATAAATCCAGGGGATGAAGTTGCCAGCTGACAAGCATGAAGCCAAAACAGATACACTCCGACCAGATGATGATTTATTCATAAAAAAAAGGAGATAACATAGTGTACTCTGTATGCGCACAAGGTTTAATAAAACAAATGTATAAAACTCACATTTTCAAGGCACTGATCCAGTGCCAGGGTAAACAGCAATAAAAAATTTTTTTATGAATGAATCATCATCTGGTCGGAGTGTATCTGTTTTGGCTTCATGCTTGTCAGCTGGCAACTTCATCCCCTGGATTTATCCCTTATGGGAAAGCGCTATTGACCCTGATCTCATTATAGGGTCTGATCTGGGAGGTGAGAGGCCATTTTTACTACTGGTGGAGGTGTTTTTCTTCTATCCACGATTCATCACCTGCATGTGTGTGAATTTTACCACTATTGGATTATCACAAGGAGGATCTTTGGATGGACTTTTATATAGCGCTGCACTATTCTTTGTTTATATGTTTTAAAATTTGTCCGCTCGGGACATGTCCGTCGGATATGTCCGCTGGTCAGTACACTCACCAGCGGACATATCCTCCCGCACATGCGTCAAATGGATTTGACGCATGCGCGGAAGTATTTTTCTTCCTGGTGCGGTGACGTGGCGGCGTCAACGTCACCGCCACGTCACCGCGCTGTCTGCCGGCGGGGATTTTGATCCGATGGTGTGTACACGCCATCGGACCAAAATCCGGAGGGGACATGTCCGTAGGCGTTCTGACTCCTGCTCGCCCTTCTGGGGTCAGTACCAATGTGAACAGGTGTATATGCTTTGTAAGAATAAATAATGTACATTTTTTTGGGTGTCTTATGTGTGTGGATGTTGTTACATTACCTGAAACAATTAGTTTTGTTTTTTACATTTTAGAATGGGGTGCCTCCAGATAATGTGCATAATTTTAAATGGTGCCTTGACCTAAAAACAAAAAAGGAAAAGCAATGGTTTTTAGACATACATTTATAATTTCTTTTGTTTTGTTAAAATTTACTTAAATTAAAAAAAAATTCTCCTTGGAATATTAGTTCCATATCCTATTATTTATTTTATTGCCTTCTCGAGTATGTTAGAACTACTATTCAGTAAAATTCCCCTATGAAGCACATGCCATGTCTGTCTTGTTTATATATTCCCTCCTTTTTTTTTCTCTAGTGATTTCTACTTTCCTCTGTGACTGTGTTATTGATTATTTTCATTCATAACTTCTTCACAGCGCTCCTTAGGCGGCGTACACACGATCGGACATATCCGATGAAAACGGTCCGCGGACCATTTCCATCGGATATGTCCGATCGGGAGTTTGATCCGATGGCGTGTACACACCATCGGATCAAATTTACCGCCGCTGGACGGCGCGGTGACGTGGCGGTGACGCGGCGGTGACGTTGACGCCGCCGCGTCACCGCCACGTCACCGCACCAGGAAGTAAAACACTTCCGCGCATGCGCCGAATCCATTCGGCAGCGGCGTGGCGGCGGTGGGGGCCGACATGTCTGCTGGTAAGTGTACTAACCAGCAGACATGTCGGGCGGACAGATTCCCACCGGATAGATTTCAAAGCTTGCTTTGAAATCTGTCGGGTGGAGAAATCTGTCCGCTAGCCCATACACACGAGCGGAGATGTCTGCTGAAACGGTCCATCGGACCGTTTTCAGCGGACATATCCCCTCGTGTGTACGCCGCCTCAGACTTGTCACTGTGTATCAAACTGTGAATAGTGTATATTGGATTCCTATTACCATTGGCTCCTTCTAGTGGCCAAGTCTGATATTTTCCCAGCTAATATTCATTTTTTTATGAAATAACTCTCTCTTCTATATGTATATATGTATATATATATTTTTAATGCTGATGCTATTTTTTATTGTATCCTGTGGGTTTGGTGCACTTTCAGAAAATGTACCACACCTGCAGGATATATGTAGCGCCCCTCTATTTTCTGTAAAGGACACTATTGTAAATTTAGTGGGGTGAGAGACTTATCTGCTCTCACCAATGTTGAATTATTTAAATTCCCGCTGCTGCCAGCCCTGAACTGTCCTGTGGGTCATTCTGTGCTCTAGAGATGTAGTTCCATCACTGGGCAGCGGGTGGCGCCAGAGGGGTCCAGGCAGAGCCACTTTTCCCCAGCAGCCAATTGTTTCTCCTCGCGGGGCAAGCTGGAGAGGGGTATATCTGAGGCAGACGCCATTTTTTCAGCTTCTTCGCTGGTTCCTGGTTCCAGGTGCGGCACCCACCTTCGGGGTGTGCGCAAATCACGGGCCCCACTACTATGGCCTGCCTGGCCGGGGCCCGTGCAATGCAGAGTTTCTGCCTCTGGGCCCATATGGCTCAGAGCAACTAAAGCAACCAAAGGGGGATCTCAATGACTTACTGGGACCCCACACTTCAAGAGAGATCCCAAGCTGGGTGCTGTTCGGTGGGGAGTCGGTCTGAGGTAAACCCAGAGGCAGGTGATCCAATAGGATTTAGACGGAACCATCGGGGATGACCGGACACTGACAGGTTGTGAGTTGCAAACTGTCAATCGGTGACCCCAACTATTGACTGAGAGGATCCTCTTTAATTGTTGTCCTTGAGTATTGGACCTGTGGCAGAGGCCTTTACTAATTCACTAAAGCCAAGTCGCTGGCAGAGACTTGTTCCTTCTCAGAGCTCACAGTCACACTCCGGCTGCCAGGTCTGTGAGGGAGGCCTGTCCGGGTACACTGCACCCATCCCGGCTGGGGTGGCGACGAAAGCGAGAATACTATTTGGAGGCAGGATTGTTTCCATCTATCCAAAGCCTGAATCTGCAAAGTTGCTCTTTTCACCAATCTGTCCTATCTACTCCAAGTTGACTGTTGGTCGTGTTGGACCAAGAATAAAGCATTTTAAAAACGTCAACCAACTGCTATCACCCCCAGACATATTACAGAGGTAACTTAACCGCTTGCCGACCAGCCGCCGCAGTTATACGGCGGCAGGTCGGCTCCCCTGGGCGAGAGCCTGTAGCTCTACGTCGGGACTTCTGCGGCCACTAGGGGGCGCGTGCGCGCCGTCGGCGGGCCGCGCGCGCCCCCCGCTCGCCCCCGAGTCCCACGCGCGTGCCCGGCGGGCACGATCGCCGCCGGGCACACGCGATCGTTCGGTACAGAGCGGGGAACGAGAGCTATGTGTGTAAACACATAGCTCTCGTTCCTGTCAGCGGGGGAAACGCTAATCCTATGTTCATACAATGTATGAACAGAAGATCAGTGATTTCCCTCAGTCAGTCCACCCCCCCATACAGTTAGAACACACCCAGCATCACACTTAACCCCTTCCCGCCCCCTAGTGTTAACCCCTTCACTGCCAATGGCATTTTTATAGTAATCCAATGCATTTTAAATGTGTCAAAAGTGTCCGCCATAAGGTCGCAGTACTGAAAAAAAAACGATGCCCGCCATAAAACTACCCCCTATTTTGTAAAAGCTATAACTTTTGCGCAAACCAATCAATAAACGCTAATTGCGTTTTTTTTTACTAAAAATATGTAAAAGAATACGTATTGGCCTAAACTGAGGAAAAAAACGTTTTTTTTATATATTTTTGGGGGATATTTATTACAGAAAAAAGTAAAAAATATTGAATTTTTTTAAAAATAGTCGCTCTATTTTTGTTTATAGCGCAAAAAATAAAAATCGCAGAGATGATCAAATACCACCAAAATAAAGCTCTATTTGTGGGAAAAAAAGGACGCCAATTATGTTTGGGAGCCACGTCACACAACCGCGCAATTGTCAGTTAAAGCGACGTAGTGCCGAATTCGCAAAAAGTGCTCTGGTCATTGGGCAGCAATATGGTCCGGGGCTAAAGTGGTTAAATTACGCCGATCCCAAATCAAACCAGTGGCTCCTGCGGGAGTGAGCGCTACATATAAAAGAAGTCTATGGCAATGCACAGCTAACCCAGGAAATTTGCAGATGCACGGCGCTGAACCTGCAGTGTGGGTAAACTGCAGCACATCAGTGTGAAGGCAACCTTATAGGGGGCTCATAACAATAAGGGTTCATTTACATTTTCTGTATGGGGGTGGAAAAAAAACATAGTTAAGATGTGTTTATATCACCCCCACCCCAACTGCACACTCTGTAGCTGTAGTAGCAAGGGGTGTACAAATGTCGCAGCCGCAGCAAGAGTTATATGCCCTGTCATGGTTGGTGGGTGTGGCAACTGTCAAGCATGACCCATTCAAGTGACTGAGGCCATTCTACAAGTACCCTGCAACCTTGTGCAGTACAGCAAACAAGGGGTTAAAGCAGGCAGCGTTGTGTTGCTTTTTTAACCACCTGCTTTAACCTCCTGGACCCTGCAGAATCATGCACTTGCAGGCACTTGCAGAGCAGTAGCACCCACCAAAAGCAACAGGGTGTTTAATTCCTGCTGCGGCTTGTGTACACATTTGGCTGCTGCCTCAGCAGCTAAAAGGGGTAGGGATTGGTGGCCGCTTTACGACCTGATTTAAACCCATGATTGCCATACAATAAGGTGACCAGATTTTTAAAATGAAATCAGGGGACATATTTTTTCTTTACTAGCAATCAGCGACTCTCTGCCAGTCACCGCCCGCCTCACAGCCTCTCAAGTCTTACTCTTCAGGCCCCGGCTACTACTGGATGGGGTGCGGAGGAAGATCACCCTGCCAGGGAAGGCAAGGAGATTGGCAGGTGGCTGGCCAGGATTTGAGCCAAGACAGAAGAAGATGCGAGCTGAGCTGAAAATCCACATAGTACGACTAGTACGTCACTACGTTTGTGTTTGTTGGCTGACAATTGAGTGCCGTTTGTATGCAAGACGAAATCCTGGTACACGCCCTTCGGACAAAAGTCTGACGCTTTGTGTGCGGAAAATCCAAGTGAAGTGCCTCTTGCATTACTGATGTTTTATGTCTTAGTACAGTCCTACAGCAGGAAAAATGTTTCCCGATATTCTGTGCTAAACAGTCTGCAAGTATTTTTGGGGGGCTTTTATCTGCAGTCATGTTATTTTTTAGGCCTTCCCCTCCCCCCCCCCCCACAGCTGATAGGGCTGGGGGTACAGACTGCACAAGGCGTGCTGTTCTCTGCTGCCCAAGGTGTGCTTACAGTAGGTGTACAGTAGGAGCTGCTGTCATTCAGCTGATAAAGGGCAGCATGAAATTGCAGTATTACCTTGCACATTGTCCGGCTGTTCCCTTTGCTGGCTGAGCCGTGCATTTCTGTTAACACTTCAACAGGTCTATAAACCCATGAATAACATTGACCAGGGCTTTTTTCTCAGAGAATTGGTACAGAAACTCACCCTCCCCAGCCAACTTTCTTTCCCCCAACCACACCTTTCTCAGGGCAGAGAAGTAAAGGGGTGCGGTCAAGCCCCCGAACTGCAAAACACAAAAAGGTCAGGAATGTGTAAAGCCGGACGTAAATGGATTGAAATTCAGCTGGTTCAGCAGGGACTGGTCAAAATTCGATTTATGTATGGCTGTTCCTATTTGTTAGGAGTCAATCTAATGGTGGGCTTCTTACAAATGGGCTTGGTGGAAACATTTTGTTCGATCAGTGCTGCACCCAACTGATCGGTGTATTCTGACATCGGAGGATTAACCCCTGTCAGAATACAATAACAAAGTGGGGAGGATTCCTATATTCACCTCACTTGTGTGAATGGGGAAATCTGTTCAGTTTTTTTCGATCAGCACACTGACAGATTGAAAAAAAATATCATACCCATGTATGTCCAGCTTACCACAGAGTACAGAACTCAGGAGTGTGCATTCTGCAGTGCTGAGGAGTGCATATCACAGATAAAAATCAGCACAAGGGATAGTACTTACATTCAATGTAATGCATTCCCTTGTGCTGAGGGTTTTGCAACATGTAGCCCTCTGTAAACAGTACAGTGGTCAATAATATGTAACATAAAGCCCAGCACACAAAGTTCAGTGGTGAAGAATATGTAATGTGCAATTCAGCATTCATAGGTCAGGGTTCAGAGTATGTAGTGCAAAACCCATTGTACAGGGTGCAGCATTCAGGGGTACTGTGCAGGGGCCATAAATATGTAACATTTTACTGTAATGTATGTAACATGTAGCACAGCATACACAGTATTGCCGTTGTAAGTATTGAATGTACAAAGTATGTTACAAAATCCTGACCACTGAACCCTGAATGCCATGCCATACATTACATACTATTGGTCAATGAACTCAGTGTACTTTACTGTCCCTTAGCAAATTTTCATTGTCCTTCCCAAGCAAAAATTCCCCTTCCTTCAAGTATCCTCCTTCCAAAGTAACCATTGAATGTTGACCTCTGCACACCTCTTTGCTTACCTGTGCCTCCTCAATTCATAGCTCAGCTCTGTGCCCATAGCATCTTCTTCCTTCTCCACAGGTCACCTCCTCTCTCCACATCCACAGCTCACCTGTTCCCTCCCTCTGCTGACAGCTCAACCCTGCACCCCTGCATTCACAGTTTACACCCCAGTCCACCAACCTCCGCACCCCCAACCACATCTTATCTCTTCCCCCTCCGTCTACACTTCACACCTGTACCCCATCTCCAACTCTCACCTCTTTCACTTCCGAACCCCCCCCCCCCCCCCTCAAGCTCTCAGGCTTATTTAGGGAGCTCCACTTATCAGAAGTTTAGCACATAGCCAAAGAGAAGTTTCATAGCACCTGGCTCTGTGCTACATGTCTGGCGGTAGGTTCACTGTTTGCTTTAATTTCAGGGGGAAAAGTGCTAATCTATGTGTTAACATTTTCAAAATAGTTTTTCCAGGCGCTAACATGGCAGCATATATGTGTAATTATGCTACAATGGATTAATGGATTGGTGCAAGGAAAGGAAAATTGCAGTAAGTATTTGACGTGAGTGAAATTGAGTGACATTCCAGAATTTTCCTGCCAAGATTTCTTTGGCATTGGCCTCAAATTTCAAAACGTGTAAAAAAATTAAAAAAACAGGTGATCTCCATATTAACAATGCCACTGATACCCATGTCATCATTATAATGGTGGTTTTCACATTGCTTTGCTAGAAAACAGAACCATGTGAGCAAATTTCAGCATGTCAAGGTTTCAGTGTAGTACTTTCCTCATTATTAAAAGTCATGTTTTCAGCTAATGAGGGCTAATTTTTTGGAAAAAAAGACATGTTCAGGATAGTTAAAAGAACCATTAAGAGCCCTTTAAAGCCCAAAGCACCATTAAAAACCAACTTAATTTTATCTTTCTATCTGACTCCAATACATTTAGCCAAATTGACATTTCAGAGAAGCAAAACCTCATGTCCACATTAGGACTATGACATCTGCAGCTATTTGGACCATTAATGACAGCTTACTTTCCGGGTTGGCTGATCTTGGGTATGAACTGAAACCAAGCTCATTATCAATAATTTATAACTATTTGTAAAAAAGTGAAATGGATGGTAAGACTTTGTGGTTAGGTAAGGAAGCCCAAACACTTCCTGTGATAAGTAACTTTACTTACTTAACACTCCCAATCAGAGTCCAATTAGCAGTTACATTTACATTAGCTAAATGGTTTTCTTAAATAATGTATTATGTTATGTAAATAATGTTACAGATCTCATTAGGAAAATTATATGTATTATTTATTAACTATTACTATTATGGATTTTACATAAATACATGGACATTATCTTAAAATGGGTTAGAAACAACTATTAAAAGCAGTAGTAAACTGCCAGCTTTAATAAATAAATAAATAAATAAAAATAAAACCTGCAAGGCAAAGTTATAATGTGGTAGTATGCATTGTATAATAGTACAGTAAAACCTTTTTTTGTGAGCATAATTCATTCCAGAAACATACTTGTAATCCAAAGCACTTGTATATCAAAGCATTTTTTTACAGGGTATAAAAAAGAAGAGAGGCACCTCTAAGTGTAGCAATAAGATGCGAAATGTTGTACCATATTGCTACACTTAGAGGCGCCTCTCTTCCTTTTTATACTCAATTGTGACATGACGCTATTCTTATATCAAGCATTCGCTTGTATATCAAGGAAAAATGAATAAAAAAAAATTAGCTTGTCTTGTAAAACGCTCTCAAACTCTCAAGTTACTCTGTACATTATGTGAAACTTACCTTAAAACAAAGCCCTCCAGCGGTGCGCTGTCACCGCTAACAGGTCTTCTATCTTCATCCCGTCTTCCTTTAGGGTTGGTGGGCTTCAGTCCCTTGGTTATGGCTCCCGCATGCACACAGAAGCCGCTGTTCACGGCACAGGACTCTGAAGGAACGGCTCAGGTATGCCGTTCCTTCAGACCACATGTGCTGGTGACGTCAGCCACAGTTTACAAGTAAATATCTCATAAACTATGCTGTTCCTATAGGTAAGCCTATAATAAGCCTTACCTATAGGTAAACCTCACAGATCGTTATGATGGCAGGGCACTACATGTATACTCCCTCCTAATCGGGCTACTTTAAGCCATCACATACAGTGGGGATCGGAAGTTTGGGCACCCCGGGTAAAAATTTGTATTATTGTGCATAACTAAGCCGAGGAAAGATGGAAAAATCTCCAAAAGGCATCAAATTACAGATTAGACATTCTTATAATATGTCAAAAAAAGTTAGATTTTATTTCCATCATTTACACTTTCAAAATTACGGGGAAAAAAATGGCATCTGCAAAAGTTTGGGCACCCTGCAGAGTTAATATCTTGTACTGCCCCCTTTGGCAAGTATCACAGCTTGTAAATGCTTTTTGTAGCCAGCCAAGAGTCTTTCATTTCTTGTTTGAGGTATCTTTGCCCATTCTTCCTTACAAAAGTCTTCCAGTTCTTTGACATTTCTGGGCTGTCTGTCACACACTGCTCTTTTAAGGTCTATCCATAGATTTTTAATTATGTTGAGGTCAGAAGATTGTGAAGGCCATGGCAAAAGCTTCAGTTTACGCCTCTTGATGTAATCCCCCGTGGATTGTGAGGTGTGTTTAGGATCATTATCCATTTGTAGAAGCCATCCTCTATTTAACGTCAGTTTTTTCACAGATGGCATCAAGTTACCATCCAAAATTTGCTGTGCCACTGGCTGCACAACAACCCCAAAGCATGATTGATCCACCCCCATGCTTAACAGCTAGACAGAGATTCTTTTCTTTCAATTCTGTGCCCTTTCTTCTCCAAACGTACCTTTGCTCATTCCGGCCAAAAAGTTAATTTTAAACCTCATCGGTCCACAGAACTTGTTTCCAAAATGCATCAGGCTTGTCTATATGTTCATTTGCAAAGTTCAAACGCTGATTTTTGTGGTGAGGACGTAGAAGAGGTTTTCTTCTGATGACTCTTCCATGAAGACCATATTTGTACAAGTATCTCTTTATAGTGGAATAGTGTACCACAACTGCAGTGTCTGCCAGATCTTTCTGGAGGGATCGTGCAGTCAAATGTGGGTTTTGAATTGCTTTTCTCACAATCCTGCGAGCTGTTCTGTCTGATATTTTTCTTGGTCTTTCAGATCTTGCTTTAACTTCCACTGTTCCTGATGACTGCCATTTCTTAATCACATTCCGAACAGAGGATATTGACATCTGAAAACACGTTGCTATCTTCTTATAGCCTTCTCCAGCTTTGTGAGTGTCAACTATTTTCAGTTTCAGTTTTCTAGACAACTGCTTAGAAGAACCCATGGTGCTGATTGTGGGGGGTCAGATGAGTCTGGGCATTTAAAACCTTTGAGATTGACATCACCTGGTCTTCCCAGACGATGATTGAGAACAATTCATGACACTGGCAGGTCTCAGCTTTGCAAAGGGGCAGTGCATGCTATAAATTCTGCAGGGTGCCCACACTTTTGCAGACGCCATTTTTTTGTTTTCTGTCATTTTGAAAGTCTAAATGATGGAAATAAAATCTAACTTTTTTTTACATATTATAAGAATGTCTAATCTGTAATTTGATGCCTTTTGGAGATTTTTCCATCTTTCTGTAAGGGCTTACCTTGGTTGGAGTCCATATTGCAGAGTTGTATGCTCACCCTTGCAAGTACACACAGCCCACAGTAACAAAGTAAGAAGCTACCTGGGCTGTGAGTCTGTGCACGGGGGCTTGACAGGGATTTGCCAAAGGATAGTCAAAGGTAAGCCATGGTCAGGGATTCCAGAATTCAGAATAAACGATAAACATAGCCAGGGTCAGAAGCTGGAGTCAGTCTTGTAGCTTAACCCCTTCCATACAGGGCATTTTCACCCCCTTCCTGCCCAGACCAATTTTTAGTTTTCAGCCCTGTTGCACTTTGAATGACAATTGCGCGGTCGTGCAACACTGTACCCAAATTAAATCATTATGTTTTTTTCCCCACACAAATAGAGCTTTCGTTTGGTGGTATTTGATCATCTCTGCGGTTTTAATTTTTTGCGCTATAAACAAAAGAAGAGCGACAATTTAAAAAAAAAAACCACAATATTTTTTCCTTTTTATTTAATACATCTCACAATGTTTTTTTAAAAAAAACCTTTTTTCCCCTCAGTTTAGACCGATACGTATTCTACGTATTTTTGTTAAAAAAAAAAAAAACGCAATAATCGTATATTGATTGGTTTGCGCAAAAGTTATAGCGTCTACAAAATAGGTGATAGATTTATGGCATTTTTATTTAATTTTTTTTACTAGTAATGGCGGGGATCTGCGTTTTTTTTTTTGTGACCGTGACGTTGCGGCGGACATATCGGACACTTTTGACACGTTTTTGGGACCGTTCACATTTACACAGCGATTAGTGCTATAAAACTGCACTAATTACTGTGTAAATGTGACTGGCAGGGAAGGGGTTAACACTAGGGGGCGCTGAAGGGGTTAAAATGTGTCCTAAAGTGTGTTCTAACTGTAGGGGGAGGGGGACTCACAGGGGGAGGAGATCGATGTGTGTTCCTCTGTACTGGGAACACACATCAGTCTCCTCACCGCTGACAGGAGGTGGATCTGTGTTTTTACACACACAGATCCACACTCCTGCCGTGATTGCCGGAAATCGCGGGTGCCCGGCGGCAATCATGGCAATCACGCGCGCGCCCTAGAACGCCGTGAAGACAGGACGTTGTGCAACGTCCTGTCTCATCGGCGAGGGGATCACCATGACGTGATTCCCCTATGGGCTGGTAGGGAAGGGGTTAAACAAAACACAGGAACACAGGAATACAGGAACCTTGGCAATGACAGAACAGAACAATGAACTGACAAATCCCTCAGAGTGAGGCAGTGTTTTATACCCTAGTTGGGTAACCTGCCTCAGCTGAACTAGGATAGACAGGTGCAGATTACAAGGAGATCTATAGAAGGGCGATCAGCACATCATTCAGAACCAGGCTAGATGGAAAGCAGGCAGAATACCAAACTAAGGAGTGGCTCAGAGTCAAAGAACTGAAGCAGCAACAGAGAGGTCCCGGGTTCAATACCACCCAGAGCTTTCCTTGGCTGTGTTATGCACATTAATACAAATTTTTACCTGGGGTGCCCAAACTTTCAATCCCCACTGTACCCCACTGTTGTAGAAGACTATCCATACTTACTTGGCTTATATGCTCCAGGTGAGTGTGTGAGGCAGTTTACTAGCATAATATTCTTCTGTCTGTAACTTAGTCAGTGTTAGATGTTGAGAGAGCAGGATGCTCTCAAACGAGTCACTCTCTCAGGGATAGCACAGCCAGGCAGGGTCCTCCCACTTTGCGGTTTCAGGCCTCACAGACAGGCAGGGCTTCCACCTCCCTGTCATTGCTGCCGCTACCGCGATCCACTTGCCTCTGAGTACCCCTGCTCGCTGATCCAGGCTTCCCCTGGATCCTTCTCACACCAGGTAAGAGCCTTACTGGGACCATGGATGGCCGTCCTTTTTAGGACAAGCCGCCGCAAACACCCATGCCCCACGGCTCTCCCCTGCTCCTTTCCCCCCTCCTCGGTTGCCCCCCCACCACCGGCCCGCCGCCAGCCCCGCCATTTTGGGTGCTTTTTCTTAGACAACCGCGCCAGCCTGTGGGGAACCGCGGGCGCCGCGATCTAGGAAAGACCGCGGCTTCACTTGCGGCCTAACGCCGCGCCGCTTCCCACAGGCTGCTAACACCTCTTAATAGGCCACCCATCCCCACCAGCCTCCGCTACCCTCGGGCGCTGTGTTTCTTTCCCTCCGCGCCGGTCGCTGGGGATTCGCGGCAGCCGCGACTCAGGAAAGGCCGCGGCTTCATCCGCGGCCTAGCGACGCGCCGCTCCCCACCCCCAAAAATTGGCACCTATTGCTCTAATCGGGCCAGAAAGCCCCCCCCCTACCCCAGTAGAGCCCCCTTGCCCCCGATCATCCTTCTCAGCCCCCCAGGCGGCACAGACAGTGGTCCACTTAGCCTGGTACCCCCCCAGCCTGGATCCTGCTGCCAGGTCGGTGGCCATCTTGCTCCACCCAGCCCTATCTCCCCCCTTTCAAATTCATTTAAAACTTGATCCAGGGCTTAACCCGATCGCCTCTTTAGGGGTCAGGAAGGAATTTTTTTCCCTACCACAGCATATTGGCGCAGCGTGGTCAGGTTTTTTTTGCCTTCCTCTGGACCAAGCTAGGATCAGAGGATTCAGTTATCCTCGAGAATCCACCCCCCCCCCACCCCTTTTTTCCACGGCGGCCATGGTTAATCGACAATACTCGGCGGAGAACATTTGGGATCTGAATTGATTTGCCGCAATTCTGCCGGCCGCCACCAAAAAAGCCCCTAAGAAATCTGCGACTTTTGAGGATCGATCGACGATCGACTACCAAAAATCGCAGCCATTTACCCCAGCCTAAGCACATATCATGTGCTTTGATCAACACTAGATCGGCAGTAAAACACAGATTAGAAATCCATGATTTCTTATTGCAACATGACTTAGACTGCCTCTTTATTACAGAGAGCTGGCTCACAGCCGACTGTAACACCATTCTAGGAGAATTGGTGCCAGAAAACTACCGTATTATAACGGAAAATAGAATAGGGCAAAGAGGAGGAGGATTGGCTGTGATCCATAAGACGCATCTTGCAATCACAAAACCAAGCCTTCAAAACCCTCTTCCATTCATGGAAACCCTAAGGCCTCGTACACACGAGGGGATATGTCCGCTGAAAACGGTCCGATGGACCGTTTCAGCAGACATCTCCGCTCGTGTGTATGGGCTAGCGGACAGATTTCTCCACCCGACAGATTTCAAAGCATGCTTTGAAATCCATCCGGTGGAATCTGTCCGCCCGACATGTCTGCTGGTTAGTACACTTACCAGCAGACATGTCGTCCCCCACCGCCGCCGCGCCGCCGCCGAATGGATTCGGCGCATGCGCGGAAGTGTTTTACTTCCTGGTGCGGTGACGTGGCGGTGACGCGGCGGCGTCAACGTCACCGCGCCGTCCGGCGGCGGGGAATTTGATCCGATGGTGTGTACACGCCATCGGATCAAACTCCCGATCGGACATATCCGATGGAAATGGTCCGCGGACCGTTTTCATCGGATATGTCCGATCGTGTGTATGGGGCCTTACTCTTCAACTGCAAGTAAACTGCCAGGAGACCATCCGGATTCTACTCTGCTATAGGCCACCCGGCCTAAAATCGCAGCTTCTCCCATCATTGACGGACTTTGTCTCCACCTATACCCTGAACAGCAAACACCTTTTGCTGCTCGGGGACTTCAACCTCTGGGCCAACTCCCCGCAAGACCCCATTGCCGACGCCTGCATCGACCACCTGGAAGGATTAGGGCTTCAGCAACTAGTATGTGGGCCCACACATGCTTCAGGTCACACGCTCGATCTTATTTTCAGACAAGATCTGGAAATAAAAATCTTGGAAAATGAACCATTGCCATGGACAGATCACCATGCAATTAAATTCATTATTTCCGAATTCCCCCCTTAACAAAAACATCAAATCCAGTGACAACACACTGGACCAGATGTCAGAAGAAGCTCCACTCGGAACTCTTCAAAGCCACGTTAGGGGAAAAAATAAAAACAATTCAGCCGCACCAAACGGCGGAAGAAACACTGGAGGCCATAAACACAGCACTATTGCAGTCATTTGACTTGATAGCGCCGAAACGAAAGACCCAGATCCGGAAAAATAACTCCAGCTGGTTCAACAACCAGCTGGCGTTACTGAAGCAAGAGCGCAGAAGGGCAGAAGCCGCCTGGAAAAGAAGCTCTTCAGATGAGAACCTCTCGATCTACAAGGCAATAACCAGAAAATACTACAAGCAAATCTTGGAGGCCAAGAAAAACTATTTTTCTGAAGCTATCAACGGTGCCCTAAACCGCCCCCGCGAACTCTTCAAGCTGGTCACTCAGACCATGAATCCAAGATGTCTGAGTGAGAATTTTGCGATGGGTTATCGGATTGCTTCATTAACAAAATTGAGGCAATCCGGCAAAGCATTCAGCAAAAAATTTCTCTCCTAGCCCCCCCCCCCCCCGTAGTTATTTACACAACACCTGCAGTAATTCACCACAGTTAGGTGAGTTCACGCTGGAACCCATCTCCATTCAGACCACAAAAAATATCATCGGCACTCTGCGCAACAGCACTGCGCCAAATGATATTATCCCCACCAAACTGCTGAAAGAATGCGCCGACATCCTGGCACCTCCTGTCACGCAGCTTATCAACCAATCCTTCAGGGAGGGCATAATGCCCTCCCAGCTGAAGGAGGGCATTATTCAGCCCATCTTGAAGAAAGCCACCCTGGATCCTAAGGACCCCATAACAGGCCTAAATGTTCTCTCCAAGGTAATGGAGAAAGTAGTGGTACAGCAGCTGGAACAGCATCTAGATACCCACAACTTACTCGATCCATTTCAATCAGGATTCCGTCCCGGTCACGGGACGGAAACAGCATTGCTTAAGATATGGGACGACGTTCTCGAGGCCGCAGACGCAGGAGAATCTTCGCTTTTGGTTCTGCTGGACCTAAGCGCAGCCTTTGATACAGTAGATCACAAGCTGTTATTGACTCGGCTGGCTAAAATAGCCAAAGTCGCAGAAAGCGATCTATCCTGGTTCTCCTCTTTTTTGAAAAACCGATCGCAAATAGTGAAGCTAGGACCCTTCACTTCTGAAAAACGCACATTATCGTGCGGGGTCCCTCAAGGATCTCCCCTGTCGCCGATGTTATTCAACATCTATGTGCGTCCTCTTTTCGAAATCATCAGCAGCCAAAAACTGCTATATCACTCATATGCAGATGACACGCAACTGTACTTCCGCATTTGCAATAAAAAGGATCACCACCTCAATCTAGAGACCTGTCTCTCTTTGATAGAGGACTGGATGACAAAGAGTTATCTCAAACTCAACGGAGCGAAAACAGAACTTCTTCTGTTTCACGCCAAGCGTAGGAATCAACCGGCAACAACTTGGATCCCCCCGCCCATTCTGGGCAAAATCATCACCTCTAGCGCCAAAGTCAAAAGTCTTGGGGTCATCTTTGACTCCTACATGACAATGGACGCACAAATAGGGTCAGTAGTCAGCGGATCTCACCATCTGCTGCGCCTACTACGCAGACTCACTCCTTTTATTCCCAAGAAAGACATAGCGGTCGTGGTGGGAGCGATTGTAAACTCCAGACTGGACTATGCAAATGCCCTTTACCTCGGACTCCCCAAGTACCAAATCGCTCGTCTTCAAGTCGTTCAAAATACGGCCGCCAGACTTGTGACTGGAAAAAAACCCTGGGAATCAATCTCACCTTCACTGAGATCCCTTCACTGGTTACCAGTTAAAGACAGAATCACCTTTAAAGCACTCTGTCTAACGCATAGATGTATCCATGGGAATGCTCCCCATTATCTATGCGAAAAAATAAAAGCTCACAATCCCAATCGTATTCTACGATCCACCAATCAAAATCGGCTTCAGATCCCGAAAGCCAGATACAAGTCCAAAGGAGACAGGAGATTCGCTGTCCAAGGTCCCAGACTATGCAACGCCTTACCAGCCAGCATTCGGTTGGAGGAAAACCACTTAGTCTTCAGGAGTAAGATCAAGACTCATCTCTTTTGATCTCAAAGGAGACAGCAACAACAAGCGCCCAGAGGCGATTTACTTCGCATGTGCTGCGCTATATAAGTTTTCATTCATTCATTAGCTGTGCAGGCAATAGGTTCTTTGTTTATACCTTCTTTGAGTGACTCACTCATTTATATTCAAGGAGGAACATTTAGTTGAGGCTAGTATGGACTTTCATGGTACCGTACAAAGGCTTTACACACACAACATAAGTATAAAAATATAGGGCCAGATTCAGGTACATCTGCGCATTATTGGACCGGCGTAGCGCACTGCCTTTACCTTAGACTTGCGCAATGTAGCCGCGCAATCACCCTATTCTCGTCGCTTTTACGCAGAAATTTGCGCATACGTAACGTTATTTCAGAGGCGTAAGGCGGAGTAATACAAATTGGGAAGGACGTGGGCGTGTTACATTGAAATGAGCCGTGACCCCATGCAAATGAAGGGCCGGCCGGCTCGCGCATGCGCGCTTGAAGGAGACCATGGTCAGCACCTCTGTGCGCATGCTCACAACTCGGGAACGGCGCAATCAGTGAAATTGGAAGTGGACTAGGGCAAATTAGAGAACTACGCAGACAGCATAAATAGACAGACACAAACGCACTTCCTTTGCAAAAGTACATCCCTTTGTATCCCTCCCTATACAGCAAGGTGCTTTTGTTCTGTTGTTTGTTAGCGTTTATTTGTTTGTTTGTGACGTGTCTTTGAGATATTTGGGGACTGTTTTGCAGAGTGATTTTTGTCTTTTATGTGTTTTCTCTGTTGTTTTTTTTGTAAAATTATATTTTTGCTGGGCTTATTTTTTTTTTGCTGGTCATTTTTTTTTTTTGTTCTGTTTGTGTATGATTTGGGAATGTGGGGGTGACATTCCTGCCGGAAAAGGGGTGTCACTCTCATTTGTGGTGGCTTGTGCCAATCCAATGTGATGAGGATGTGGGGTGTGTGTGCTAGGGACCACAGTGGTGTGCATGCATGCATTCTCATTGTGCCATGATTAATGTGTGTGTTTAACGTGCAAAGATGCATAATGTGAGCCGGCATGAGATGGGGTCCCAGTGCATATGCAGAGTCACCTTGAAGGGAAAAGACAGGAGGATGTTAGTAGTGCATGTGTCCCTTGTGATGTGTGCATCATGGGGGGGGGGGGCAGTCATGCCTGCCACCCATGTTACTCACCAACCAGCCAGCTGTCCCCATACATGTTCTGTTCGAAATCTGTGGGGATGGGGCTCTGATTGTATATATGGGTGTCATGGGTAGTGTCATGTGTTGGGCTGCTGATGTCCTCCTGCAGGGTTGTGGTTAATTCCATGATGGCATGAGGGGTGAATCTGAAGATGCGAGACACCTCAGAATCACTCATGCCATAGATGTCTATGCGTGTGCAGTATATCCTCTCCCGTGAAGAGTGAAGATTGAGGGGCTTGTATCAGATAAGAATATTGTATTAGATTAAATTGTAAAGTTTATATAAGCAAATAAAAAGTTAAAAAAAAAATCCTGTGCCCTCCTCAGTGCCCTCCTCAGTGCCCTCCTCAGTGCCCTCCTCCTTCTTTGCTCATCTAAAGTCAGTAGTATAGCTATGAGCATGGATGCCACTGGCATGTTGGCATACAGATTGTTGTGCAACACGTGTGACTGCTCTACTCCTCACTAACAGTGTTGCTTTATCTGACATGTAGACGAATTGTTTAATTTTATACCAGCTTTTATATGGTCTAATTTTAGACAGGACATTTTGCTGTTGCGCACACTGCGTAGCCTGCGCTGCCCCAACGTTCTTTTGTGTAAGTCCCTCATTAGCATATTTGACTAGCAAATCAATGGTCTGTCTAGCACAGTTTTGCATGGATGGATGCGCCTGTCTAACGAAATTACGCTGGACAAAAAAAAGTAGATTTCTTGCGTATCTCGTTCTGGGAATGCCGTGCATCGAAACCCACGCGCACATTTAGACTTACGCCGCGCATCTCCTGTTACGCAGGCGTAATCGCTCTGTGAATCTGGCCCATAATATTTATTACAAAGGGGGACATACATATAGAAAAAGAACAGCTTGTGTCGCCAATGGTCAGAATACACAGATACAGTGACAACAAAGGGCTAACACTTTCAAATTATCACAGATCATTTGTAAATCCTTCTCTCGACATGTTTCGAGGATATACTTCTGCTTCTGCAGTAGATTTTGTATATTAAAGATCAATCATAGAATTTTTTTTATTTCTTAATAGAGACGTATGTTTTATTTACATTTTTCCCAGTATACTTACCTAGGTGGATGCAGCATCTGTCCGATGCTGCATCTGTCCCCTGTCACCTCTGCACCTGAGAACCGATCCACCGAACGTCGCCGATGGCTCGATTCTCTCAGCTCCCCAAGTGGAGAGATGCTGACTGTCAGTCAGCAGCTCTCCTCTCTGCTCCTCCATGCTCATTGTGGCTCGCTGAGAGGCTGAGACAGGTATCAGTCCAGGCACCTGATGGATCCAGACTTTATTGTCATGATGACGCAGTGCCTGGACTGATTCCATTGACGTCAGCAGAGAATGGACTTTAAACTGCTCTCTGCTGAAAACAGGTCACAAAACAAAATGCACTTCTGTGACCGATCGTAGACGCCCAGGCAACAAGCTCAGGCTGGACTTTTCCTTTAAGAAAAAAGGAGAGATAGTTATAACAATAACATGATAAGAATTATTATAACAGTTTGATTACAAGAGCTGCACAAGATCTTACCCAAGACGTAACTAGGTGCAGGGACCCACAGGTGAAAGTCTATCCCGGCGAATGTGGAAACACTATACCAGGGGATGCATAGGTTCCCAATCTGATAATAAAGTTATCTATGTCAAAGTCAAAATAGGACATTATATACACAGTTGTAAGAGGTAGAAGTGTACTGATGTTTAACACACTGTATCAAGTGATAAAGGGCACCTTAACCCCCCCCCCCCCTCATGGGTTGAACAATAGTGACTAGGTATGCAGTCAAAATATATTGTGGGAGATTAGCTCGTGGGGATCACTTTTCTCAAACACAGTCTGTAAACAGGCACTTTCTTTTTAAGTCTGGCAGCTGCCAGGTTTATTTCACAAAAGGTTTGCAGGTTAAAATAAACAAAACAGTAAACTTAAATCCTTGCCGTCCGGCGCTAACTAAACATCAGGGTATCCTATCTATACAGTGTGGGGCTGGTCCCCACCACCCATAAAATAAACAACAACGCAAACCTTTTTCTTGCAATGTCTTTAGAGCTCCTCACACTCAGGTTCCCTCCTCAGTGTCCCAAAACCAGAGAGCTCCCTTCTGATCTCTTCCTGGTTATTTTTAAGGTCCACCTGACATTGAACTCCAGTGGACCCAAATATCCGGACCGGAACACCAGAGGCCGTAAAACCCGGCCCGGATTCCGGTTCAGCTTCTCAAAATAGAACGTATGCGCGGTGAAATATATCTATGGTCAAGTATCTCACCTCGCATACCGTCACATATCCTCCCCCTCTGCTCAAGCCCCTGCGGCTGAGCACTTGCCCCAACCATACAGTGTACCCGGGAGAGAGCATCTGCATTATTTTGGAGTTTTCCTGGCCTATGCTCCACCGTAAATTTAAAAGGCTGTAAAGCCAGGAACCACCTTGTCACCCGAGCATTTTTCTCCCTGTTATCACACATCCACTTCAAGGGAGCATGGTCTGTGACCAGCTTAAATGACCTCCCCAGTAGGTAATACCTCAGGGAGTCTAAAGCCCACTTAATGGCGAGACACTCCTTTTCTACGATGGCATAATTTTTCTCGTGCTTGTTCAGCTTCCGGCTCAGGTATACCACTGGGTGCTCCTCACCATCCCTGTTCTGTGAGAGTACGGCCCCTAGGCCCACCTCAGAGGCGTCCGTCTGTACAACAAACTCCTGGCTAAAGTCCGGGGTTACTAGTACGGGTACCATACAAAGAGCCTGTTTCAACTTCTGAAATGCCTCCTCGGCTTCGGGGTTCCACTTGACCATGACCGACCCCTTACCCTTCGTCAAATCGGTCAAGGGGGCAGCAAGGGTGGCAAAATTGGGTATGAAACGTCTGTAATACCCCGTAATGCCCAGGAAGGCCCTCACTTGTTTCTTATTGACTGGTTGGGGCCATTTTTGAATTGCCTCAATCTTATTGGTCTGCGGCTTGACCACTCCCCGGCCAATAATGTACCCAAGGTATCTGGCCTCCTCCAGGTCTATGGCACATTTTTTTGGATTGGCCATGAGACGTGCTTCCCTAAGGGAATCTACCACCGCTTGTACGCAGGGCAGGTGCGATTCCCAATCTGGGCTGTGGATGACCACATCGTCCAAGTACGCCGCTGCATACGAGCGATGTGGTCTCAAAGTTTTGTCCATCATTCGCTGGAATGATGCAGGGGCTCCATGCAGACCAAACGGCATCCGCTTATACTGAAACGAGCCCTCAGGAGTGGAAAAGGCAGTCTTCTCCTTGGCTGATTCAGTAAGCGGTATTTGCCAATAACCTTTCGTTAGATCCAGGGTCGTTATGTAGCGAGCCTGTCCCAACCTGTCCACAAGTTCGTCGACCCGGGGCATCGGGTAGGCGTCAAACTTGGACACACTGTTAAGTTTTCTAAAGTCATTACAAAACCTTATACTGCCATCAGGTTTTGGGACCAGCACTATGGGACTTGACCACTCACTGTGGGACTCTTCGTTCACATCCAACTCTAACATTTGTTTTATTTCCTCCGCAACCGCCTCTCGCCGGGCCTCTGGAATTCTATAGGGTTTTACATTTACCCGAACCCCTGGTTCCGTCACTATGTCATGTTGGATCGTGTTGGTCAGTCCGGGTAAGGGGGAGAAAAAGTCTCTATTTTTCTGCACAAATGCCCTAACGTCATTTTGTTGTGCTACGGACAGGGAATCCGTGATGGGAACGTCAGGTATCACGGGTATCCGGTCTGTTGGAGGTGAGGACGTGGCCAGTAAAGTCTCTCGGTCCTTCCAGGGCTTTAAGAGATTTACATGGTAAATTTGGTGGGGTTTCCTTTTGCCTGGCTGGTAGACTTTGTAGTTTACCTCCCCCACCCTTTCGACAACCTCAAAGGGACCCTGCCACTTAGCTAAAAACTTACTTTCTACTGTGGGAACCAGTACCAGCACTCTGTCCCCCGGGCTGAAAGTACGGACCTTGGCACCCCGGTTATAGACCCTCCTTTGGGCCTCCTGGGCTCGCTCCATATGTTCCCGTACTAGGGGCAGGACGGCTGCGATTCGGTCCTGCATCAAGGAGACATGTTCTATGATGCTCCTATATGGGCTGACCTCTCCTTCCCACGTTTCTTTAGCAATATCTAGCAGGCCCCTGGGATGCCTACCATACAAGAGCTCAAAGGGGGAATAGCCTGTGGAGGCCTGTGGAACCTCTCGTATGGCAAACATGAGATATGGTAGCAAATAATCCCAGTTTCTCCCATCCTTGTCGACCACCTTTTTCAACATACTCTTCAATGTTTTATTAAACCTTTTCGACCAGACCATCTGTCTGGGGGTGGTAGACAGAAGTACGGAGATGGGAGATTTTGTACAATCTACACAATTCCTTGGTAACCCTAGACATGAAAGGGGTGCCCTGATCGGTCAAGATCTCTTTCGGGATCCCGACTCGACTAAACACCTGGACCAATTCCTTGGCAATAGCCTTAGCGGAGGTGTTACGCAAGGGTATGGCCTCAGGATAGCGAGTCGCATAGTCCAGGATCACCAGAATATGCTGGTGACCTCGGGCAGATTTCACCACCGGCCCGACCAGGTCCATGCCAACCCTCTCAAAGGGAACCTCAATTATTGATAGAGGGACAAGGGGGCTGCGAAAATGGGGCGATGGTGCTGACATTTGGCACTCGGGGCACGATTCGCAATACTCTTTGACCTCTGCATGCAACCCGGGCCAGAAAAATCTTTGGGTGATTCTCTCCTTGGTTTTTTCGACCCCGAGATGTCCCCCCATTACATATAAAAAATAAAAAATGTGGCGCTAAAAAGACACACTCAGACGACACAAAGGAGGGAGTGTATCTCTACACCAAAATATAAATGGTGATATATGCTATATTGTAAAACATAAACATATGGTGATAAAATGTGATAGATGCACATCAAAAAGCAATCCAAGCAGGGACCGTGTAAGGGGAAGATGGGGCCCCTTAAGGGCTAAGGAAGCTCCAGGTAAGTCCAGGTAGTATTGACACTACAATACTATGAAAAAGTCTGGTGCGGGTAGTCCCGATGGAAGCTGACAATCCAATGGAGGAAAGCAGAGGATCAAACATACATTCCAAAGTGATCAGAAGAATTAGACACTCTTACCGGATTCGGTGGACATACAGACCGTTGGTAGTATGTCGAATGGGCAAAGAATGGATCCTCAGTCAGGTGTGATTCGTGTAAGGCACATCCGATGATATCTCCAGGAATCTCCAAATTTCTTAAGTCTCACCCTTCCAGGATAACAGGGAAGTTCCCAATGGAGTATGGAGTATGGAGCCAGTTGAAGAGCCCTATAGCTCGAAACATGTAGGGTACATGGCCTGCAGCCACTTATCCATTCACCACGCTTCATTTTTGTGATCACCTGTACCTGCTCTTTCACCTGGCTTGTACTTTTTAATTTAATATTTTTATTTTGTATGGTATTGTTACATACCTGCTTTTATGATTAAAGCCGCTATACCCTATCATTTGGGTTTTAATCGCACTATGTGGAGCCTCCTATTTTTTTCATGTGCTTCCATATGACTCCATACTCCATTGGGAACTTCCCTGTTATCCTGGAAGGGTGAGACTTAAGAAATTTGGAGATTCCTGGAGATATCATCGGATGTGCCTTACACGAATCACACCTGACTGAGGATCCATTCTTTGCCCATTCGACATACTATCAACGGTCTGTATGTCCACCGAATCCGGTAAGAGTGTCTAATTCTTCTGATCACTTTGGAATGTATGTTTGATCCTCTGCTTTCCTCTATTGGATTGTCAGCTTCCATCGGGACTACCCGCACTGGACTTTTTCTTTTTATTGTAGTGTCAATACTACCTGGACTTACCTGGAGCTTCCTTAGCCCTTAAGGGGCCCCATCTTCCCCTTACACGGTCCCTGCTTGGATTGCTTTTTGATGTGCATCTATCACATTTTATCACCATATGTTTATGTTTTACAATATAGCATATATCACCATTTATATTTTGGTGTAGAGATACACTCCCTCCTTTGTGTCGTCTGAGTGTGTCTTTTTAGCGCCACATTTTTTATTTTTTATATGTTTATTTCGATTTGTTCTATCGTTGATGTAGGCCGCTTCTACTCTCATAATTTATTGTTCTAGTAGCGCAATTATTTTTTTACTGTTTCACATTATCCCCCCATTACATGGCCATGAGCCAGGTCTAGCACCACCCTGCGAAAGGGTTTGGGAACCAGCAGCTGTTCTACCTCTTCCTCTCCGTGTTTTATCACTCGATATAATAAATTGTTTTTAATCGCCATGTAGGGGAAGGACACCACCCAATTAGGATCCACCGGTTCCCCATCCAACACCTTAACATTTTCCCTGGCACTCATGAGGGTGGGCTCTCGCAGCTGCTCGGTACAGAAATCCTCCCTCCTGACCTCCAAGTCGGGTACCACATTTTGGCTACTCTCGATGTCAGGGTCAGGCGGGATTTCCTGTTCGTTACCCTCAGGCTGGGTGCTAGCTTCCGAGTCTTCTGGTTCCCCGACCATGGCAGGGAAAGGAAGAGGATCTCCGGCTTCCTCGATCCCACCAATAGCCTGCCTTCCCCTTTTGAAAAACGGGTCTGGTGAGAGTTCCCGTGTTTCCCCAGCAGGGGGAACTCTATCTACGAGCCTCCCTTTATTTTCCCATAACTTCCAAAAATGGGGAAAGTCTCTCCCTACTAAAGCTTCATGGAGCAGTGAGGGTACCACCCCCAATGAATGTGTTACCCTGCCCCAGGGGGTATCAACCTCAACCACTGCTGTCTGGTAGTCCCGAGTGTCCCCATGGATGCAAATTACCCCAATACTACTGGGGTGTAGTTTTTCGGGGTCTACACAAGCACTCCTAACTAGGGTCACCACACTACCAGAGTCTAGTAGTGCTGTGAGGGGCTTGCCATCCACTAAAATAACGCACATCTGTTTTTCAAGGTGACTCTGATCTAGCGCAACACATGCGACCTGTGCAAACAGAGAAATGTGTCTTTTCCTATCAGCATAATCACATTGCATAGGTTCATCATTTAGAGGGCAGTTTGCAGCAATATGGCCCAATGCATGGCAACGAAAACACCGTATTTGCCCCACCCCCAGTCCTCTTAACGGTCCCAAAGACCTTCCTGGCTTCTGTGGCCAGTCTCCAGGTCTAGGACCCACAGTCTCATCTGCTGTAACAACAGTCTTATCCACTCTCCCCAAGCTCTTGAACCCCGGAACAGTCTTACCTGAACCGCTGGGAGATCTTGCACCTCTAGACACACCGAAGTGGGGCGTAGGTGGGTTTAACAAGTCCTCGATAGCACTGTACTTCTCCACTAGGTCCACCATTTGGGCTGCAGTGTTGGGGTCTCCCTGTCCGACCCACCTCCTCAGGGCAGCAGGAAGCGCACGTAGGTACCGGTCCATTACCACACGCTCCACAATCTGCGGGCTGGTCAGGGTCTCTGGCTGCAACCACTTCCTGGTGAGGTGGACCAGATCAAACATTTGTGATCGGGGTGGCTTGTTGCTGGAGTAGGACCACTGATGCACGCGCTGGGCCCGAACTGCCATGGTGACACCCAAGCGTGCGAGTATCTCTGATTTGAGAGTCTCATAGTCCTGTGCCTTATCTGATTCTAGGTCAAAATAGGCCTTTTGGGGTTCTCCAGTTAGAAATGGGGCCAATAGTCCCGCCCACTGCTCTTTTGGCCATCCTTCGCAGACAGCGACTCTCTCGAAAGTCGCCATGTATGCCTCAACATCATCCGCTGGTGTCATCTTTTTCAGGTGGTAGGAGGCCCGTAGTATCTTTGGTTCTGCTGCCACAGGAGGTGCAGACCCCCTGTTCAGTTCCACCAGAGCTTCGGCAAACTGTCGGTTCATCTCCTGTTGCGCAGCCTGCTGTGCTGCAGCGGCCTCTGCGATTTGGCGGTGTATCTCCTGTTGTGCTGCAGCAGCTTCTGCGACTTGGCGGTTGGTTTCCCGCTGGGCTGCATTGGCCTGTAGCAGGGCTTTTAACATTTCCTCCATCTTCAGAAAAGTTGCCCGCTGAATCCACCACGTGTGGGAGATTAGCTCGTGGGGATCACTTTTCTCAAACACAGTCTGTAAACAGGCCCTTTCTTTTTAAGTCTGGCAGCTGCCAGGTTTATTTCACAAAAGGTTTGCAGGTTAAAATAAACAAAACAGTAAACTTAAATCCTTGCCGTCCGGCGCTAACTAAACATCAGGGTATCCTATCTATACAGTGTGGGGCTGGTCCCCACCACCCATAAAATAAACAACAACGCAAACCTTTTTCTTGCAATGTCTTTAGAGCTCCTCACACTCAGGTTCCCTCCTCAGTGTCCCAAAACCAGAGAGCTCCCTTCTGATCTCTTCCTGGTTATTTTTAAGGTCCACCTGACATTGAACTCCAGTGGACCCAAATATCCGGACCGGAACACCAGAGGCCGTAAAACCCGGCCCGGATTCCGGTTCAGCTTCTCAAAATAGAACGTATGCGCGGTGAAATATATCTATGGTCAAGTATCTCACCTCGCATACCGTCACAATATATAAACACAATAAAGAATATTGATCAAAAAGAATAATAATGATGATTTAACAGTGATCAACAGAGATGGAAAACGCATCTTAATTTACTATACCCAAAACCTACAGCCTTGAGAACCACTTTAAGGCAGAAATTGTACTAGTGTGTTGCTGCACGGTTAAAAAGTTAAACTACCATATTTTTAAAGCCCATCTGCATGCAAAAATAAAGGTAGTCTTTGCCAGGCAGTGAATTTGACACTAGAAGAAGGACCTCACCTCTTGTACACAGAATAAAAGAGAATACTTGGGACCCAGACCACAGATTTAGGTAAGTAAAAGCATAGGGTACAACTTTAAAACCTCTTACACATCTCTAAACACAGATTGCTGTCCCAAAACACAAATATTCTGTTTAGAACAATTATAAGCTAACCTAGTTCACGAAAACCCCTGAAATGGGGTACCCCAGAGATCTGTCCAAAGATTACATTATACTCCTGTTCTGATTGTCACCTCATTTGCTTTATTATTATTATTATTTAAGGTACTTATATAGCACTGTCAATATACGCAGCGATTTACATATACATTGTACATTCACATCGGTCCCTACCCTCTTATGTTTTGGCACGGTAATCATGGCTGCTGATCCATAATACTGTGATCAGTTTACGTGCCTCCGTCATCCCGCAGTCTCTCCCTCTCCCCCTCCCACCCTGCCTGTCAGCTCAGTCTGTGTAGTGAGAGCAGATTTCCTGCCCGCCTCTTCTTTTGCCGCTATTTCCACTACAATACATAACATCACTACTTGTATTCTCCCCATTTTTTTATGAAGATCTAAAGTACTGTGTGTCAGTTTTGCAAACATTATAATCTTGAATACCTCTTTTCACAGCGCCGTTCTGTGATCACTTGACCTCCCTCTGAGAGGGGAGGTCAAGAGGGGAATCGCAACCCCTCCCTTAGATCGGGAAAAGAGAGCGGGGGGGGGACACGTGACCTCAGAACCGTGGTGTGAGTAAAGGTTTTAAGATTATAATTTTAACATTTCAACATTAGCTATTTACAGCCTATCCCAAAGCAAATATAAACCCTTCTATCCTAAAAGAAAGGCCCACAAATCTGAATATATTTTGCATTTGTGATGACTTTCTGGCTATGGTCACCAGAACAATTTAAAGAGGGAATACACAGACAGCAAGAAAAAAAGTTTTGGTTATATATTCACTTTTAGAAACTATACATGTCTCCAACATACAGTAAAAAAAAAAAAAAACATGTAGTGAAGACAAAAGTTGATATTAAATCAGACAATTGCATAATATAAAATAGGCACGGTTCATATACGGTATAAAGATCTGCATGATGAAAATACTAGGCATGTATAAGTGTGAGGCTGGCACCCCATTTTGTAAGACCTGAATAAAAATATACCATTCGTTTGTGTCGCGTTTGTGCTTATTTGTGCCGCAAAAACGAGCGTTTGTGCCAGTTCGATTTCTGAGATATTAAACATTTAACTTAATGTAAGCCCTGCCTACTTTGCACCCCATGTTGCTGAATGTTATAAAAAAAACACATCATTCGTTTGTGCCGCGTTTGTGCTGGTTTATGCCGACAAAATAAACGTTTGTGCTGCTTTGGTTTCGGCACAAACAAATGGTATATTTTTATTCACGTTTTAAAAACATTAAGGGCCCTTTCACACTAGCGGACGAACGGTCCGCTCATTACAAGTCCGTTTACGGACTTGTAATGAGCCCCTATGGGAGCGGATCGGTTAGCGGATGATGCATCCGCTAACGTCCGCTCGATCCGCATCCGTTTTTGCGGACGGAAGAATGTCCTATTTTTCTTCCGTCCGGCCAAACGGATCGGATGCAAACGGACAGACGGTCCGTTTCCATCCGACTCCCCATAGGGGAGAGCGGAGGAGAGACGGGGCGGTCCCTGCACAGTGTGCGGGGACCGCCCTGTCCGCCCGACAGCTCAGCGGAGACCCCCCGCTGAGCTGACAGACACACGGAGTGGACCGAAAAACGGACCGCTCCGTGTGTAAGGAGCCTTAGGGGCCAATTTCACACAGCTTGCATGAAGACACAAAAAGAAACAATAGTGTTCAGTAAACAGACAATCTCTGTTTATTCATAAGGGCTCTTTCACACGTCCGTTCAGTTTTTTAGATCAGTTTTTTCCCCCTTCAGTTGATCCGTTTTTTCATCCGTTTTTCCGTCCGTTTACATCCGTTTCCGTTCCGTTTTCCGTCCGTTTTTAATCAGTTTTTTTCATCCGTTTTTTCATCTGTTTTTTTTTTTTTTTGAACTTTTTTTTTTTTTTTACATATTTTGATGAAAAACTGACGTTAGTGGATCGGATGGTAAACGGATCATCCGCTAACGTCCGTTCCGTTTTTTTGACGGAAGAAAAATAGGGTTACCGCGGAGCTTACCGCAGACGGATGTTAACGGACGTTAGCGGATGCTCATCCGCTAACGGACGCTAACCCATAGGGAAGCATTGAGGTCCGTTAACGGACGTCCAAAAAACGGACGAACTGAACGGACGTGTGAAAGAGCCCTAAAGGTGACGTTTGGGCTGTATTACAAAACAAATATACATAAAAAAAAGAATCAGTGCTTAGGAGAAAATATTAAATCACATGAAGGTGAAGCTGTTACAAGATACAAGATATAAAATCATAAATGTAGAAAGTGTAATGCTAGAATTACCGGTATATCTAAAAATTTGAAAATGCAAATACATTATCATTAACATATACAATGTGTGAGAAATGAAATAAAAAAATAAATCTGTGGATATAATGTCCACATAAAAAAAGAGTAGATATCCATGTGATATCCATCTTCAAGGCACTTCTTATGCAAAAGCAACAAATAACATCATTAACATATACAATGCGTGAAAAAAAAATTCTAATTCAAACTGTGCATATAAAATCCACATAAGAAAAAAGTAACATGTCCAAGTGACCAAATATCCATGTGGCCAGATCTTCAGTGCACTTTTATTATTTGCAAATGCAACAAATAACATCATTACAATATGTGAGAAATAAAATTAAACTTTAAACTCTGCATATAAAGTCCACATAAGACAAAAGTAGCAGATATCCACATGACCAAATATCTAAATTTATTTAAAACATACATACTCACCTCCATGCTGCAGCATTGGTGTGATGCTGCAGCTGTCGCCCGCCACCTCTAAGACCAAGAACTGAGTGATCACATGACCTCTAATCTCTCAGTTCTCGGTCAGCTCCGGGCACAACGCAGTGACTGTCAGTGACCAAGAACAGAGCAATCACATGACTGGATTTTTGTTGGTTATTCTGTCTCTATTATTTAACCACTTAAGCCCCGGACCAATATGCTGCTAAATGCCCAGAGGCGTTTTTACAATTCGGCACTGTGTCGCTTTAAAAGACAATTGCGCGGTCGTGCGACGTGGCTCCCAAACAAAATTTGCGTCCTTTTCTTTTCACAAATAGAGCTTTCTTTTGATGGTATTTGATCGCCTCTGCAATTTTTTTTTTTTTTTGCGCTATAAACAAAAATAGAGAGACATTTTTGAAAAAAAACAACAATATTTTTTACTTTTTGTTAGAAGAAAAATCGAATAAACTAAATCTTAGTCAAACATTTATGCCAAAATGTATTCAGCTACATGTCTTTAGTAAAAAAAAAAATCGCAATAAAAAAAAATTTGCTATCTAGCGGCAACAGTGACACTAATACAGCGATCAGAAAAATTATCGCTTAGTGACACTGGCAATAAGGGGTGAGTAAAACTGTATTAGGAGGGGTATGGGCTACCCTGAACCTAACACTAACTGCCTGTCACAGTAACTGTCACACTGACACTAAATGCAGTGATCAGTAAATATATGATCACTGCATTCAGTGACACTGTGACAGGGGGTGGGGGGGTGATTGCAAGGGGTTAAATGTGCCTATGTGAGTGGTGTCAGTGTAGTGTTGGTGTGACTTACTGTGTGAGTCTTCTCTCCTCTCGGCGGACTGAAAACACCGCCGAGAGGAGAGCTGACATCACTTCCTCTGCCAGTGTTTACATTACACAGGCAGAGGAAGTGACACGCGGGGAGGACGGGCATTGGCTGGGAGCGATCCGGAGGGGGCGGACAAAAACCAACAGCCGCCTCCTCATCCCGGATCGCTCGCACAGCCACGGTAAACGCCGCATGTACCGGGGGGGGGGGGATCCCGATCGGACCCCCGCCCCACGTCTAGGCAGGGACGCCAATGTGCCTGTACGTGCCATTCTGTCAACGTAAATGTACATGCGGCGGTCCTTAACCGGTTAAAATACACTTATGATAAAAATGATAGACCCTGCATTTCTTTGTAAGTAGGCAAACTTACAACATCTGCAGGGGATCAAAAAAAAATATTTTCCCTACTGTATGAGCAAAAAATACTTTGGCCATACTTCTCTTTTAAATTGAGAAAGGAAAAAGTTTCCATATCTAAAAGTTTGGCACTAGCAATTATATTTATCAAGGAGGGGATAATTGTTGGTCTTAATAGCACCCCAAAACTTGGACCAGTTTTAGCCATCAAACTAAATAAATATAACCAAAATTCCACTCTAAAGGCCCGTACACATGGTAGGACATCCAACAAAATTTCCCTTGGATTTTTGTCCTAATTGATCTGTCCGGTCACACCCATAGCATACACACAGTCAGACTTTTCTGCAAACTTTTCTAAAACTTTCCCATCATCACGTGGTTTTTCTGCTCTTTTCTGCTCTTTACCGCCACCCTTTGGTTAACTTCTGCTATTGTTGGTTGATTTTAACATTGGTTCTGAGCATGCGTATTTGCACTTTGTACAAAAGTTGGTTGGCTTGCTGTACACACGGTCACACAAGGCACCATCGGACTTTTGTTGCCGAAAAGTTGGTCCGTTCGTAGACCCAACTTTTTGTCGGATTAAACCAGAAAAAGTTGGTCCGATGGAGCGTACACACGATTGGACAAATTTGAAAACTTGCAGATTTTGAAGTTGGTTGGCCAAAAGTCCGACCATGTGTATGGGGCGTAAATCTAAAAAAAAAAAAAAAAAATGTATTTGGTAATTGCAACTTTCAAAAATCTTTCTTTCCGTGTATTTTCCTTATATATACACAGTATTGCCGTATACAGTCGATCTGAAATTCCGAAAACAAAACTGTGGATTTTTTTCCGACGGATGTTGGCTCAAACTTGTCTTGCATACACACGGTCGCACAAATTTTGTCTGAAATTCCAAACGCCAAGAACGCGGTGACGTACAAGATGTACGACTGCATTATTAAAGGGAAGATCAATAGTAGAAGTTTGGTGAGAGGTGATTCGCGCTTTTCAGCCTCGTGCTTTTCAGTCCGTTACAGCGTGACAAATGTGCTATCTCCATTACGAACACTAGTTTTACCAGACAGAGCGCTTTCGTCTCGTACTTGACTCAGAGCATACATGGAATTTTGTGTGTCGGAATTGACTACACACGGTCGGAATTTCCGACAACAAGCTCCCATCGAACATTTGTTGTCTGAAATTCCGACCATCTGTATGCGACATATCAGTGTCAAGTTTCAGCCAATGAGTGAGTTTTGGTACAGGAAAGTAAGCTGTACAGATATTTTGAAGTTTCTGGAGATGCATAGTAATAGATAATAGGGTCAAGACAGCAACTGATACTACTGACACTGGCACATAAGATGTAGGCAGAATACAGGGAATCATTGACTGTTCTAAAGAACTGCAAATGATAAATTACAAAGATGACATTGGTTGGGCCAAAACAAACAACAAATTCACAAAGTACAATCAAACTAAGGAAGACAGATCGGGACCTTTTAATTGGGCTCACATTTTTTGGAGAGCTCAGATTTTGGATGACTCTAATGTAACAGAAGGTTGTAACGATTAAAGGCATGAAAAAGAAAAGAGTAATATAAGGAGTGAAATAGTAAATGGAAAAATTGTGAAGATTTTCTATATCCAGCACATCATAACAGGTTACGATACCGAGGGAGTCAACGTGTTGTGTCAGTTCACTTGTCAGAAGTGGTACAGTGCCAGCTATGGACACCACCCAGATAAAGATGCAGACCAGCCAGGCTCTTTTCTTTGTGCGCCATAAAAGTGACTCCATTGGATAGATGATAGCTAGGAATCTGTCCACACTGACACTTGTCATGAGCAGGATGGAGCAGTACATGTTGCAATATAGGGCTGAAATGAAAAAGCGGCACATTTCTTCTTCAAGAGTCCAATTATTTCCAGAGAACCGATAGACAATACTGAACGGCAGCATGCTGACATAGAGCACATCAGCAGTGGCCAAGTTCAGCATATACACCAATGCCGGGGTTTTCACTTTGAGTTTGAAAATGAAAATGATGATTGCCAACACATTCAGAGGGAGGGAGATAATTACTACAATGGTAAAAACTGAAGGTATAAATGTGGTCATTGGCCAGCTGCTGAGGAAATCTTCAGCTTCATTTAAAACCTTGTCAGGTGATGATACAAAACTATCAGTTGGTATGCTTTCATTGTTCATACCTAAAAATAAAAGTGAAATTATGAGAGGAAAAAATACAATAAATGCACAACTGTAGACTGCAAGAAGTGACTTTTTAAATTGAGTAATGATTGCATATATATATGTGTGTATGTGTTTATATATGTGTGTGTGCGTGTGTGTTCATATATGTATGTGTGTGTTTATATATGTGTGTGCATGTATGTGTGTGTGTTTATATATGTGTGTGCATGTATGTGTGTGTGTTTATATATGCGTGTGCATGTATGTGTGTGTGTGTTTTTATATGTGTTTGTGCGTGTATGTTTATATATGTGTCTGTGTTTATATATGTATGTGTGTGTTTATATATGTGTGTGCATGTATGTGTGTGTGTGTGTGTGTTTATATATGTATGTGTGTGTGTTTATATATGTGTGTGTGCCTGTATGTGTGTGTTTATATATGTGTGTGCATGTATGTGTGTGTGTGTTTATATATGTGTGTGTGTTTATATATGTGTGTGTAAAGTGTGTTTTTATATGTGTGTGTTTATATATATGTGTGTGTGTGCATATGTGTGTGTGTGTGTGTGTGTGTGTGTTTATATATGTGTCTGTGCAGTTTCCAGTGCCAAACCTTTCATCTGATTTCTAAATTGCTGCATTTTTTTTATTCCAAAAGCTAGTATAAAGGAAAAGTAGTGGTAAAAAAAAGAACTTGTGGGTTTAACCAATCTTGTTTTTTCATACAATTCTCCTTTATGGGGGCGTGGTAAGGGGTGTGTCCTATGCCTACATACTTTTGCTGATAGGTGTCCCTCATTCCCATCTAAAAAAGTTGGGAGGTATGCCGATCGGTCCACCCATGTGAAAGGACCCTAAGCTGTGTTTTTAAGCTGCATGTGTGTGAGGCCTTAAAGCGGAGGTTCACCCTAAAAACATGTATATACAATTTCATCCAGCATACTGCTGACATGTACAGTATGCTGTTTTTTGGGGTTTTTTTTTGCTGTACATACCCTCGTATAGCTATTCCCCCCCCCCGGCTTCCGGGTAGTGGCTCCCGCGGGAGTGGGCGTTCCCATTCAGAGACTAAGTGATTGATGTGATGACAAAAGCTTCCCCCCGGCGCATAATGTGCGTCACTAGTTTCCGAAAGAAGCCAAACGTCAGTGCGCAGGCGCCGTATAGCGCCGTATAGAGCCGACTCGCAGTTCGGCTTCTTTCGGAAACTGGTGACGCTCATTATGCGCCGGAGGGGAAACTTTTGTCATTACGTCAATCACTTAGTATCTGAATAGGAAGCCGGGGGGGGGGGGGATAGCTATACGAGGGTATGTACAGCAAAAAAAAAAAAAACAGCATACTGTACATGTCAAGCCTCTGCTTTAATGTTATAAATATGACCTTTCCATTTCAGTCTCCAGCTACTGTGATTTTCTGAACTGCTAAAAGTTGATAAAACATAAGAAATTTCTCTTTCAATCTTGTGTTTATTCAACATATATTTCACTATTTTTTTTTTATGTTGGTCCTCGTCTAGTAAAACTCCAGAGGTTTATCACAGAAACTGACCACATTGTAATGATTTAAAAACATGCTACATTTTTGCATGTTTATCAGCGCAGCCCCCCCTCGGATCACCGCACTGGACCACCAGGGAAGTCCACACTAGACCACCAGGGAAAAAAAAAAAAACGGGGAAAAAAAAAAATTGGTAAAAAATAAATGACAGTAAAAAATAAAAAAGTGCCAATCAGTGCCCACAAATGGGCACTGATTGGCAACATGGATCTATTAGTGCCACCCCTCAGTGTCCATCAGTGCCACCCCACAGTATCCATCAGTGCCACCCCACAGTGCCAATCCATGCCCAGTGCCCACCTATCAGTGCCCATCTGTGCCACCTATAAGTACCCATCAGTGCCACCCATAAGTACCCATCAATGCCACCTATATGTGCCGCCCATGAGTGCCCATATGTGCCGCCTATGAGTGCCCGGTGCCGCCTATGAGTGCCCTTCAGTGCCGCCTATGAGTGCCCATCAGTGCCGCCCATCAGTGCCCATCAGTGCCGCCTATGAGTGCCCATCAGTGCCACCTATGAGTGCCTATCAGTGCCACCTCATCGGTGCCCATCAGTACTAGCTTATCGGTGCCCATCAGAGCCACCTCATCGGTGCCCTTCAGTCTTTTTGTAGTTGTTGCGGAAAAAAAATGATTGCAGAGGTGATCAAATACCACCAAAAGAAGGCTCTATTTGTGGGGAAAAAAGAACGCCAATTTTGTTTGGGTACAGTATAGCATGACCGCGCAATTGGTATTCAAAGTGCGACAGTGCTAAAAGCTGAAAATTGGCTTGGGCGGGAAGGTGCGTAAGTGCCCTGTATGGAAGTGGTTAACTAACCAAGCATGTCTCCAGACCTAAACCCTATTGAGCATCTGTGGGGCATCCTGCAATGGAAGGTGAATGAGCGCAAGATCTTTAACATCTACCAGCTCTGTGATATCACCATGGAGAAGGGGAAGAGAATTCCAGTGGCAACCTGTGAAGCTCTGGTGAAGTCCATGCCCAAGAGAGTTAAGGCAGTGCTGGAAAATAATGGTGGCCACACAAAATATTGACACTCTGGGCCCAATTTGGACATTTTCACTTAGGGGTGTACTCACTTTTGTTGCCATCGGTTTAGACAATAGTGGCTGTGTGTTGAGTTATTTTGATAGGAACGCCAAATTTACACTTTTATACAAGCTGTGCACTCACTACTTTACATTGTAGCAAAGTGTAATTTCTGTGTGTTGTCACATGAAAAGATATAATAACATATTTACAAAAATGTGAGGGGTGTACTCACTTTTGTGAGATACTGTATATACCCCTAAAAGGGAAGGCACATGGTGATCTGTATTAGGTCCAGAGTGGAGGTGAGCGCATATGAGTGAAGATGGAGAGACACTGAAGGTGTTTGCATGCTAGCGCAGTACCTACGTATTCCCTTTGATCCTTTGGACTGTATTTTGTCATGCCACATAAACCTTTATGATACCGCCTTATAGACAAGATATTCTTCACTTACGGACACTGATATCACAGTGGTGGCTTATTGCATTTGTTTATCAAAATTAACTTTATTTGTTTTAAGTGACACTGTTGTATTGTTTTCACTTGTTATTTTCATTGGAGACTGAAGACTTTTCACTGAGCTTTGTGAATAAGATGAAGTTATCTTTACTTTGAACATGCAGCCATGTGGAATTGTGGAATCTTTAAAGCAAACCAGTGCTTTTCCCATGCAGGCCAAGTACGATTTGCTTTAATGTCCCCCTCCCCAGCAGAATATTCCCAGATTTCTATTTCTCCCCTGCAGCTCTAAGAAGAGATACTTCCAAATTAGGGAACAGCATGTTACTGCCATGTGGTGCTTTGTGATGATCCTAGTAGTATTACTTGGTTGTGGGAAGACAGTAAGCCCCGTGTACGGCCCAGACGGAATTTACACACCATTGTCTTGACTGACGTATTGCTGATGTTTCGGCTGCCATGACCTTACCTCTGTTATCCATATGCCACCAGTCTACCTTAACCACTTCAGCCCCGGAAGAATTGGCTGCCCAACGTCCGGGCCATTTTTTGCGATTTGGCGTGCCAATTGCACGGTCTTGTGATGTTGCACCCAAACAAAATTGGCGTCCTTTTTTCCCCACAAATAAAGCTTTCTTTTGGTGGTACTTGATCACCTCTGTGGTTTTAATTTTTTGCGCTATAAACAAAAAAACTTTTACTTTTTGCTATAATAAATACCCCAAAAATATATGAAAAAAACATTTTTTTTCCTCAGTTAAGGTCGATATGTATTCTTCTACATATTTTTTGTAAAAAAAAATCGCAATGAGCATGTATTAACCACTTAAGGACCCCTTCACGCCAATATATGTCGGCAGAATAGCATGGCTGGGTACAAGCACGTACCTGTACGTCCTCTTTAAGTGCCCAGCCGTGGAGTCGCGAGCGCGCCACAGGCAGCGCACTCGCGACCCGGTCCGAACCTCCGTGACCGCGCCCGTGGGACCCGCGGACCCGATCACCGCCGGTGTCCCGCGATCGGTCACAGGAGCTGCAGAACGGGGAGAGTTGTGTGTAAACACACCTTCCACGTTCTTCATTGTGGCAATGTCAGCGATCGTCTGTTCCCTGATATCGGGAAAGACGATCAGTGATGTCACACGTCCAGCCCCGCCCCCCTACAGTTAGAAACACATATGAGGTCGCACTTAACCCCTACAGTGCCCCTTAGTGGTTATCTCCTAAACTGCAATTGTTATTTTTACAGTAATCAGTGCATTTTTATAGTAATGTAGCTGCACTGCAGCCAACCCTCCGCTGGGGACACTGACCGTTGAGGACACCTAATGTAAGAGGCACTCCGCTGGGCACACTGACTACTGGGGACACCTGATGTTAGAGGTACTCCACTGGGAACACTGACCGCTGGGGACACCTGATGTAAGAGGCACTTTGCTGGGCACACTGACTGCTGGGGACACCTGGTGTAACATGTTTTACTTACCTCCACTGTGCAACTCGTTTTGCACAGAGTGGCCCCGATCCTGGAATTCTGGGGTCCCTCGGCGGCTGCCTTGGCTCCTCCCCGCATAAGCTAACTCCCTTCATGGGTGCGCTCCTGTGATACAGCCGCCCACTGTATCACTCTGCCCTGCCCCCGACAAGCCGCATCATTGGTTTGATTGACAGCAGCGGGAGCAAATGAATGAGAACAGCCGAAAAGCCCAGTCAAGAAGCCTACTCGTTCACGAAGCGGGTCTTTCGAGGGCTCAGATAAGTAAACAGGGGGGGGCTCGGGGGCCGGCAAACATCAGATGTTTTTTCACCTTAATGCATAGAATGAACCTTTACAACCCCTTTAACCACTTGACCTCCAGAAGATTTACCCCCTTCATGATCAGGCCATTTTTTACGATACCTCCCTGCTTTACTTCAATCCAGTGCCCGGCACCCGCAAATCGCCTTCTGCTGTAAATCATCACAGCAGAGCCCGGTAGTGCGCGCATGCAACCTGCAGACAGAAGTGCATAATGACATATTTAAATATATATATGTGATACTGTGAACAGCTGCTGTCCTGTAGCAGTAAAACTGCTATGGGGCAGACGGTGAGTGATTAATATTATAAAACAAATGTTGCTATCAAAGTACGTGCAAAGGTTCTGTTTTGGTGAATATTTTGCACCTAAATCCTTTGTTAAAGCGGATGGTTCACCTCAAAAAAAATATTAAAAGCCAGCAGCAACAAATACTGCAGCTGCTGACTTTTAATATTAGGACACTTACCTGTCCTGGAGTCCAGCGGCGTCCGTAGCAGAGGACGAGCGATCGCTCGTCACCCTGCTGCTCCCCCCTCCATCCACGGTGAGGGAACCAGGAAGTGAAGCGCTGCGGCTTCACTGCCCGGTTCCCTACGGCGCATGCGCGAGTCGCGCTGCGCCCGCCGATTGGCTCCCGCTGTGTGCTGGGAGCCGAGAGTTCCCAGCATACAACGGGAAAAGCCCGTCTTTTGCCCGAGACTGCGGGCCGGAAGTGGGTGCAGATACCTGTCTTTAGACAGGTATCTGCACCCCCCTCCCCCCTGAAAGGTGTCAAATGTGACGCCGGAGGGGGGGAGGGTTCCGATCAGCGGATCTTCACTTTAGGGTGGAGATCCGCTTTAATTAATTAAATCATTATTACAACAGCTATAATATAGTTGCAAAGCTTCTAAACCACTGCCTGGTCATCTCTCGCTATAACTACTGCAACTCCCTACTCATTGGCTTACCTCTAAATAGGCTATACCCAACTCAGTCCATCATGAATGCTGCTGCCAGGCTCATCCACCTCACAAACTGCTCAGCGTCTGCTATACCCCTCTGCCAACCCCTCCATTGGCTGCCACTCAACAAATTAAATTCAAGATACTAATAATAACTTACAAAGCCATCCACAACCTGGCCCCCAGCTACATCATTAACCTGGTCTCAAAATAACAACCTAAATGTTCTCTTCGCTCCTCCCAGGACCTCCTGCTCTCTAACCTTGTCACCTCATCCCATGCTCGCCTTCAGGACTTCTCCAGAGCCTCTCCCATACTCTGGAATACTCTATCCCAATATATCCGAATTTCTCCTACTTTGTCCATCTTCAGACGATCCCTGAAAACTCATCTCTTCAGAGAAGCCTATCTGGCCCCCACCTAACAACGGTACATATTTTTTCCCCATCAGCACATCCCCCACAGTTATTAACCTCTTGTATCTTCCCTCTTAGATTGTAAGCTCTAAGGATCAGGGCCGTCTGATTTCTACTGTATTGAAGTGTTTTGTATTTGTACTGTCTACCCTCAAGTTGTAAAGCGCTGCGTAAACTGTTGGTGCTATATAAAGCCTGTATAATAATAATAATAATAATAATAATAATATTGGATTTGTTCTTTAACCACATTCGGACAAGCAATTAGCACACCTTTTGATTTCGACCTGCAGGAATCCGCAAATACTTGCATCTGGAATGACAGGCATGTGCGAATAGCTGCAGACATTCAGCCCATAAAAAACAAACTACGCGCCGGTTCACACTACAGCGACTTGGGATCCGACTTGTAAGACTTAAAGTGGAAGTTCACCCTCAAAAAAATTTCTGACATCACATGGAGTGTAGCCATCCTACCAACAGAATGCAGAATGCCAGTGTTTTTTTTTTTTGTTCATCACATACCTCGTATCACGATTTTCACCCCCTGGCTCTCTAGCGGGGATGGGCATTCTGTCGGTAGGATGGCTTCACTCCATGTGATGTCAGAAATTATTTTGAGGGTGAACTTCCACTTTAAGTCGCCCCAAGTCACTGGACATAAGAAATTCCAAAGAAGTGAATGAGAGCCGTCTTACTGTAATATACACTACTGAAGTCGCTCCGACTTCAGAAAAGGTTCCTGTACTACTTCAAGGTGACTTTTAAGGCACTACTTAAAAGTTATATATTTTATAAATGTTATTTATTTTATAAATGTTTAAGAATAACAAAATACATTATATCACTGCAGGCTTTGTATAACCTATAAAGAATGCAAAATTAGTGCAAGAAATAGTGCCCCATTGTTGGTGTCATTGGGAGGAATTTTGCCTCATATTGTTGGGTGCAATACTGCCTTAAGGGCCGTATAAAGGCTAGCAAGGTGCTACATCCGGCCCTCGGGCTGCAGTTTGGAGACCCCTGCATTAGTACATCCCACAGTTCCATTATCACATCACACAGTTCCATTATCACATCACACAGTTGCATTATTACAGCACACAGTTCCATTATTACATCACACAGTTCCATTATCACATCACTCAGTTCCATTATCACATCACTCAGTCCCATTATCACATCACTCAGGCCCATTATCACATCACTCAGTCCCATTATCACATCACTCAGTTCCATTATTACATCACTCAGTTCCATTATCACATCACTCAGTCCCATTATCACATCACTCAGTTCCATTATCACATCACTCAGTTCCATTATTACATCACACAGTTCCATTATCACATCACACAGTTCCATTATCACATCACACAGTTGCATTTTTACATCACACAGTTCCATTATTACATCACACAGTTCCATTATCATATCACACAGTCCCATTATCACATCACACAGTTCCATTATCACATCACTCAGTTCCATTATCACATCACACAGTCCCATTATCACATCACACAGTTGCATTTTTACATCACACAGTTCCATTATCACATCATTCAGTTCCATTATTACATCACTCAGTTCCATTATTACATCACTCAGTTGTTTTGCGCCATCTTTCTTTGAAGTATTTAAATTGAACAAAGTAAATGTGACAAAAAGCACTTTTCTGCAGAGCAGGTTGAGACACGCCATATATTAATTGTTTCAGATTTTGCTGATGATGAGTAATCACTAATCAGCAACGGGAAAGCAACAGTGTTCATGGTTAGCCTATGAGCTCCATTGCTTGGGAAGCTCTGAACCTTGAATACAATCATTCTCAAGACAGCACACCAAGTATATTTATTATTACCTTTTTTTTTATAAAATTCCAGATAATAGCAGACTATAAAAAATATTTGATTTTGTCTGTCTGGTGATTTTCCTACATGTCTAAATATTATTTTCTAATGGACAGATTATCTTTAGGCTTATAGGTTTTTGATCGTATGTTCCACCCATAGGCTCCTTACCTGAAGTTTCATTGTAACAGTTCATGTTCCGGAAGGACATCACACTAAGACCAAGGATAAGGGCAACAGCGATGGGGTGTCCATGAATACAGAGATAAATGCTATGTTCTCCGAAAATCAAATGTGTAATGGCTCAGCCCGTCCTTCTATCAGCTGGGAAAATTCCTCCACGCTGAGGGGGTGGGCTTACATAATATCTTTTGGAAGCGTTATAAAGAAGTACTTTATGTCCAGTTCTAACTTTGCCAAACCTGACTATATTTAGTTTCAGCACAACGTTACTGTTAACAGAGAAATGCAACTTACCGTACATTCTTACATACTATTATACATGACTGATGTATTGCTGATTTCCCGGCTGCCAAGACCATACCAGACTTTCTGCCTTACCCACCTTCTATAAATAAGACACAACCTCAATTTTTAACAAAAATGCACTTTAAAAAAATACATCTTTCTATTACATTCCATGAAAGATAAACTTGATAAGGGAAAAGACACATATAGTGGAGATGATAAAGCTGCTCGCCCCAAATTGGTATAAAAGAGAGAAAGGTTCCCCAGCGGGGAAAAGCCCCGCTGGGGAACCTTTCTCTCTTTTTGAAATATAAACTTTACCCTGCTAATGCATTATACTTACTCTCTTAAGTCTTGAGTCCAGGTATTTGGAGGCAAGCATGGTATACTGAATCAGCTGTAACAAGCACCAAGTTTCATACCATGGCCCCCAGCCGCAATTACACAGATTCGGGGATAGTTAGTTACCACCCGATGCAGCCCCAATACCAATATCGCCTTACTGACGTCACATATTCGAGAAGGTACCCATACCAAAGATGAGCCCAACCCATCATTCTCTACAGACAATTTTGACCATAGGTGTGTGCAGCCTAATGCATTAGGGTGTGCACCCTTAAGCTCAAACACACATGCATGTGTATGTATCTACATATTTATAACCCTGGCACATTGATCTCCCTACTGGCACAGTGGAAGAGAGGAGCATAAACACTTTTCTTGTGGCTAAGCCGGTAAAAGGGAGATCTTTCCCATGTTCCTGTTGCTACACAGTGTGATAACATTAATGCGCATGGGGTGATTAGGGTGTGTGCATGCCTATGAATTTGACCATGCCCACCTTCAAAAGCCTGAGAGCCATGCCCACTGCTATGACTCCGCTAGACCCTCACACTAATAGCGTGCAAGAAAATTGAATATATCCTCTTGCCAAACGTCAACAAGGAAAGAAACAAAAAGAAAGGCAAACAACAGTAACAATTAGGGGAGGGAGGGAGGGAGGTAAAAGTTCTCCTTGGCTGACCAACTACTCCAACTGACCCTCAATCAATACCCCCTGATAACTAGACCACTATTGTCCCCACCCTACCACGCCCTACCAGGCCCTGCTTCCATCAAATCAGGTAGGTCTCTTAATCTTTTTGCAACACCAGATAATCTCCACGCATAACCTGGTCTGGTGAGCGGACCCACGGTCCTATTTCCATCTTTGTCTCCTTCTATTTGATCATGTTGATACTTTACACTTAAAGAGGATGTCCTATTAAAAAAGTATATTAAAAGCCAGCAGCTACAGATACTGCAGCTGCTGACTTTTAATATTAGGACACTTACCTGTCCTGGAGTCCAGCGGCGTCCGCAGCAGAGGACGAGCGTTTGCTCGTCTCTCTGCTGTTCCCCCCTCCATCCACGGTGAGGGAACCAGGAAGTGAAGCGCTCCGGCTTTACTGCCCGGTTCCCTACGGCGCATGCGCGAGTCGCGCTGCGCCCGCCGATTGGCTCCCGCTGTGTGCTGGGAGCCGAGAGTTCCCAGCACACAACGGGGGGGGCCACGGGATGTCGCAAAAAAAAACGACTTTTGCCCGAAACTGAGGGCCGGAAGTGGGTGCAGATACCTGTATTTAGACATGTATCTGCACCCCCCTCCACCCTGAAAGGTGTCAATTGTGACACCGGAGGGGGGGGGGTTCCGATCAGCGGATCTTCAGTTTAGGGTGGAGATCTGCTTTAACTACATTGCTTTGTGACTGTTGCTTCATTCAGCTGACCATCTATTTTCTATGCCAATGAACTTGATCTTCATATCTTGCTAACCTGCTTCCTGCTTATATGACTTGGCTCCACAGTGTCCTTGACCTCCATGCATGTTACACCATGATAGCCCTCTCATATTGGACCATGTGTAATTGAGTTGTGATATTCAGGTCACGTTATCATTCATTGGTCAGCCACAGCGCATAGCCCATTTATTTATTTAATTACTCTGACATATGTCCTGTCTGGACTTAATCAGTCCAGAGGCTGATCCTCCTAATAAATGCTGGGTAGTTGGCTGGATAAATTCCAGCTGATTTTCTAGTTTGAGTAATTTTGCATGCATGCATCCCACACATAGTCAGTGTTTATTTAGATAACTTTATCTAACTATTTTAATTTTTATATTGGGTGATGGTGATGAGTGTCAAAGTGTCTGATTATATGTGATTGCAAAATTTTTGTATCAATAAACCCCTTTTTTTATGCGGCACGGCCCACTTTTGGCATCTTTATCTCCAGGAGGATACATTTCTTTTGTATTAGGTATTTTTGTATTAGGTCTCTTAACCTGCCTAACTACAGCCTAAACTGCAAACACAGTCATGTAGTCCCTCCTCTTAATGCTAGGTATCCCATTCCAGGCCTTCTCTCTACTGTTTACCAAGCTTAATAAAAATAACATTTTAAAAACTGCCCTAGGATTTGCCTAAGATTGTGACATTTCCCTTAGGCCGTGTACACACGTACGAGAACCTCGTCAGGCTAAACCCATCGTTCCGCCCGATGAAGTTCTCGGCCGGCCGTCGAGTTCGTCGACCAGGCTGTCGAAAAAGGCGTCGAGCCATTAGTCCCGATGGCCCGTCGAGGAAATAGAGAACCTGCTCTCTATTTTGGCTCGATGCCTTGCTCGTCAGTTTGCTCGGCGAAAACGTACACACGATCGAGCTTCTCGGCAGAATATGGATTCCAGCGAGCTTCTCGCTGGATTCTGCCGAGAAGCTTGGTCGTGTGTACGGGGCCATAGGGTTCCTGTACACCTGTGTAGTTCTATGAAGAGCATTCTGCGGTGGATAGTTTTTAAAAGAGTGGCGCAGGTGCTGCTGACAGGTATTCAGGAGGCGACAATGCCACCTCCAGAATGCCTTTTTCTTTTTTGACAGTCGTATGGGACTACTGCACCGCTGACTGGTTGGCTACATTGTTGTGGAGTGGCCTCCTCCAAGTCACGCTGGTGGCAGAACTGCCTTTAAAATAAGGGGGGTAATTTTTGCTGAGCTGTGAAGTAAAGCATTACTAAAACAGCATGTGTACAACCCAGTCCAGCTACATTTGCAGGTTAAGAGGTGCAGTATAAACGTGGCTCAGTTCTCTATGCACAATTGAATCTGAAGCACTTCCATCCAACATATTAACTAATTGTAGTGGTGTAGATCCGACTGGCGTAAGCCAATGACACCGTCGGATCTTAGATGTAATTCTACGCTGGCCGCCAGGTGGCGTTCCCGTCGATTTCAGTGTCGAATATGCAAATGAGCATGATACGCCGATTCCCGAACGAAGTTGCCGCCGTCGACGTAGTTTGCGTACGCGTAAGGTTACCCCTGCTATATGGGGGTAACCTTGCATAGGTCCGGCGTAAGCCATGTTAAGTATGGACGTCGGGACAGCGTCGTGTTTTTCCGTCGTTTACGTCGTTTGCGTAACTCGTCGTGAATAGGCCTGTACGTTAATTACGTTGCCATCAAAATCAAAGTATTTGCGGCATACTATGGAGCATTCGCAGTGGGCTACGTTTAGGGCCGGCGCATGCGCAGTTCGTTCAGGGCGGGGGTGCGCTTAATTTAAATACAGCACGCCCCCCTCCTTCCCTATTTGAATTACGCGGCCTTACGCCGTCCCCTTTACGCTACGCCTCCACAATTTACGGGGCAAGTGTTTTGAGAATACAGCACTTGCCCGTAAATAGTGCGGAGGCGTAGCGTAAAGGGGATACGCTACGCTATGCAAAAAAAGGGCAGATCTACGAGAATCTGGCCCATATTACTTTACTGTCTGGAGACTAAAGACTCTGATCTTTGCTATACTGAAGAGCTATAACCTCAATTACCTCAACCGAATATGACAGTTTTATGTGTGATCGGATGCCTGGTCCCCTACATACTTTACTGCAGGAAACATTAGTGACAAAAGGACTGGTGAGTATATCACTGTATCCAGCAGGGGCAACACATCCAATACACTTGGAAGTGTCAGATAGAGTGGAACCTTGGATTACGTGCATAATCATTTCCAGGAGAATGCTTGTAATCCAAAGTACTCGCAAATCATAGCGAGTTTCCTCATTGAAGTCAATGGAAACGAAAATAATTTTTTCCGCATTGACTTCAATGGCATGCGATACCTTTGTGAACACTCGAAAGGGCCAAGGACATCTAGGCTGAACTCAGAAAACCTTGGAAAGGCTCGGGAACGGAGTATTTCCGAGATTTTCCAAGCATTTCCGAACGGCTCCCAATGGCGATCGGTGCCGCTCGGCTCTGCTCGGCTCCAGCGCCCCCCCACCTCAGGTCAAACACAGTATGGCACACTGCTTTGGCTTTAATCCAAGCATTTTAGCATGTGTTTATGTGGATGAACATCCTTTTTTGCGGCTTCACTGACTGGTTCCCTACTACGCATTCGTGCCGTCACTGGTCCCCACTCTCTCGTAGGAACAGTGTTTCCCAGAAGACAGCGGGGGGGGCTGACATGAAGGGGCCGGAATCCCATGGGAGTCAGAACCTGAAAGTGGTGCAAATACCTGTTTTATACAGGTATCTGCACCCCCCTTCCCCTGAAAGGTGCCAAATGTGACACCGGAAAGTGGAGGGTTCCTCCGCTTTAAGTACTTGATTAGAGCCTGAGGTGAAAAAACACGTGGCAGTCACTGGCCCCCCAGCCCCCCCCCCCTGTTTAGCTTACCCCCAGCCCCTTCATCTCCTCGGCGCCGTCCTTCTCTCCACGGGGTCCCGGCTTTTGATTGGATAGATTGATAGTAGTGCAGCTATTGGCTCCTGCTGCTGTCAATCAAATGGATGCAAATGCTGGACTTGGGAGCACGCCCGCAAGGTAACCTTGTGGGGAATGCTTGTCCTAGGGGGTTATCTAATGCGGGGAGGAGCCACGGGAGCCGCAGAGGAACCCCAGAAGAGGATGTTTAAGGCCACTCTGTGAAAAACAATCCCCACGGTGAAGGTAAGTATGACATGTTTGTTTCTTTACAATCACTTTAATTACTGTCTTAAATATATATATATATATATATATATATATATATATATATATATATATATATATATTGTGAAAGGAAGTCAGGTAAATCTGTGGGTGTTGTCACAGACGGGAGATACATTTCTGCCTTGTTTAGACAATACACCAATTACTACCAGGTGTCGGCTGCAGAAATAGCCAGAAAGGTTTAGGGCGCTGGAAAACTTCAGCTGTTCAGAATGAGGCAATTAAGGCCTCTATAAGGGCTCTTTCACACGTCCGTTCAGTTTTTTAGATCAGTTTTTTCCCCCTTCAGTTGATCCGTTTTTTCATCAGTTTTTCATCAGTTTTCCGTCCGTTTACATCCGTTTCCTTTCCGTTTTCCGTCCGTTTTTCATCAGTTTTTTTCATCCGTTTTTTCATCCGTTTTTTTTTTTTAGAACTTATTTTTTTTTTACATATTTTGATGAAAAACTGACGTTAGCGGATCGGATGGTAAACGTATCATCCGCTAACATCCGTTTTTCGTCCGTTCCGTTTTTTTGACGGAAGAAAAATAGGGTTTTCTTCCGTCCAAAAAAACGGAGCTTACCGCAGACGGATGTTAACGGACGTTAGCAGATGCTCATCCGCTAACGGACGCTAACCCATAGGGAAGCATTGAGGTCCGTTAACGGACATCCAAAAAACGGACAAACTGAACAGACGTGTGAAAGGGCCCTAAGTCATCCAGAAGATGACTACTAATTGCTGCATCCTGAGGCTTTTTGAGTTAAGGAGAGCAGTGAGAAAGACTTCTGAAGAGGTGAGGTGGTTGATGATTTTTCTGTGTGATAAAAATCAAAAAGACTGTTGTTTCTCTGCTGTATGACCAGCAGTGTCTGCCCAGCAGTATGTTGTGCCAGACTGTGTGGTAAAGATAGACGCCCCAAGGGGCCAGGGTTTATTTTATGTTTTGTTTTGTTTATGCTGTTTGGATGCTTGCACTTGTTTCCAGCAATATGGAAGAAAAAACCAAACTCTTTGTTTTCAACCGTCTTCGGCTGCCTCTCTGTATAGTTCAGTGTGTAGTGAACCCATCCAGGGGGTCACACACCCCTGCTACCGAGCGAACCCCTTACAATATATATATATATATATATATATATATATATATATATATGTGTGTGTGTGTGTGTAGCGGGGGTCATATTGTTAAAGACTTTTGGTAATTTTGCATACCTAAATCTCTCCCCGGGAGTTCCAGTTACATTGTAAATATGTGTTTATTATTTCCTTTTAAAAGCAATGCATTGTGGGATTAGAGGTACCAGGAGAAATGGACTCTATTGACATTAGTAGGAATAGACTACAGTTCCCACAATGCCATGTCTTCCCGGAGCACATGACACCTCCGCAGCCTCATGAGGAAGGTTACTTAAAAACGTAGGCCGCGTATACACGATCGAACATGTCCGCTGAAACTGGTCCGCAGACCAGTTTCAGCAGACATATCCGATCTTGTGTACAGCCTAGCGGACAGGTTTCCAGCGGACAAAAGTTTTAAAAGATGCTTTAAAACTTGTCCGCTGGAAACCTGTCCATCGGACATGTCCGCTGGTTAGTACGCCTAACCAGCGGACCGAAATCCCCCGCATGCGTCGAATAGATTCAATGCATGCGTGGAAGCATTTTACTTCCTGGTTTGCGGACGTCGCGGCGGCAACGTCACTGCCACGTCACCGCGCTGTCTGTCCGCGGGGATTTTGGTTTGATCGTGTGTACACACCATCAGACCAAAAGATCCTCAGAGACATGTCCGATGAAAACATGTCCGATTAAAACGGTCCGCAGACCGTTTTCATCGGACATGTCTCCTCGTGTGTACGCGGCCTGAGAGGAGCCGAACTTGCTCTCTTGGGACCTGCACTTCTCCCTCTGCGGAACGAGGGAGAGGATCACAGCCAAGTTCCTAGGCCTGAAGCCTGGGCCTGGGTTGACCGGAAGTCCCGCCACCCAGAGAAAGACAAGATCAAGCACGTCCAGCCTGTGTTTCCAAGAGGCCAGAGTCTTCCACCAGCTGACGTTGTAACAGTGGCGAGCAAGAGAGCCGGAGCCTGTGTGTCGCGAAGTGGTCATCATTCGGCGTGTTTGTCATGAGGAGCTCAGGCGAACTAGGCCTGTTTGGATGAGAGGACAGTTGCCCAAGTGCTTCCAATATTACTTTAGCCTTGTGACTTTTTAGTGCTTCGTCATTGGAATATCAGACTATGATTGATTTACCCAAGGGACACAACGTCTAGATGCCACGCTAGCCAGGATGACTGGTATTGCTTTAAAGATCACTCCGCAAGCACCTGTATTGATTGTACTCTTAGGCACTGTACACACAATCAGACATGTCTGATAAGACTTGTCTGATGGACTGTTTTCATCAGACAACTCTGAACTTGTCTGATGGTCTGATGCGCGTACACACCACCGGACCAAAATCCGATCAGACCAGAACGTGGTGACGTAGAACACAACGACGTGATGAAAAAACGAAGTTCAATGCTTCCAAGCATGCGTCGACTTGATTCTGAGCATGTGTGGGTTTTTGGTCCGATGCTTTTGTGTACTAACCATCGAACCTGTCCGACGGACAGGTTCCATCAGACAGGTTTTAAAACTTTGGTCTGACGGACAATGGTCTGATGGGCCGTACACACCATCAAACTGGTCTGATGAAACTGGTCTGCAGACCATTTTCTGCGGACATATCCGATCATGTGTACGGCCTAGCGGACAGGTTTCCAGCGGACAAAAATTTTAAAACATGCTTTAAAACTTGTCCGCTGGAAACATGTCTGTCGGACATGTCCGCTGGTTAGTACGACTAACCAGCGGACAGAAATCCCCTGCATGCATCGAATGGAATTGAAGCATGCGCGGAAGCATTGAACTTCCTGGATTAAGCACGTCGGTGACGTATACGTCACCGCGTTCTCTGTCCGAGGGGATTTTCGTCCGATGATGTGTACACACCGCCGGACCAAAATCCTGCAGGAGACATGTCCAATGAAAACGCTCTGCGTGTGTATGGGGCCTTAGTTTACTACCCCTTTAGATTACAAACAAATTAAAGTGCTTACGTGTTTACCGCAGGATCTCACCCTCGAGGAACATTCTGGAGTTATCTAGGCCTGGTCAGGGTTATTTGCACATGTACTTGAAGTAATTGCCCACTAGGGGAGCTTGCGAGCATAGATAATTTATAGTTACATCCTGATTCTACAACATTAGCATTTAGTTGATGCAAAGTAGGAAAAAAAATCCATCACTTCCTCTAGTAAAAGTACCTCCCACCGCAAACAAAAAACTGGTTAGGCACACAATTAACCCTTTGATTTCCCTAGATGTTTAACCCCTTCCCAGCTAGTGTCATTAGCATGGTGACGGCATATTTTTAGCACTGATAACTGTATTAGTGTCACTAATTCCCGCAAAGTGTCAGTTAATGTCCGATTGTTCGCCGCAATATTGCAGTCCCGCTATAAGTTGCTGATTGCCACCATTACAAGTAGAAAAAAGAACAAAATGCATAAATATATATCATAGTTTGTAGACGCTATAACGTTTGCGTAAACCAATCAATATAGGATTATTGGGATTTTTTTTATTATTATTGGATATGTTTTATAGCAGAAAGTAAAAAATATAGATTTTTTTTTCAAAATAGTAAATTTTTTTCCCATTTATAGCGCAAAAAAAAAAAAAACGCAGAGAGAAAGCTCTATTTGCGGGAAAAAAAATTACATGCATTTGATTTGGGTAGAACGTTGCATGACCGTGCAATTGTCAGTTAAAGTAACACAGTGCCGTATCGCCAAAAATGACCTATTCAGGAGGTGGGGGGGGGGGGGAATCTTCCAGAGATAAAGTGGTTAATTGATTAGGTGTGCTAGCAAAGAAAATCCAAATCTATCTCCCTGGAAAGCAGTTAACGGGAAAATATGAAGTATTTTTTTTCCTTCCAGATGTTTTGTAGATATAAAATAATTCCATGTGTTTATGTTCTACAAACCTTGGCTGCACATCAGCAGACTCCTCTGGGAAATTATAACAGTGTGGTTGTCCTAACTTCCCAAGAAGACAAAAATGGACAGGAAAGCAGCTCAGAAGCAGTGGGTGTGGTCTCACAAAGATGGGTGTGGTTATATAACTGAGATTTAACAGGTGTGGTAAAATAGAGGCGGTTTGGGAATAAAACCAATTTCATAACAGTAAAAAATAGCTTCATATCACTTTTATCCAGTTTGGGATCACAGCCTTTAGATTAACATATTATTATTATACAAGATTTATAAAGCACCAACAGTTTGTGTAGTGCTTTACAAAATAAAGGGAGATTGTATAGTTACAATACAATTCAATACAAGAGGTTAAGGAAGGCCCTGCTTGTGAAAGCTTACAATCTAATAGAGAGGGGCAAGCAGTGGTGGCTGGTGTTTTTTTGGGGGGGGCCACAAACAACCCCCCAGGGGGCCGGCGGTTGTGGCACTACCCCACATGTTGTCTATTGGACGGTGCAGCACTTACCCCATCTAGGTAGTGTGCTGCGGGTAGTGGATCTGATGTCCTTGAGCACGGTGGACCCCATCTAGATGACAGGCGGCGGGCTGCAGGCAGCAGCTCCAGTGTCCTGTCCTCCAGCTCGGGGGCTTTCGCCATGTATCTCCTCTCTCCTCCTCCTAGGCGCTAGTCATCCAATAGGATCGCCTGACGTTTTGGCCAATTGGGAAATGGTTCTCACGACCTGCTTCCTAATTTACAGGGAGGAGATTTAGTGTGAAAATAGTGAATAATCATTCACTATCATCACACAACTGGGTGTGATCGAGGCACAGTACTCTGCCCCCCAAGTCCACCCTTTTTTGAATCCTATAAGATCCTCTGGCTCTAATCACATGCTTCAAAAAAACACCCCCCCCCCCATTGCAATTCATAGTCTGGCACCCATGTATGTATATCAGGCATGGGGGGTGGCTCCCATGCGCCCCTAATGGATGGGCCGCCACTGGGAGCAAGTAGTACAAAAGGCAAATACTGTTAGGCCACGTACACACGACACGGACAGGTTTCCAGCGGACATGTCCGCTGGTTAGTACGCCTAACCAGCGGGCCGAAATCCCTCGCATGCGTCGAATGGATTAGACACATGCATTGTACTTCCTTGTTTGCGCACGTCGCGGCGTCAACGTCACCGCCACGTCACCACGTTCTCTGTCCGCGGGGGATTTTGGTCTGATGGTGTGTACACACATCAGACCAAAATATCCCAGGAGACATGACGTTTTCATTGGACATTGGAGAGGGATGATCTGATGAAAAATGTAGAAGTGCATGTAAGGGTCTGCTGTCCTCTACTGTCTGTAAATGTAATGCCCCGTACACACGATCAGGCTTTTGCATGGCCAAACTAACATGAAATTCCATTGGAGTAAAAGAGAACATGTTCTCTATCTAAACTCTGATGGAATTCCTCAGAAAAAAGGCATACACACAGTTGGAATTTGGAGTCTGTCTGACTTTTGACGATCGTGTGTACGAGGCATAAGTGTGTGTGTGTTGGTCACCTTGATGTATAATAGTAGGTGCAACGGCGGATCCAGGGGGGGGCAACGGGGAAATTGCCCCCCCCCGAGGCAATCATGTCACATTGGTCCGGAGGTCCACAGGGGCCCGGAGGCCACCAGGGCCCCAGATGGCAAACCCCTCTTTTTTTATTTATTTTTTTATAAAAGAAAATATTTTTTTAACATATTTTTATTTTATTTTTTATTAAAAGGGCCAATTTTTTTTTCTTTTATTTTTTTTTAGAAGTCCGGAGGTACCCGTATGGCAACCCCCCCTTTTTTTATTTATTTTAATAAAAAATATATATTTTTTTATTTGATTTTTTTATTAAAGGGCCATTTTTTTTAGGGGTCTGGAGGTCCCCAGGGGCCCGGAGATCCCCAGGGCCCCAGATGACCACCCCCCCCTTTTTTTTATTAAACATATATATATATATATATATATATATATATATATATATATATATATATATATATATATATATATATATATTATATTATTATTGTTATATATTATTATTATTATTATTATTGTTAGTATTATTATTAAAGGGCACAGAGGTCCCCAGGGCCCCCGGAGGACAACCCTCCTTTTTTTTATAATTTTTTTTTTAATTTTTTTTATATTTTATTTATTTTTTTCTCTTTTTTTATATATAGATATATTTTTATTAAAGGGCTCAGAGCTCCCCAAGGGGCCCATGTGTCAAACCCCCTTTTTTTAATAAATGTTTTTTTTAATTTTTTTTTATATATTGTTTTATTTATTTGTTATAACTTTTTTTTATAATTTTTTTTAAACTGCTTTGCGGTGCCTGCAGCTGCTGCTGCCGAGTCTGTCACTCTCTCTCTCTCATCACCAGGGCTGGTAGGCTGCCTGTCCTGAGGCTGCTTTGAGCTGTTGCTGACTGCAGCGCTCCCCTCTCTCCTGCTGACATCGGGCATCTCTAGCTGTGTGTGAGCTGGATCTGTGTTCGGCTGTGCTGCCTGTGCTAGACCTGCTCGTGTGATAGTAGATGGGGATGGAACACTGATTGAACCAGTGTCAGGGATTCTAAATAGACCAGTACTGTGTGCCTACACAGAGGAGACCAACACTGTATGCAGTGAAATAAAAGGTGTTTATTTACAAGGTGAACAAAACAGGTGAAGACAAACAGTGCACAAATAACAACAAAGCATATATAAGTGAAGGGGGAATGCCGTAATCATAAACCAAAAGCCAAGCCGAGGTCATATACGAGGAGATCACAGAAGAAGCTGCAGACAGGGAATGGGCAGGAAGGGAATGTCCAGGAGAGGGATCAGGTCAGGTGGGATCAGATCAGAAGTCAAGAAAGGGGACAGCAGGCTCAGGGTCAGATATCAGGCTCAGGATCAGGTTAGTAGACAGATACCAGGGCGAGGAGTGATTACACACGCCGGGTATTATAAAGGCGTGCTGATTGCATTCAGGCCCACCTGAACGCAGGAAGGGCTGTGTGCTCCATACTGCCAAGAACTCCCCGCTGGTGGAGGCCAGTACTGCAGCCCAAATAACAGGCAGAATCACCAGCGGGGGGACCTTTCCTGACAATCAGTGTTTTGTCTATCACACAAGCCTGTCTAGGGGGGGACCTTGCTAGAGCACACTGGCCTACCGAACACATACCTTCAGCTCCTGTTTGTTCCATGACACAGGTCAGGAGAGGAGATGCCTGCTGTGTGTGATCGAGGCAATGCCATTGTGAGTGCCGTGCACAGTGTGGCTGCATTCATAGACAAAAACGGGGCTGCATTGATAGACAAAAGTGGGACTGCATTGATAGACAAAAGTGGGAATGCATTGATATACAAAAGTGGGGTTGCATTGATATGCAAAAGTGGGGATGCATTGATATGCAAAAGTGGGGTTGCATTGATATACAAAAGTGGGACTGCATTGATATACAAAGGTGGGGCTGCGTTCATATGCACAGTGAGGCTGCAATGATCTCCTGTACCACGTCTGCAGTCTCTGACCATCTCTTGTACCACATCTGCAGTCTCTGACCATCTCTTGTACCATGTCTGCAGTCTCTGACCATCTCCTTGTACCATGTCTGCAGTCTCTGACCATCTCTTGTACCATGCCTGCAGTCTCTCACCATCTCCTGTACCACGTCTGCAGTCTCTGACCATCCCTTGTACCACGTCTGCAGTTTTCCTGACCATCTCTTGTACCACGCCTGCAGTCTCTGACCATCTCCTTGTACCACGTCTGCAGTCTCTGACCATCTCCTTGTACCACGTCTGTAGTCTCTGACCATCTCCTTGTACCACGTCTGCAGCCTCTGACCATCTCTTGTACCACGTCTGCAGTCTCTGACCATCCCTTGTACCACATCTGCAGTTTTCCTGACCATCTCTTGTACCACGTCTGCAGTTTCTGACCATCTCTTGTACCATGTCTGCAGTCTCTGACCATCTCTTGTACCATGTCTGCAGTCTCTGACCATCTCTTGTACCATGTCTGCAGTTTCTGACCATCTCTTGTACCATGTCTCCATTCTCTGACCATCTCTTGTATCACGTCTGCAGTCTCTCACCATCTCCTGTACCACGTCTGCAGTCTCTCACCATCTCCTGTACCACGTATGCAGTCTCTCACCATCTCCTGTACCACATCTGCAGTCTCTCACCATCTCCTGTACCACGTCTGCAGTCGCTCACCATCTCCTGTACCACGTCTGCAGTCTCTGACCATCCCTTGTACCACGTCTACAGTCTCTCACCATCCCTTGTACCACGTCTGCAGTTTCTGACCATGTCTTGTACCACGTCTGCAGTTTCTGACCATCTCTTGTACCACGTCTGCAGTCTCTGACCATCTCTTGTACCATGTCTGCAGTTTCTGACCATCTCTTGTACCATGTCTGCAGTCTCTGACAATCCCTTGTACCACGTCTGCAGTCTCTCACCATCTCTTGTACCACGTCTGCAGTCTCTCACCATCTCTTGTACCACGTCTGCAGTCTCTGACCATCTCTTGTACCACGTCTGCAGTCTCTGACCATCTCTTGTACCATGTCTGCAGTCTCTGACCATCTCTTGTACCATGTCTGCAGTTTCTGACCATCTCTTGTACCATAACTGCATTCTCTGACCATCTCTTGTACCATGTCTGCAGTCTCTGACCATCTCTTGTACCATGTCTGCAGTCTCTGACCATTTCCTTGTACCACGTCTGCAGTCTCTGACCATCTCCTGTACCATGTCTGCAGTCTCTGACCATCTCTTGTACCACGTCTGCAGTCCCTGACAATCGTCTACAAACCATGGGATAGATTTATGGCATTCATATTTAAATATTTTTTACTAGTAATGGCGGGGATCATTGATTTTTTAGCAGTACTGCAACATTGCAGCGGACACATCGGACACCTAATTGAGTTCTGTAAGCAACACCTTATTTTCTGGCAGTGCCCCTCCCGAGACTAGACTCTGGATCCGCCCTTGAGTAGGTGAGCCTGTTTATAGTTTGTATGTGGCTCCTGCTAATTTAGTTGGATAGTTTTAGCTCAGGACTCAATAACCAGCAAAGGCTAGAGCCAGGTTAGGCATCAGACAATCCACAAGTAGTTAGAGGGCTAGTTGCATGGCAGAATATAAGCTACTAGTCACAAAGATACAGAGTAGATCAACTGACTGACTCTGAGTTCCAGTGTCACACCAGGCCAGTTTGATGGAGGATCTCTCTATCATCGCTGATGTTGTCTTCAGTTCTTTGACACCAAGATGGACGCTTCATCATGATCATCCTCAAGGGCCCCTGCAACTGGACTTTGCTGCAACATTCATCTGGAGGTATCTTTATTAATAAAGAGTTATTAATACCATATTTTTCAGCTTATAAGACGACTTTTTGGATTAAAAAAAATGCATCCAAAGTCGGGGGTCGTCTTATACGCCGATGACAGTCTCCGTCAGGACGAGAGGACATCCGTCATAGGAACACTGTACAGAAGCCCTGCTCGAAAAATTTGTGTTCCGCCTATCACCGAACCGTCTGAGGAGAAGGCGCGGCTTTTGAATCATGGATGCCCACAGCCTGTAAGACAGAATCTGCAAAAAATAAGGTAGGGAGATTGTCTTGGCCGGCACAGTGGGGGCAAGTGATGGCACAGGGGGGGCAAGTGATGGCACAGTGAGGGAAAGTGATGGCACAGTAAGGGAAAGTGATGGCACAGTGGAGGCAAGTGATGGCACAGTGGAGGCAAGTGATGGAACAGTGGAGGCATGTAATGTAATGTAATGGCACAATGAGTGATGTAAGGGCACAGTGAGATTTAAAAAAAGCCTGTTTCTGTCAGCGGTTGTTCCTGTCAGTGGTTGTTCCAGCTACCGCTCCAGCTTCCAGAAAGACAAGTAGGAAGGGGGTCATCTTATATGGTGAATATATCCCAAAACCAAAATTTTTCCTGGAAAAATAGGGGGTCGTCTTATACGCCGGCAAATACGGTAACTCGGTATAACCGGGCATATGTGCACAATTCCACCAGGACTCTTCTTGGGCCCCTTGCTGATAACACATGTTTGTATATTGAATGTATGAATTATTATTAAACTTATATAAAGCTTGTAATATTTCCATACGTGTGTGCATCTATATACGTATGGTTAATGGGTTAATGGTATATGCCGGTTGCAGTAGTTCATCTGCTCTTAAATACTTTGATTAGATTACGAATTACTTTACCTGTTATGGGTGGAGGCACAGCCAAAGTTGCACAGTGTAGGAGATAGCTAAATAGACTGGAGTAGCAAGTTCAAAAGGATGGGAGAGACTGTGGAGAAGACCTGGATGCGAGCATGGAAAGAGGTGACAAGGGAACTAGAGAGCAGGAGGTCCAGGGAGTAGCAGAGAGGACGGTTTGGGTCATATATTTATGGAGACAAGATTGGTGATTTAGCTGAGGGTAGAGATGTGGATGGCTTTGTACGCCAATGTTAGTATTCTGAATTTTATTTGTTGGGTGATCGGAAGCCAGTGTAGGGATTGAAAGAGTGGTGAGAGGTGATTTCCAAGGTCCCAGACTATGGAACGCTTTACCAACCAGCATTCGGTTGGAGGAAAACCACCTGATCTTCAGATGACAGATAAAAACTCTGCTCTTTTGATGACCAGAGAGACAGAAACAACGAGCGCCCAGAGGCGATTTAGTTTGCATGTGCAGCGCTATATAAGTTTTTCATTCATTCATTCATTCAGAGGTGCTCAGTGGCAAAAGAACTATTCAGGCATAATTCCCTCTTTTTCCCTTACTTCTTGTTCTGGACACATCTCTAACATTTTGGATTTCCCTTACCTTATTTCTTGATAACAATGGTCATCAGTACAAACAGAGGGGTGATTCTCCACAGTAAATTGGTTTAAGAGCATTTTGTAAGACAAGCAATATGTTTTAATAAATTTTGCCATCATATACATCATATACATGTCTTGATATAAGAGTAGTGTCATGTCACAACTGAGTATAAAAAAAAAGAGAGAGGAGCCTCTAAGTGTAGCAATATGGTTACATTTAATGAAAATACAACATTTAGCAACATAGAGCCTCTGCTGGAATGCCCGCAATATCTTTGCGAAAAAATAGAAGCCCACAATTCCAATCGCGTTCTGCGATCCACCGACCAAAATTTGGTCAAGGTACCCAAAACCAGATACAAGTCCAAAGGAGAAAGAAGGTTTGCTTTCCAGGGTCCCAGACTATGGAACGCTTTACCAACCAGCGTTCGGTTGGAGGAAAACCACCTGACCTTCAGAAGACGGATTAAAACTCTGCTCTTTTGATGTCAATAGAGACAGGAACAACGAGGGCCCAGAAGCGATTCAGTTCGCATGTGTCGCGCTATATACGTTTTTCATTCATTCATTCATTCATTCATTCATATTGCTGCACATAGAGGTACCTCTTATCTCTTTTATGCCCTGTAAAAAAAAAAATTTGATTATAAGCATGTTTCTGGAAAGAATTATGCTCGCAAACCAAGGTTTACTGTAATACAATATGTTCGGATTCTATCAATGGCAGCACTATCCAACACAATACCACCTGATTGCTGGACTGTTCTGTCATTGCTTGATTTCTGTACTACTTAAAGTGGATGTAAACCCAAAAAAATATATTTTTTTTTTTGATGTCACAATGTAGAGTATAATATTTCCTATCATTTGTGCCCAGTCTTGCCACACAGAGTTAATCCAGCGCTGAGTAATCCTCTTTTATGTTCAGTGAAAACGAACAGCCTTCCAGATAAAACCCTGCCTTATTAAAAAAGTCCGGAATCTCTCTTCTTGCTTTGAGTGAGAGGTTATTTACAAATATAGCTAGGACATGTTTAGCATATGTTATGTTTTGTTTATCATAACATGAGGTGATATAACATCATAACACATCCTAGTAATATACAATGAACTTTGGATCACCTCTTGTTATGATAAACATGTCCACACTATATTTGTAAATAACCTGTTACTGAAAGCAAAAACAGAGAAACGGACTTAACCTAATTTGGCAGGTTTTTATCTGAAGTCCGGTTAATTTGCACTGGACTTTAAAAGAGGATTACTCAGCGCTGGATTAACTCTGTGTGGCAAGACTGGGCACAGATGATAGGAAATCTTATACTCTACATTGTGACATCAAAAAAAAAAAATTTTTTTTTGGGTTTACATCCACTTTAACCACTTAATCACCGCCCTATAGACGAAATACGTCTATAGGGCGGTTCCTGTACCCTAACAGGACGTCCATGGACGTCCTCCGTTAGAGTCAGGTGTGCGCGCCCAACCAGGCGCGCACACGCGATCACCGGTGCTCACCGGGTCCACGGGACCCGCAGCATCGGTGATCGGGGTAAGGAGCCAATGGCGGCGGCTCCTTACCACGTGATCGCGCCGTCCAATGATGGCGCGATCACATGATGTAAACAAAGGAGCCAGCGTCGGATTCGCGCGCCGAGCGGGCGCGCACACACACAATCACGGCGCTCGGCGGGTCCACGAGACCCGCAGCGTCAGTAATCTTGGTAAGGAGCCAATGGCAGCGGCTCCTTACCACGTGATCGCGCCATCCAATGACGGCGCGATCACAAATGTAAACAAACATTTGTAGTGTGGGTCACCTACAGGTCACCTCTCTCCTCTCCTCACAACCATTGCAGCGTGAGAGGAGAGAGACTAGTGACCGTAAGTGCCCAGCAGTGCCCCATCTGTGCCACAGCAGTGCCACCTGTGCCCAAGCAGTGCCACCTGTGCCCCAGAAGTGCCCCAGAAGTGCCACCTGTGCCCAAGAAGTGCCACAGCAGTGCCACCTGTGCCCCAGAAGTGCCACAGCAGTGCCACCTGTGCCCCAGAAGTGCCACAGCAGTGCCACCTGTGCCCCAGAAGTGCCACAGCAGTGCCACCAGTGCCCCAACAGTGCCACCAGTGCCCCACCAGTGCCGTCTGTGCCCACCAGTGTCATTTGTGGAATATACATGCCATGTGAGAGAAATGACCTGTTATAATGACAATATGGTATGAAAAAAAAAAATCTTAATTTTGCAAAGAATTGTGGGAACAAATGACAACTTCAAAAAACTAACTATGCCTCTTACTAACTACCTTGGAATGTCTACTTTCCAAAAAGGGGTCATTTGGGGGGTATTTGTACTTTATTGGCTTGTTATGGTCTCAAGAAATGAGAGAAGCTGTCAGTACTTCAGGTGTGATCAAATTGTTCAATTTTCAGAAATTGGTACCATAGCTTGTAGACCCTATAGCTTTCACCCAGACTAAATAATATCCATTTTTTTTTTTTTTTTTTTTTACCAAAAATATGTAGCAGTATACATTTTAGGCCAAATTTATGAGGAAAATTTACTTTCTTACAAAATGTTATGATAGAAATGAAGAAAAATTAATTTTTTTACAACATTTTCGTTCTTTTTTCATTAATAGCGAAAAAAATAAAAACCGCAGAGGTGATCGAATACCACCAAAAGAAAGCTCTATTTGTGGGGAAAAAAAGGACAAAAATTTCATTTGGCTATAGTGTTGTATGACTGAGTTATTGTCATTCAAAATGTGAGAGCACCGAAAGCTGAAAATTGGTCTGGATATTAAGGGGGTTTAAGTGCCCAGTGGTCAAGAAGATACAAAATGGAACTGTAGGAAGGGCAAATATTTTCTTAATATACCATATAGCCAGGTGTATGGTTACTTGAATATTGATGTGCTTTGTAAATATCTGCCATATCTGTGCAGTAATCCAGAGTAAAACTTTACCTGTGTGCTGGAGCTTCCTGTAATAAAGACCGGTCACTGCTGCTCTCTCTCCTTGTGCAGGGTGAATTGTCTTGTCTCTGCCCCCTCTTGTAGTTTTTTGTAGGCAGCCTGTAGTGGGTGGAGACTGTTGGGTTCCTCTCACTGCCCTGTTCTCTGCATAGTGCAGTGATGATGTCACTGATACTTTTTTAAAGCAATATCTGGGGTTTAATAGGTATTTGGTGCATACAAAGGAGATTTGACTTAAAGTTTTGTGCCTGGAGTTCAGATTTAATGTGTTAGAGATAGAAAGAGACTGTCTTTAGTGTAAATGAGCATAATTGGAATTTCAAAAAAGCCGAAACATGTTTTTTTTTCAATCATGTCAATTATGCATCTTCACATATAAATGTAAGATTTATACAACGGGCAAACATTCAGGGAGGTAATTAAAACTATCATGAGAATCCGAGGTGTACTTATTTGTTACTCAGAGAGGCCATTAGCATGATTTTCCATTTAAAGTAACATATATATTTCCGGTAATCTGAAACTTTGTAAACCATTGTAAAACCATTCCTAGCATTGATATTTATAAGAATTTTGACCACAGCCTCTAATGTCTAGAAATACAGCACAGAATGGCCAAACAGGGCTATTTGCTTTAATCAGAGAGGGTCACTATCACTTAAAGGATAAATTCACCTTTTGGAGCATGTTACACAGTGGCAGACGCTCCATTAGGGGCTCAGGGGTGTCACCCATTAATCTATACGCCTGGCCCCTAATCTACATGTGGGGCACTGGACGCATGTATTTCAATGTATTTTTTAGTTTTTTAAGCACATGATTAGCGCCTGAGACTCCAATTGGATTAAAAAAAGATCTGCGTCCCGAGTACACCCACTTGTGTGACAAAAGATAATACATTTTGGATATTGTCTTCCTGTTTCTCCTCCCGGCTAATCAGGAAGCTGGAAGCTGGTCCTGAGACCTGATTAGCTGGGAGTCTCAGGACCCACTTCCTGTTCGGGCTGGGAGGAGAAGCAACGGTCTGGCTCTTCTGGGGGAAGCTGGAGTGAGGGGCAAGTTGATGAGCATCCTGCGGAGGAGCAGGGTAGAGTTCCTGGGGGAGAGCAAGAGAGAGGTGGTGGTGGACTTATCATGCTACACCAGATCGTTGTTTAAGTATGGATTACTGCCGCTGCCATGTCCACTGTCCACCTCTGACAGGGTGTCTGAGCTGGGCTCCTCTCCACCACCGTACAATTTACTGCAAAGTCTCCACCACACCGATCACTGCAAACCCACCTCTGCCATATCCAGCACTGGAGGAGAGCAACTCACACTGACACCTACCGACCCACTGACCCCCCACCTCATACAACTACTCTACACAAAGATACTGAAAGCAGGAGGGGGAGGAGGGAGCAGACACTGCATGACTCGCCTATATACAATTTTAGAGGTATTTCCTTATAACAGGAAGAGGTTGTGGGACTTTAATTGAAGCATGATGGATGAATAAACACAATATAATAATATATGAAATATGTATGGGCCTGGTCAAACCTCAATTATTGAAGTCGTAACAACAAAGTTGATTTATATTTCAAAAATGTATTTATACAAAAGATAGAAAAGGTCATCAAAAAATAAACAATAAATATTTAGTACATATTAAAAACATTCAGACTAGAACATGGAAAGAATGCTTCACGTGCATATAAATGCAAATGATCTTCATCACAACCCACATATTGAGGTTCTACTAGTTTCGCCCGAGAGGGCTTCGTCAGGAACCCGTGGAGGGTGACAGTCTAAATAGGTAAAGAATATGCCAGTGAGGAAAAAACATTTTAGATAGATGGAATGTACCAATGTATCAAAAAACATGAAAAAGGAAAAAAAAGATAAAAAGAAAAAGGAAAAAATTGACCATAAATGTACATATGAGCAGAGTATATAAAGCAAAATGAAACATTACAATATAATAATACATAACATAATAGGTATCAATGGACGAGTCTGTGGACTATGGGACTATGGGACAATCCTTACCTGAAGAGAAAGAGATGAGTGGCCTTGAGTGTCAGCCACTTGCAGTCCCCCATTACGACTATTCGCTTCTCCCATGTTTTTGCCATCTGGCTATTTTACCATGTCGAATTGAGTATCACCTTTAACCTACAACATCATTTATGACATTTTCTGAATATTACCCTGCTGATGGGCCATAGGATGTGTTTATATACACTCTCATGTGCCCATTGCCGGTGGGTTCATACCTTGTCATCAATATAGAGCATCAGTACGGAGACATGGTTGTGTAGCAGTGGTTTTGTATTGGAATGATTACTAACTTATTTGTATCCTATTCTGTATAAATTAATTGATTTATACTAATGTTTATGCTGGAATTCTTTATTAATCTTATTTGTACTATCAGTGGACCGGAGCTGCGAGCTGTGGATTCTGCCACCACATACCGCCCCACACACAGGTCATACCTATCATGGCCTGATTGGGAGCAGTATAAGACAAGCTCAACAGCTGACACATCAGCGTGAGCTCTGTGAGAGGAGACATTACCCCATTCGCTGAGCAGGACATAGGTAGGCTTTTCTTATGCACACTGGGCCAGATTCACAGAGCCCTTACTCCTGTCTAACTGGTGTTAGACTGGAGTAATTTCAAATTACGCGCGTTTTTTAGCTAGTCGGAAACCTCAAACCATGAATAGACGGCTGCGGCTTCAATTCGACTGGATTATGTGTTCGTACGCCTTCGGATCTACGCTGCAATAAAATTGCGGCCACTGGGTGGAGTTCCCGTCGTTTTCCGTGTCGGGGTATGCTAATGAGCTTTTGCCGGCGATCCCAGAAATTACGATCTTCATTCGCAATCTCTTACGGCACCTTTAGTCATCTTTTTTTTGCGTAACACTATACCAGCTTTTTGCTGCTCTAATATTAGACAGCCCATGTTAAGTATGGCCGTCGTTCCCGCGTCGAATTTCTACGTTTTCCGACGTCTTTTATTTTTTTAGACGTAAAACGTCCGGGAATAGGAATGTTCGTAAACGACGCTACTCAAACAACGAATGACGTAACGACGTGATTTCGCGCAATGCACGGCGGGAAATTTCTGAACGGAGCATGCGCAGTTCGATCACCGCGGGGACGCGCCTAATTTAAATGCTTCACGCCCCCTAAACGCGTAATTCGATTAGGCGGCGAGAAATAGACTATGCCGCCGTAGTGTACGGGCAAAAAACTACCAGAATTCCATTTAGAGCCTGGTAAAATACGGCAGCGTAGAGTATTTCGATTACGCAGCGCAAAAGTAAGTGTATCTGAATCTGGCCCACTATCTTTATTTAATAGAACCTGTTAGTGACGGACTTGCTCAGTCACTATAAATCTTGCATTCAGCTCATATTAGTATTCTTGTATTACTGTTTGTCCATCTTTTTCATTATACTCAATTTTCTTTATCATTTTTTATTTTATTTTATCATTCTCTGAACACAGTGCGTTGATCTATCTGGCACACTAGTGCCTTGGTCTGCTATGTAATTGGCAGGCTTTGTTGCACTATGAACCAGGTAACAACAATAATAATATTTTTATCTATTTCTTTTATATTCTCTTTATATATCAGTTATTTCTTTATTCACTTGTATCTGTATATTTTCTAACTGATATTTGGATGCATGGCGGCATGAGCTGCCCTGCATGCAGATTAACTAATGATGACAAGTAGAGCTTGCACACCCATATAACCAACATATATATACACACATGTAATTTAGATTTTTTTTGTGTTATGCAGCACGGACCGAGTAACCTCTGGTCACTGTGCATATCCCATAGAGACAAATCTTTCTTGGAAATATCCAGTTATTGAACAAGCTTAATCTGCGTGCACAATTTTCATTAGTTAACATCAGTAAGTGATCAATGTCATTAGATTAGACATCATTAATACTATTACGTTTATAAATATTTTGTATTGTTGCGCAGTGATTATAATACATATACTGTATCTTTTACTTTTAGTCCCAGTCCACCTCCGCCTCCTCTCTCTCCTTCCAGGCTAGCCTCCCTTTCGGCTTGCTTGCTTTATGGTTGCTCAGTCACTGCTGTGCAGACGTCCCCCCCTTTATTTGGGTACCACTTCACCTGGGACATAGACATTGCCACAGCTGACACTCAAGGCCACTCATCTCTTTCTCTTCAGGTAAGGATTGTCCCATAGTCCACAGACTCGTCATCTATCCGCAATTTTTAAGCATGACATGTTGGGTATCATTTTTACTCGGCGTAACATTATCTTTCACAATATGTAAAAAAATTGGGCCAAATTTATTGTTGTCTTATTTAATTTAAAAAAGTGAATTTTTTCCAAATAAAGTGCGCTTGTAAGACCGCTGTGCAAATACGGTGTGACAAAAAGTATTGCAATGACTGCCATTTTATTCTCTAGGGTGTTAGAAAAAATATATAATGTTTGCGGGTTTTAAGTAATTTTATAGCAAAAAAAAATGTTTTAGTCTCGTAAACACCGAATCTGAAAAACAGTCTCGGGGCTTAAGTGGTTAAGAAGGAAGTTTCAGGGAAAAAACATTCCGCAGCCCCCTGCGTATAACAGGCAGGCACAGTTTACCCTCTATTTTCAGGGAAAAAAGTGAGTGTTATACGCCAATAAATAAACAGTATTTCCTGTTTCACACACGATTTTATTACATACATTTTGTATTGTATACATCTCATTTTGAAACAATTTTATATCATGCTGTGTTGTACGAACATTGGCCCAGATTCACAGAGAATTAGATTCTCGTAGAGTATCAGAAATACACTACGCTGCCGTATTTTACCTGGCTCTACGTGGAATCCAGGTAGATTTTGTCCAGTAAACGACGGCGGCGTAGTGTATTTCTCCCGTCGCAATCCATCTGCGCGAGTAGGGGGCGTGAAGCATTTAAAATAGGCGCGTTCCCGCGGCGATCGAACTGCGCATGCTCCGTTCGCAAATTTCCCGCCGTGCATTGCGCGAAAACACGTCGTTACGTCATTCGTTGTTTGAGTAGCGTCGTTTACGGACAATCCTAGTCCCGAACGAGTTACTTAAAAAATAAAAATAAAAAAAAAAATCGACGCGCGAACGACGGCCATACTTAACATGGGCTAAAAGCTGGTCTAACAGTACGTAAAAAAAAATAGACGAAAGCGATTGCGAAGACCACTCGTATCTTCGTGGATCGCCGTAAAAACACATTTGCATATCCCGACGCATGAAAACGACGCGAACTCCTCCCAGCGGCCGCAAAAATATCGCAGCGTAGATCCGAAGGCTTACGAAGACGTAAGCCTCTCGGATCGAAGCCCGAAGCCGCCGTATCATGGTTTGAGGATTCAAACTAGTGATACGGCGCGCAAAATTTGAAATTACTCCTGTCTAACACCAGTTAGACAGGCGTAATTGCTTTCTGAATCTGGGCCATTGTTTTTTTTTTTTTTTGTTTTTTATTTGTGAACTGAGCATGTCATTGGCACAGCGCCAATCAGCACTGGCCGGATCGCGGGTGAGGGTTTACTAATGCATAGGAAGTTTCGTCAGAGGAAAGTGAAATATCCTCCTACATGAACACTAGATAAATCGCTGGGACCCTGCAGTTTACCACGTGACCGCAATATACGGATGAAAAAAAAGAGGTATATAGCGGCAGTATTTTGATATAAAAAGATGATTTAGAAGCTTTGTGCGCTGTGGGGAGGGGAGATAAATTGTTTTTATATTGCTATGTTTAGTAACACTTTAAAGTACCATTGGGGTTATAAATCTATTCCATAAACAATATACATTGAAAATGCAAAGAAATATAACAGGCATTAGGCCTAAATGTATGATAAAAGATTATTTGCAAAGTCATATAGCAGAAACAAAGAAAAACTTTATTTTTCTAAATAAAAACCCAAGCGGTGATTAAATATGACCAAAAAAAAAAAAAAAACTCCATCTGTCTCAAAATAACATTATAACATTATTTTGAGTACAGTGTTGAGTGAGTAATTGTCAAAGTGTCACAGTGCTCAAAACTAAAAAATGGTCTGGGCTTGAAGGAGGTAAAATTGCCCAGTCTTGAGGTGGTTAGATTACTAATCCCTTCATTCCTCACATAATGGAGATAAACAAAGAAAGTCATGTTTGAAGTCTAGCCTGGGTGTCAACTGTGGCTGCCTCCATAGGTTCAGCAGGGGAGTGAGTGTAGGTGCCTTGGGGAAGGATTTTCATGTGAAAATAAAGGAAAAAAAAATTGAAGAAAAAAAAGAAACCGTATGCAGCCACCAGATCTGAAGATCATAAACTAGAATATATAAAACGCTTGTTTTTGGGTTTGGACACGTGTTGCACGTTTATTGCCTGTATTTACATTTAGTGCTACATAAGGCTTTAAAAAACTAGTATTGTGCATAAAATAATTAAAAAACACAACACAACTAATGTTTAAACTCATATTTTATTTTCTTAAACTGATTAGTGACACAGCTATGTAAAATATATACAGCTGCATACATTTGCAGTTATTACACTTACCACTGTATAAGAGTAATGAAAAAAAAATGTTAAGATAAGATACTATGGGGGGGCATTTATCAATTCAGTTGCACAGCGAGGCAATGCTCAATAGGAGCAGTGAGACAAATTATGTAACAGATTTACAACAGGGTTACAGCTTGAGTCAAATTCCTCCCTCAGCTGCTCTAAAGTACCGCTGGCAAAATGAAACCTGACCCTGACCATTTCTCCATTATGGGGTTGATTTACTAAAGACAAAACGCTTGTTCACTTTTCCCTGGAAAAGTGAGTTTTCTGCTTTGGGAATATGATAAAAATGTCACTGTGCAAAAAATTCCTAATTATGTGCAAGGAAAAAATGGTTAGATGATAGAAGTCAGCATAGATTCACCTCATTCAGTAAGTTTAAGGAAAATTCCCTTACAAAGTGAACAGCCTATTTTTCTTTGGTAAATGAACCCCAATGCGTGTTTAGGTTGAAAATTTGTCTCATCTTCTGTGACAAATATGTCTCAGAATTTTACAAATCTGCCCAGGAATACAAGTACAGGGTTCACAAAAACGCTGTAAAACTGTTGTAGAGACAAAGCAGAGTGCTTTACATCTTGTCATTAATTTGCTTGATAAATACCCCCCCCTAATTGTCTATATCACTAAGCATAACATATATGTAGTACTCTATATACACATCACAAATCTGAATGATAAATGGACACAAAATCGTTTAAATAAACTATGTTCTGTAGTCACAACATTATTTTAAAACATAAGCATTGTAACACTAATACACACAATAGTTATTACAAACAAAAGTTATTTTTTACAATCCAATATGTGCTTACTTGGAAAATGTCCTTGTTGTAAGTGCTGCCTGTCTGCTGACCATCTCCTACCACAACTTCTGCAGCCTGCAAGCAGTGATTCCTGTACTGACTCTGCTTCTTGAAAGATATAGCGACTAACAGCGAGCAATAATCGCATGCAAAATCCAACAGGCTGGTTGTACCCAAGCTTATCGGTCCATCAACTTGGGTATATTGAGCCTGCCCATACATGGGTTGAATCTCGGCTGGTCCCTGCTGAACCAGCCGAGATTTGAACCGTCTATGGCTGGCTTGAAGATTTGAATATGTTCTGTAAATCCTCCAGGCAGGTTCAATAAACAATATAAGGATCAAAGTGCACAGTATAACATGTGCGCCACTGTATGTCTTTTTTTTAACTATTTCTACCTTATATCAGAGCAGCTCACATGACTCTTTGCACTGCTTCTAAAGCGCTGCAAAGAAGCTGCTTGCAGGACTTTTTTTAACACCCTGCCAGCGCAGCGCCTCGGTGTGAAAGCACTCGGGATTTCACACTGGAATTGCAGATGAGGCTTCTTTCAGGAGCTTTACAGGTGCTATTTTTAGCGCTAAAGCGCTTGAAGAATGCCCCAGTGTGAAAGGGGTCTTAGTTTACCTTTTTTCACCATTAATTTACCTCTGTTGCAAAAAAAGAAAAGGCTTTCAACATATTCTAGAGCACGTCTTACCTCAGCCTCCACTTTTTCCTATAGAAAACCCCTCCATTACATCCTAGTTTTTGTCCTGGTGTGAAAATGTTAAGGCTCAGGAAGTAGCTCAGCAGCTGATCTAATCAACACACCCTGCACCTGTCCTCCCCCTCCAGGAGATTTCTCCCACCCACCTCTGTACTCACATGCAGACTTTGTCAGTAAGCACTGTTTTCCCTGAATACACAGCCAGGGTCTTCCCTGTTTTGTACCTTATTTTCTTCTTGCATAGATCGTTCATTTGGCAGAGTGTAACAATCACATAACAGCCTATGGGGAGCAGAGCTGTAGTATTGAAAACAGGATAAGTGTGTCCTGGGAGTCTGTAAAACTCACCATACACTATACAGTCTGATTGTATAATCTCCTTTAGATCTACCATCATCTATGTAGTGCAAGGGCCTGTCTGATTGGATACAGAGTGATTGCAAAGAAAGGTGTGTCCTCCTATTATATAGTTTTGACAAATCTAACGAGATTGTACAATCAGATTGTATAGTGTATGGCCTCCTTTATACACCTATTAGTTGTTAATTGGACCCCAAACGCAGGCACAAAGACACATTTTTTTGTTTCCAAAAATGTTAAATAAACTTGGCAAAATGCACCCATTTGTCATGGACTAGGTAAGTAGGAGATAAGAACATTGAGATGGCTTGAGCAGAAAACACATGCTTCTATTTATTATGAAAAGTGAAATTCTGCCAGAAAAGGTGAACTTAACCTTTAACCCATGGGTCTTCAAACTACGGCCCTCCAGTTGTTCAGGAACTACAATTCCCATAATGCCTAGTGATGTCTGTGAATGTCAGTGTGTTACAATGCCTCATGGGATGTGTAGTTCTACAACATCTGGAGGGCTGTAGTTTGAGGATCCCTGCTTTAACCGCTTAAGGATCGTGTCACGCTGATATACATCGGCAGAACGGCGTGGCTGGGCAGATCAACGTATATATACGTTGGCACTTTAAGAGCGGCATTGTGGGCGCAAGCCCGCCGCAAGTTCCGTGTTTCCGACCCTGTGTTCCGCAAACTCTTTGTCCGCGGGAATACCTGCGATCGTCTCACGGTGATGAAGAATGGGAAAATGCTGATGTAAACAAGCATTTCCCTATTCTTCCTAGTGACAGGACACTGATCACAGCTCCCTGTAATCGGCAGCGGTGATCAGTGTCGTGTCACGCACAGTCCATCCCCCCTACAGTTAGAAGCACTGCCTAGGACACACTAAACCCCTTCAGCGCCCTCTCCTGGTTAACCCCTTCACTGCCAGGGTCAGCTTTACAGTAATCAGTGTATTTTTATAGCACTGATTGCTGTAAAAATGACAATGGTCCCAAAATAGTGTCAAAATTGTCCAATGTGTCCGCCATAAAGTCGCAGTCATGATAAAAATCACATTACTAGTAAAAAAAATTATAATAATAATAATGCCAAAAAACGAACCCCTATTTTGTAGACGCTACAACTTTTGCGCAAACCAATCAATAAACGCTTATTGTGATTTTTGTTTACCAAAAATATGTAGAAAAATACATATCGGACTAACTATAGGAAAAAATGTGTTTTTTTATATGTTTTTGGGGGATATTTATTAGAGCAAAAATTTCAAAATATTGCCTTTTTTTCCAAAGTTGATGCTTTATTTTTGTTTATAGCACAAAACATAAAAACGGCAGAGGTGATTAAATACCACCAAAAGAAACCTCTATTTGTGGGAAAAAAAGGACGTAAATGTTGTTTGGAAGCCACGTCGCACGATCATGCAATTGTCGAATCGCAAAAAATGGCCTGCTCTTTGGCCAGCCAAGTGGTCGGGGGCTTAAGTGGTTAAGAATGCTTTGATTAGCTTTGACAGGGTGGCAAATTCTGAAATTCCTTTGGAAAGACTCAAAGACCAATGGATGACTCGCCTTCAACAGCAAAACAAAATGATGTCCCTTTTTATGCCTTTGCACTTGGTTGCTGTTCTTCAGTATCTTTTTTGCAAAGCAGAATACTCTGCAACTTTGGTGACGCAACGAAATACAAGAGAGGATTAAGCGTGGTACTGATGCTGCTAATGGAGGTACATACTAAGTAAGCTAAATACAAGTTAGAAGTAGATTTACTACCAACAAGGATATTATGAACAAAAAAGATGAGATTTGCTGGCCCAAAACAAACGACAAAAATACTAAGCACAATCATGGCTAAAACAACAGCTTGTTTTTTCCTATCTGTGTTACCCATTTCTGAAGAACTTAATCTATTGATGGTTGCAGCATAACAAAAAACTGTGACGATAAGAGGTAAGAAAAAGAAAAGTGCCGTAAAAGAGCTGAAATAGTACAGATAGAAGCTGCCCACTTTCGTGTGATCTTGCACATCATGGCAAGTGGTGATATCCAAGTTATCAATGTAGAAGATCTGCTGAGTTATAAGAAGTGGCATAGTGCTGGCTATGGATACCATCCAGATAAAGGCACATACTATCCATGCCCTAGTCAAAGAACGCCAGGCAAGGGACTGTATTGGGTAAATGACAGCTAAGAACTTGTCCACGCTCATACTTGTAATAAGCAGGATAGAGCAATACATGTTGAAATAAAATCCTGCAATGACGATATGGCACATCACATCTCCAGCCCGCCAGTTATTACCGGAAAATCGATACATTATGTTAAAAGGCATCATACAAACAAATAGCAAATCAGCAATTGTCAGATTTAGCATGTACACCACTGCCGGCTTTTTAACTTTGATTTTAATCAGGAATATCAAAAGGACTGCAATATTCAAAGGGAGGGACAAACAGAACACTGCCGTGTACACCCCTGGCACAAACTTGCTCAACCATTCGCTGCGGAGAAGTTTTTTTACGTCCTTTGGAACTCTTTTGTATGGATTGTTCTGAAAACTAACAAACAGTTTGGTGCCATCGTTTTTTATAATTTCGGTTTCTGAAAACAATACCAAAAATAGCAATTAAAAGCTGGCATTGGATATTAAACACTAGCAACACCGAAGAATATATATAAAGTAGAGGAACAAGCCCAAAAAAGAAAAAAAGTATTCCTTGCTGATATCTGAGGCATTACTAAGGCCCTAAAAGACCTAAGGTACATAAGGGTGCCGTTACTGACCTAAGGTACCAAAGGGTCTTTGCTTGAGAACTGCACTGCACACAAAGTAACCTAGGCTGGAGCTTAGAATCTATGGGTATCCATGGGTCCTATCTACGACCGTCCTGTTCCTGCAGAAAACCAAGCAGAAAGCAGAAAGCATGAATGGACAAATCTGCATACTTGCTTGTCATTTCACAGTGGAGAATGCACTTGTAGGCAGTTGGTGTCTGATGGTGTAGGTCATACCAGTACTAGATGGGTTGGCTCTTTTGCCTATTACACAAAACCCTTGCTGAGTGCTATGTTCTGTCTCAAACCATCTCTGCTTCTTTCTATCTATTCTCTCTTTCTGTCTATTCTCTCTTTGCTGTCCATTAGTACTGTACATTGTGTATTGCATGCCTGTAGGTAAAGACCCATTGGCCTGTAGTATCAGATGGATAATACTTAAGGCCAACACTGGAGGTTAAACAGCATACAAGGGTGTCTGTGTGTCCATTGTGAAGAATGACAGATCACGCCTAGACACATACACCTAGGGACCTAGGGCACTTGGCTGGAGATCTGGGGTCCTGCTTCAACTAGGCTTAAGCAACCCCCGTGGTTAAAATCATGTTACGTTTTTTTTAATATGCTGTCTTTTACCGGTATCCTGTCCCCACTTCCGTGCCATGGCACATTACGTCAGCAGCTTGGCTCCCTCCGCCTTCCCCTGCCACCAGTAGGAGAGCGCAACGGTGCCTCATGCATGCGCAGTAGGGACCCGACATGAAGCCGTAATGCTTCACTACTGGGTTCCCTTACTTGCAATTTCGTTGGCAGCACCCAACAGCTGATGGACTCCAGGACAAGTAAATGTCCTATTATTAATATTTTTGCAGGTGTGGGTGGACCTCTGCTTTAGGGGGTTGACCAGTTCACATGGGGAACTATATGTTTCCTGTTGCTGTTAATATTTTTGGTGGGCCAGTGCACCTCATTCCCATTTACTTTCCAAGTATATTTGTTGTATTGCTGCATAGACTGAAGATAACATATACAATATAATGCAAGATACATAATAATTTATACTGAAATGTTACGTTTTCAAATGAGTACAGTAAAACCTTGGATTGCGAGCATAATTAGTTCCAGAAACATGTTTGTAATCCAAAACAATTTCCCCATAAAGAATAATGGAAACGCAAATGATTTGTTCCACAACCATTTATTCAAAGGTACTTCGGTTTATAGTCCATATAAAAAGATTATAGCAATGTAGTTGTGTAACTATAAAATGTCCATCTACAAATGAAAGGAATGTCCATCTACAAAAATTAGAAGGAACTATAATGTTTAAAAGAGAAGAGAGGCGCCCCTAAGTGTAGAAGAATGTTGCTAAATGTTGTACCTTCATTAACTGCTTGCCAACCGCGCGCCGTCGTTTTACGGCGGCAGGTCGGCTCTCCTGGGCGAGATCCGTAGCTCTACGTCGGCAGTTTATCGGCTCGTTATAGAGCGAGGACCGGGAGCTATGTGTGTAAACACACAGCTCCCGGTCCTGTCAGCGGGGGAAATGCTGATCTTCTGTACATACAATGTATGAACAGAAGATCAGTGATTTCACCTAGTGAGTCCACCCCCCCATACAGTTAGAACACACCCAGGAACATACTTAACCCCTTCCCTGTCCCCTAGTGTTAACCCCTTCACTGCCAATGGCATTTTTATAGTAATCCAATGCATTTTTATAGCACTGATCGCTAAAAAAAATGCCAATGGTCCCAAAAATGTGTCAAAAGTGTCCGAAGTGTCCGCCATAATGTCGCAGTACTGAAAAAAAATGCTGATCGCCGCCATTACTAGTAAAAAAATAAATAATAAAAATGCCATAAAACTACCCCCTATTTTGTAAACGCTATAACTTTTGCGCAAACCAATCAATAAACGCTTATTGCAATTTTTTTTTTTTTACGAAAAATATGTAGAAGAATACGTATCGGCCTAACTTGAGGAAAAAATAGTCGCTCTATTTTTGTTTATAGCGTAAAAAATAAAAACCGCAGAGATGATCAAATACCACCAAAAGAAAGCTCTATTTGTGGGAAAAAAAGGACGCCAATTTTGTTTGGGAGCCACATCGCATGACCGCACAATTGTCAGTTTAAGCGACTCAGTGCCGAATCACAAAAAGTGCTCTGGTCATTGGGCAGCAATATGGTCCGGGGGTTAAGTGGTTAAATGTAACCGTATTGCTACAATTAGAGGCTCCTCTCTTCTCTTTTATACTCAGTTGTGACATGACGCTACTCTTATATCAAGACATTGCTTGTATTTCAAGTCACAATTTATTCAAAATGTTTGCTTGTCTTGCTCTCAAACCAAGGTTTTACTGTACTAGTCAGTTCCAGTGTGCAAAGGTGTATTTATTTTGGAAGAATAAATCATCTCTAATGTTGGGTGCCCTACATGTGAATGTTGCTGCATTATCTAAAACTATTAGAATATATATATATTTTTTTTATATTTTAGAATGGGGTGCCTTGGGACTGTTCATAATTTTAAAGGGTGCCTTGACTGAAAAAAGGTTGAGAAACACAGCGAAATTAAATTAGCATTGCACACATTTTTACACATAACTAAGTATATACAGTATTTGCTATATTAGTACTGTTTTGCTGTCTCTGCTATGGTAACATACCTTCATATTTCCTGTTTATTGTTTGTTTGTTTTTTGTCCAGTATCTATGAGTTATATACTGCATATTGTATCGTATTTTGGAGCAATAACATAATATAAAATAAAATATACCATTTAAAATGTGACATAAAGTGTAACGGGAGAGCCAGTGGAATCCAGAAGCTCTTACAAAGTATGAGCCAGGAAAAAATGGACATATCTTGGATTGCTTTAACATGGATCTGTAATTCACAATATATTCCAGGAAATCTGGAAGGACTATTTACAGGTTGTTGATTCTGAACTCAACAGGTTAATTGAAAGAGTGACTCATTTAATGTGGGAACACAGACTGTTAGGTGTTAATTGTGTCTGTTGTTATGTAAATGAATCTAGTATGGCTTCTGAAGTATCTTCCATTGTGTGGTGCTAATTGACCCTGTATTGTGTGAAGGGCTATTGATGATAAATGTGTATTGCAAGTTAACAGACAGTCTAAAGGTCAGATGTCTGACTTATCAGTTGTAGTTACTTAGCTCATGTAAATGATTTCTAATAAAATAATGTGTATTTTATAGCAGGTGAGAGGAGCCGGGATGTCTTCCTTGAAAAGGTCATATCTCAGAGTCACCTTGTCTAGGTAAATGATTAGTTAATTAGCTTGTGAAAATTATGTCTACTAAAAGAATGTGTATTGGGTCCATTGTGTGATGATGTGGGTGGAGTTGAGTCATTGTTAATTTTTGGTTACTAACTGTATATAAGAGCCTGATTTTCTCATTAAAGTGTCTTATTTGTTTTGAACCTCAAACAAATCTGTGTGGCTTTATGGCGGTTTGTTTGCCTGACTGTGGAGTGCCGATAGCTGTCTTGGGTTCGGAATGGAATATCTTAAACACCGTTAACCCCTGTGCCATTTGGGGTTCCGTTACATAAAGCATCTACACAATGGATACACAGACCACATTTGAACCTGATCGAAGTTCTAAACTTTACATACTCTATCCAACACTTTAATGGAAAACGTTGGTGGACTTGGCTTTTTGCTTGGTGATGGACATTTTAAGCACTCCCATATTGCCTTTAAAAGCATGGGCTTACAGAGAAATAAGTAGAATATTGCTACTGAAAATGTGAAATAATGGTAGCACTTTAATTAGGTTATTTAAAAAACATTCTAACACATGCTTACCAGGCATTCCTAGGATTCGCTTGACTCGTGACTTGGCATCACTATGAACAAAACACAGAGAAAGTTTCAAAGGTAAAGTTAATGATAGTGACCATGTAGCTAGGCTATGAACATTGAAGTTTTTACATTTTCATAAAGCAGATCTTGCATCAAAAAATTATTAGTCACCCCAATGTTAAAAAACAGCACATTAAAAAAACATTAAGGGAAAAAAATATAGTCACAGGCAGTCCCCGAATTACAAATGTCCGACTTACATACGACTCGTACTTAAAGGGGTTGTAAAGGTACATTTTTTTTATCCCTAAATAGCTTCCTTTACCTTAGTGCAGTCCTCCTTCACTTACCTCATCCTTCCATTTTGCTTTTAAATGTCCTTATTTCTTCTGAGAAATCCTCACTTCCTGTTCTTCTGTCTGTAACTACACACAGTAATGTGACACTTTCTCCCTGGTGTGGAGAAAGCCTCTTGAGGGGGGAGGGAGCAAGCTGTCTGGCAGACCAATCAGCAATTCCACATCACTGTATAGCCAGTTAACCCTTCCCTACCCTATCCAAAACGTAAAAAAAATATTTTTGGCTGGAGTTGCACTTAAAAAATGTACTTGTTTTGAATTTAACTTAAGAACAAACCTACAGAATCTATCTTGTTCATAAACTGGGGACTGCCTGTATCTTATGCCAGTGGTACCTTAGGTGAAGGTGCTGGGGCATTTGACTTCCAGAGCTGCAGGCACTGTGGAGCAGTTCATCTTTAGGCCTCATTAACACAGGATGTTTTGCTAACTCTCCCAGGCTCCTTTCCTCCTGGCAGCCTCCTTTTACTCGCTGACTTTCACCTGCTGCGGGGTGAGCATCAGAAGATTGTTTGCAGTTATCTCCGCCCCCTGCTGCACTGATCACTATTGGATTTTGCTCACTGCTTGGACCCCCCATGTGTACCCTTCCTCTCCTCTCCCGCCGGAAGCAACTGCAGGCACACAGGGGGGTCTTCAGGATGAAGAGCAGGGAAGGGGCCAGTAAATATGAAGCAGGAAAAACAAACCAAGCAAAATTGCAGCATTTTTCACAGTAAAGATTTTGCAGTCTTGTTAAATGATCTTTTGAAAAATTGAATGAAATCTCTTACTTGTTATGCAGGCTTCCGTTCAAACTTTTCTCAACTTCAATCAAACCTTTAATAACACAATCATAATTTCAATTAAAGTTAAAGTCCAAACACAATTGGTCGCTATTCAGTATACATTTCTGATCAGTTTTAAAGTGTATCTATAGCCCAAACTTTTTTTTCTTCATTTAGGATAGAGTAGGTAAGCATTAGATCTCATGTTAGCAAAGGAGAAAGGAAAATGGACTGCCGCACTCCAGGAGAACTTCAAACGAGAAAGTAGTCTTTAATGTAAAATAGGAACATGTACAGTCACCGCAACCACAAAAACAGGACAGCCGACGCGTTTCGCACTCAACTAGTGCTTAGTCATGGCTAAGCACTAGTTGAGTGCGAAACGTGTCGGATGTCCTGTTTTTGTGGTTGCGGTGACTGTACATGTTCCTGTTTTACATTAAAGACTACTTTCTCGTTTGAAGTTCTCCTGGAGTGCGGCAGTCCATTTTCCTTTCTCCTTTGCCAATGCTATTTGCATCGCCAGCACCTTGGTAATCCAATCATCCTTAATTGTTCACAGGGCTCATCTGAAGCGGTCACTCCCTTTCTCAGATCTCATGTTAGGTTTTAATTGCCGTCTGTCCCAGATTGGGGCATTCTCCCCTCTATTTGTCCCAGTGTCCATTATCACTGATAGAAAAAGTAAGGGAAGGGAAATCCCAAATTTTACAGTTGTCACCTAGTGTTGCTCACGAATATTCGTATTGCGAATATTCGGCTCGAATATGGCATATTCGAGTATTCGCGATATATTCCGAATTTCGCGGTGAATATTCGCTATTTCGAATATTCTTATTTTTATAATTTTTTTTTTAGAACAGATCACATCCTAGAGATCCCCATCGACGTCTAAAAGCATTGCTGGTATGATTAGAGACCTTGGGCCGAGTAGCTGCAGCGATCAATTTATATTGCCGATAAATCGCAATGCGATTATTCGGCAATAGCGATATCGCGCGATTATTTTCGAGAAATTCGCAATATTGTTTTTAGCTAAAATAACACATATATTCGATTTCAGAGTGTTACTGTCGAAATTCCGCAATAAATTTTTGCGAAATTACGATAAAATATCAAGAATATTCTGAGCCAATCAGAGTGCTCCATTCCGCATTTCTCGAATATTCGCAATTATTTTGTATTGTAATATATCAAGAATATTCTGAGCCAATCAGAGTGCTTCTTCCGCATTTGCCGAATATTCGCAATTATTTTGTATTGTAATATATCACGAATATTCTGAGCCAATCAGAGTGCTCCATTCCGCATTTCTCGAATATTCGCAATTATTTTGTATTATAAAATATCACGAATATTCTGAGCCAATCAGAGTGCTCCATTCCGCATTTCTCGAATATTCGCAATTATTTTGTATTATAAAATATCACGAATATTCTGAGCCAATCAGAGTGCTCCATTCCGCATTTCTCGAATATTCGCAATTATTTTGTATTATAAAATATCACGAATATTCTGAGCCAATCAGAGTGCTCCATTCCGCATTTCTCGAATATTCGCAATTATTTTGTATTATAAAATATCACGAATATTCTGAGCCAATCAGAGTGCTCCATTCCGCATTTCTCGAATATTCGCAATTATTTTGTATTATAAAATATCACGAATATTCTGAGCCAATCAGAGTGCTCCATTCCGCATTTCTCGAATATTCGCAATTATTTTGTATTATAAAATATCACGAATATTCTGAGCCAATCAGAGTGCTCCATTCCGCATTTCTCGAAATTTCGCATTCGCATTCGCAATAGCGAAAATTCGCAATCATTTCATTTCCAAAAAATATCACGAATATTCGTATTTAGCGAATATATCTCGAATATTCGACTATATATTCGAGATATATCGCGAAATCGAATATGGCATATTCTGCTCAACACTATTGTCACCAAGGCAGGAGATGAAGGGAAAACTTTCAATAGGTACTCTGGTATTGGTGTCACTCACTATGTTTCTGTATCTCCAGCACAGGAAGTAAAAGGAAAATTTCCCAAAAGGGACATAGATGTAAAAAAATAAGATAGCTAGAATTGTATTAATCCCTACGCTTTTCAAAGGTTTTGGCTATACATGCACTGAAGCGTTTATGGTTACTGTAATTGGTAAATACATGTTTTTACACGGCATATACAGTATACACTTAGCCAGGGGTGTCTAAACTTTTTTCAAAGAGGGTCAGATTTCATGAAGTGAACATGCGCGAGGGCCGACCACTTTACCTGACTTTCTTTGAACCATTAAAATGAAATACAAAGTTTATGGCAAAAGGCATACTTTTCATTATGTATCATGATGAGCTTGGGTGTTTTATGTACTTTTTAAAAAAATAATATTCTTTCCTTCTGCAGCCAGCCAGTGCCTCTCACTAAAGATGAGCTTGGGTGTTTTATATACTTTTTTGTATCTTTGCAGCGAAGTCTCCTTCAGACATTTAGCCCTATTACTGACTGAAAGGAAGGTCGGGTATGTTCACAAGTAGATGTGCCACAAGTAGGGATGAGCTCCGCATTCGATACGAACGTATGTTCGACTCGAACATTGTCTGTTCGTACGTTCAACTAAATTCTAACAAAACGGGTCGTTCGCACCAAATTCGAGTGATGTGCAACGGCCCATAATTCACTGCGGCATTGCGCGCTGATGATTGGCCAAACATGCACTATGACCCTGCATGCTTGACCAATGAGTGCGCAAAAAACGGAGAGCCATAATTGGCCAAAGCCAGGGTGGCTTTGGCCAATTATGGCTCAGGGCTTTAGCACACGCCCCACACTATATAAGGCCGCCTGCTGGGCGGCCTCGTGTAGTGTGTTCCGGCTTGTTAATGAGAGCAGTCAGAGAGACAGAGAGATTGGCCCAGATTCACAGAGCAATTACGCATGTCTAACTGGTGTTAGACAGGAGTAATTTCAAATTTTGCGCGCCGTATCACTAGTTTGAATCCTCAAACCATGATACGGCGGCTTCGGGCTTCGATCCGAGAGGCTTACGTCTTCGTAAGCCTTCGGATCTACGCTGCAATATTTTTGCAGCCGCTGGGAGGAGTTTGCGTCGTTTTGATGCGTCGGGATATGCAAATGAGTTTTTATGGCGATCCACGAAGATACGAGCGGTCTTCGCAATCGCTTACGTCTATTTTTTTTTACATACTGTTAGACCAGCTTTTTGCTGGTCTAACGGTGCGTAGCCCATGTTAAGTATGGCCGTCGTTCCCGCGTCAAATTTAATTATTTTTTTTTTTTTGCGTAAGTCGTTCGGGAATAGAAATGTCTGTAAACGACGCTACTCAAACAACGAATGATGTAACGACGTGATTTCGCGCAATGCACGGCGGGAAATTTGCGAACGGAGCATGCGCAGTTCGATCGTCGCGGGAACGCGCCTATTTTAAATGCTTCACGCCCCCTACTCGCGTAGATGGATTGCGACGGGAGAAATACACTACGCCGCCGTCGTTTACTGGACAAAATCTACCTGGATTCCACGTAGAGCCAGGTAAAAAACGGCGGCGTAGTGTATTTCTGATATGCTACGATAATTTTATTCTCTCTGAATCTGGGCCATTGTCTTTTTATATAGCTAGATAGAGCAGGCAGGCAGGCTAGTCAGTTTAGCTTAATTTACAGTGTGTAGAGGATATATATACATCCCTAGGAGTTGTACATATATTTATACACTGTATAGCTTAGCTAGATCAGTTCTTCCCAATTTACAGGCAGGCAGGTGATTGATCTATTTAAAGACGTTATCACACGTATAGACACCCAGCAGGTACAATATTTAAAGGAATTTTTCATTATTTTTATTTTATTTAAGCATCATTAAAATCACTGCTCCTGGAGCAGTGATTTTAATGATGCTTAAATTAAAAAAAAAAAATTCCTTTAAATATTGTACCTGCTGGGTGTCTATAGCTTGCCTGTGAAAACGTCTTTGAGAACCCGGGTCTTGCCAGAGGGAACATGTATCAATGGAAAAAAAGTTTTAAAAACTGTAGTTTTTTCAGGAGTCCTGCTCCTGAAAAAAATACAGTTTTTAAAACTTTTTTCCATTTATACATGTTCCCTGGGGCAAGACCCGGGTTCTCAAAGACGTTTTCCAACAATAACTTGAATATTGGGCTTTAAAATTAGCACTTTTGAATTCAAACGTTCGAGTCCCATAGACTTCAATGGGGTTCTAAATGTTCGCGCGAACGGGCGGTCTGTTCGAACGTTCTGGTGCAAACCGAACGCGGGGGTGTTTGGCTCATCCCTAGCCACAAGGTAGATGACAGTGCGCAATTGTCAATCACAGGCACTGTGACATTTTCCCCAATCTCTGCCTATCCGTGTGTAATTTTTTTTTTTTGATACATCTTTAGCATGACAAATCCCGAGCGGTGCTCTCATTGTTAGGCAATGTTCACAAGTCTGTTTGCCAGAGCCACTATAAGGATGACAGCATACAGAGCCAATCACAGGCACTGTGACATTTCCAGATCTGATGCAGAGATCTGGAAATGTCACAGTGCCCGTGATTGGCTCTATGCACTGTCATCTTCATAGCGGCTCTGGCAAATAGACTTGTGAACACATCCTAACAATAAGAGCGGCATTTGGGATTTGTCATGCTCAAGATGTACATATAAAAAAAAACACGCGGATATGCTTTGGGGGTGGGGGGGGGTCACATTAGAATGTAAATGTAAATCCCAAGTGGGGGGCCACATCAAACCAGAACGCGGGCCGCAAATGGCCTACGGGACGGACTTTGGACATGCCTGCACTAAGTCTTAAGCCTCGTACACACGATCGGATATCTGATGGAATCTAATCCGATGGATTTTTCCGCCGGATATCCGATGAAGCTGACTTTCATAAGGCCGTGTACACACGATCAGTCCAAACAGACCGTGTGTACGGCCCATCGGTCCGTCAGACCAAAGTTTTAAAACTTGCTTTAAAATCGGACCGATAGACGCCTGACTATCGGTCCAAACCGATGGGTAGTACGCAAAAGCATCGGTCCAAAAACCCGCGCATGCTCAGAATCAAGTCGGAATCAAATGCGGTGACGTACAACACTACGACGTGCTAAGAAAAATGAAGTTCAATGCTTCCGAGAATGCGTCAACTTGATTCTGAGCATGCATGGATTTTTGACCGATGGACTTCCACACAGACGATCATTTTTTTCTATCGTTTTTTTATCCATAGGAAAAATTTAAAACAAACATGTTCTATTTTTTTTTCACCGATGGAAAACAAACTGATGGGACTCACACACTTGAACGGTTTGTCTGATAAAAACAGTCCATCGGTCGGTTTTCATCTGACAAACCGATCGTGTGTACAGGGCTTAACTCAGTAAAAAAAAACGTTTGGCCTTTTTTTCATGTTTAAAAGGTTTTTAGTGCTCTATGGAATGGTCTAAATCAGGGGTCTCAAAGTACCGGCCTGCGGGCCGATACTTTGAGACCCCTGATTTAGACCAGTTATAAATGGCCCGCAGGCAGGGTGGGGGGGGCTGCCGTGGAAGTGGGGGGAATAGATTTTATTTATACGCAGAGTAGCGCAGGAAGCGTCTGTCATAAGTTCACTTTTCTCTCATGTCACGCTGCGGCTGCTCCCCCCCCCCCCCAGCATCCAACCCCCCACCCCCCTGACAGACACTTCCTGCTTTACTCTGCATGAGAAGAAAACCATAGGTAAATGCTGACCTGTGCCCTCATGTTTCCCTCATGTGTCCTCATGTTCCCCTCATGTGCCCTCATGTACCCCGATTGTGGCCCATGTGCCCTCATGTTCCCCTCATGTACCCCGATTGTGCCCCATGTGCTCTGATGTAACCTGATGTCCTGTGCCCTGATGTGCAATGTGCCCTGTACCCTGATGTGCGATGTGCCCTGTACCCTGATGTGCGATGTGCCCTGTACCCTGATGTGCTGTGCTCTGTACACTGATGTGCGCTGTGCCCTGTACCCTGATGTGCGCTGTGCCCTGTACCCTGATGTGCGCTGTGCCCTGTACCCTGATGTGCGCTGTGCTCTGTACCCTGATGTGTTGGGCTCTGTACCCTGATGTGCGCTGTGCCCTGTACCCTGATGTGCACTGTGCCCTGTACCCCGATGTGCACTGTGCCCTGTACCCCGATGTGCACTGTGCCCTGTACCCTGATGTGTTGGGCCCTGTACCCTGATGTGCTGTGCCCTGATGGTGAGTGGTCATTGTGCAGTGTAGTGGTCATTGTGCAGTGTAGTGGTCAGTGGTCAGTGTGTAGGGGTCGGTGTGCAGTGTAGGGGTCGGTGTGCAGTGTAGGGGTCGGTGTGCAGTGTAGGGGTCGGTGTGCAGTGGTTGGTCTGCAGTGTAGGGGTCAGTGTGCAGTGTAGGGGTCAGTGTGCAGTGTAGGGGTCGGTGTGCAGTGTAGGGGTCGGTGTGCAGTGTAGGGGTCAGTGTGCAGTGTAGGGGTCAGTGAGCAGTGGTCGGTGTGCAGTGTAGGGGTCAGTGAGCAGTGGTCAGTGTGCAGTGTAGGGGTCAGCGTGCAGTGGTCGGTGTGCAGTGTAGGGGTCAGTGTGCAGTGGTCGATGTGCAGTGTAGGGGTCAGTGTGCAGTGTAGGGGTCAGTGTGCAGTGTAGGGGTCAGTGAGCAGTGTAGGGGTCAATGAGCAGTGGTCGGTGTGCAGTGTAGGGGTCAGTGAGCAGTGGTCCGTGTGCATTGTGCAGTGGTCGGTGTGCAGTGTAGGGGTCGGTGTGCAGTGTAGGGGTCAGTGAGCAGTGGTCGGTGTGCAGTGTAGGGGTCAGTGAGCAGTGGTCAGTGTGCAGTGTAGGGGTCAGCGTGCAGTGTAGGGGTCAGTGTGCAGTGGTCGATGTGCAGTGTAGGGGTCAGTGTGCAGTGTAGGGGTCAGTGTGCAGTGTAGGGGTCGGTGTGCAGTGTAGGGGTCGGTGTGCAGTGTAGGGGTCGGTGTGCAGTGTAGGGGTCGGTGTGCAGTGTAGGGGTCGGTGTGCAGTGTAGGGGTCAGTGTGCAGTGTAGGGGTCGGTGTGCAGTGTAGGGGTCGGTGTGCAGTGGTCGGTATGCAGTGTAGGGGTCAGTGTGCAGTGTAGGGGTCAGTGTGCAGTGGTCAGTGTAGGGGTCAGTGTGCAGTGGTCAGTGTAGGGGTCAGTGTGCAGTGGTCTGTGTGCAGTGTAGGGGTCAGTGTGCAGTGGTCAGTGTAGGGGTCAGTGTGCAGTGGTCTGTGTGCAGTGTAGGGGTCAGTGTGCAGTGGTCGGTGTGCAGTGTAGGGGTCAGTGTGCAGTGGTCGGTGTGCAGTGTAGGGGTAGGTGTGCAGTGTAGGGGTCGGTGTGCAGTATAGTGGTCAGGGTTAATAATGAGTCCGCTGACACCAGTACTGTTGTTTTTAAAGTTTGCAAGCGGCCCCCCATGGGATATGAAAACTCGTCTTGTGGCCCTCAGGTAATTTGAGTTTGAGACCCCTGGTCTAAAAAAAACTAAAATTCTTATATTCAAGCAAAAAGTAAAATGTTGTTATTTTTTCAAAGACAATTCATAAATGTTAAGGACCTATTCACGCTATTTGGCAAAAGTGTTTATTTTGCAGCCTGAAAATACATTTGATGTAGAAATCAAATCATTTATTATTGGACTGGTTCAAATCTACAGTATCTTACATAAGTGAGTACACCCCTCACATTTTAATATTATATTACTGTATATCTTTTCATGTAACAACACTGAAGAAATGACACTTTGCTACAATGTAAAGTAGTGAGTGTACAGCTTGTATAACAGTGTAAATATGCTGTCCATTCAAAATAACTCAACACACAGCCATTCATGTCTAAACTGCTGGCAACAAAAGTGAGTACACCCGTAAGTGAAAATTTCCAAATTGGGCCCAAAGTGTCAAATTATTTTTCAGCACTGCCTTAATCCCTCTTGGGGATAGAGTTCACCAGAGCTTCACAGGTTGCCACTGAAGTTTTCTTCCACTCCTCCATGACGTTGATCACAGAGCTGATGGATGTTAGAGACCTTGCGCTTCTCCACCTTCTGTTTGAGGATGCCCCACAGATGCTCAATAGGGTTTAGGTCTGGAGACATGCTTGGCCTGTCCATCACCTTTACCCTCAGCTTCTTTATCAAAGTAGTGTTCATCTTGGAGGTGTGTTTGGGGTCGTTATCATGTTGGAATTCTGCCCTGTGGCCCAGTCTCTGAAGGGAGGGGAATCATGCTCTGCTTCAGCATGTCACATTACATGTTGGCATTCATGGTTTCCTCAATGAACTGTAGCTCCCCAGTGCCGATAGCACTCATCCAGACCCAGACCATGACACTCCCACCACCATGCTTGACTGACTGTAGGCAAGACACACTTGTCTTTGTACTCACAAGCGCTTAACACCATCTGAACCAAATAAGTTTATCTTGGTCTCATCAGACCACAGGACATGATTCCAGTAATCAATGTCCTTAGTCTGCTTGTCTTCAACAAACGGTTTGTGGGCTTTCTTGTGCATCATCTTTAAAAGAGGCTTCCTTCTGGGATGAACCTGTCCTGTTAAACCTCTGTATGGTCTTGGCCACCGTGCTTCAGCTCAGGTTCGGGGTCTTGGCAATCTTCTTATAACCTAGGCCATATTTATGTAGAACAACAGTTATTTTTTTTTCAGATCCTCAGAGAGTTTTTTGCCATAAGGTGCCATGTTGAACTTCCAGTGACCAGTGTGAGAGAGTGAGAGCGATAACACCAAATTTAACACACCTGCTCCCCATTCACACCTGAGTCTTTGTAACACCAACATGTCACATGAAACCAGGGAGGGAAAATTGCTAATTTGTCCCAATGTGGAAATTTTCACTTAGGCCTCGTACACACCATTTCCATCGGATATGTCCGATCGGGAGTTGGATCCGATGGCGTGTACACACCATCGGATCAAATTCCCCGCCGCCGGACGGCGCGGTGACGTGGCGGTGACGTTGACGCCGCCACGCCACCGCCACGTCACCGCACCAGGAAGTTAAACGCTTCCGCGCATGCGCCGAATCCATTCGGCGCGGCGCGCGGCGGCGGTGGGGGACGACATGTCTGCTGGTAAGTGTACTAACCAGCAGACATGTCGGGCGGACAGATTCCCACCGGATAGATTTCAAAGCATGCTTTGAAATCTGTCGGGTGGAGAAATCTGTCCGCTAGCCCATACACACGAGCGGAGATGTCTGCTGAAACGGTCCATCGGACCGTTTTCAGCGGACATATCCCCTCGTGTGTACGAGGCCTTAGGGGTGCACTCACTTTTGTTGCCAGCGGTTTAGACATTAATGGCTGTGTGTTGAGTCATTTTGAGGTGACAGCAAATTTACACCGTTATACAAGCTGTACACTCACTACTTTACATTGTAGCAAAGTGTCATTTTTCAGTGTTGTCACATGAAAAGATATAATATAAGATTTACAAAAATGTGAAAGGTGTACTCACCTTTTGTGAGATACTGTATATGTTGCAGTATAGTTTGGAAGCAAAACTAAATGAAACTGTTTGCACCGAGTCCTGTAACACATGCAGCAGGCTGCGATACTTTGCTTCATGGCCATGGCATTTTTGAAATGCATAGCTATACCCCCTTATACCTCCAGGCAAGTGCCTTCATTCTTCACTGTTTCCCTTGCTGTCTAAAGCTTCTGACATCTCAGGCATACCTGGCCAGTGGCGGTACCTTCCACTTCCTGGTCTGGATCCTTTATTGCCATCCCTAAGAGGGAGATCATGCCAGGCAGAGGCTATATAACAAGCGCTTATCTTCTTAATGTGTGTTGCCATTTGTCTTTTTTACTTACCAATAAATATGCTTTTAGTGTATATTCACACCACATATAGCGGGACTGCGTTGGGTGGCTATCCCATTCCCAGTGCAGTCCCACCACATTGACAGGGCAAAAACGCCTTGTCTCCTATGCGCCCGGTTCACATCACTGCGCTGATCTTGGCCCCACCGCCCCGGAATACCAGCCAGAGCCGCTGGTGTTCTTCTTTTGCATCTGCTGGTTTGGAGATTTCTTCAATCTCAAGTGTGTTTGGAACAACACAGAGTTAACCCGTGGTGTATCATACATGAACTTTAAAGGACTCCTGCCTTGTCTCCATTTAGTTTGATCATGTGATGTGACGTATATAATACACTTCTCTTGTACCATTTTTTGTTGTTTTATTTTTTATAACTCACTCTGCAGAATTTGACGAGCAGCACTGCCAGTCAAACTCGCCCATTGAGGTCAATGGGGCAAAACTGCATTGGGAGCCCAAACCATGGCTCACAGTTGTTGTGTGGTCCTGCAATGTAAAGTTGCTGTTTTGCAATTTAAAAAAAAATCCTAATTCTTACTGCTCTCTACACCTTCTCAATGAACCCTTAAAAATGAAGTTTAAGTATGTTTTTTTTGCATAGCTACATTGGAAAAACAAACATGTGTCAATCCTGGCTGAAGAGCCGCTGTTATATTTAATGGGGCGCTGTACAGCCTACTTGATGGGGCACACTTCCACCCCACCCTCGACCCCATCACTGGCCCTGCCTTGAAAAAAAAATGCAGGTTTGTTGCCATTTACATGTGTGTGCAGGACCTTTTTTTTCTCTTTTTATTGTGTAGCGCCCTCCTAGATAGATGCTAGTGAGGAGCTATCACAAGGGTGTATGGATGATATATCGGGGGGATGTGGAGCGTGTATAGATGAAATATAGTGGGGATGTGGAGCGTGTATAGAGGATATATAGTGGGGATGTGGAGCGTGTATAGATGATATATAGTTTGGATGTGGAGCATGTATAGATGATACATAGTGGGAATGTGGAGCGCGTATAGATGGTGTAAATGGGGATATGGAGAGTGTATAGATGATATGTAGGGGGATGTGTGGAGGGTGTATGTATGATATATAGGGGGATGTGTGGAGGGTGTACAGATGATATATAGGGGGATGTGTGGAGGGTGTACAGATAATATATAGCAGGGAAGTGTGGAGGGTGTACAGATGATATATAGGGGGATGTGTGGAGGGTGTACAGATGATATATAGCGGGGATGTGTGGAGGGTGTACAGATGATATATAGCGGGGATGTGTGGAGGGTGTACAGATGATATATAGCGGGGATGTGTGGAGGGTGAACAGATGATATTTAGGGGGGATGTGTGGAGGGTGTATGGATGATATATAGGGGGATGTGTGGAGGGTGTAGAGATGATATATAGCGGGGATGTGGAGGGTTTATGGATGATATATAGGGGGATGTGGAGCGTGTATAGATGATATATAGGGGGATGTGGAGGGTGTATAGAGGATATTTAGGGGGGGATGTGTGGAGGGTGTATGGATGATATATAGGGAAGATGCGGATGGTGTACAGATGCTACATAGTGGGACAGTTTATAAACAATCAAACACTGCTGATTGTTTAGTTTTCAAAGCTCCATTAAAAGAGAGCTGATGACTGTCAGTCACCAGCTCTCTGCTCTGCGCTCACTGGGCTGTGGAGGGGGCAACAGTGGCCGGCTCAGGCTCTCATCGGCTTTTTGAGAGGCTGAGCCGAGTGTCAGTCAAGGCGTGTGGGTGGATCCTGATCATATCATTGTGATTTTTCCCGGCCTGAACTGGCTCTGTGACATCAGCCTACAGCGGGCTTCAGCCAGCTGTCTGCTAAAAACAGGCCACAAGTGTAAGCGGGAACCTCACCCATTGACCACCATTGTGGTGTGGCCAATGTTTGCAGATTTAATAATTTTTATAGGGGTCCCCTGAGACCTGAATTTTTTTTCAAGGGCTCCTCTATTGTAGAAAGGTTGGGAAAAGCTGTAGTATGTGGTTACTATTGCATCCATATTGTAACTCTTGTTGCCAGCTTTAAGAGAAACCTCTGTAGGACCCACAAAGTCATAAACCAATCTCCTACTTCAGTCTCCAATGTACAGTTCATTAAAAACAAAAAAACTGAGTTAGAAGAAAAATGAGACATGAAAAGCAACCCTAAGAATGTTATTTCATTGTTGTGGTCATCTAATGCCTTTTCAAAAACATGCGCTAGAATAAAGGTGATAGTTGTTAATCAAATATTGGTTAGGTATTCAGTATATGAACCAAAGAATATTTATTGACTAAGGTCTAATGTTTACAAGATTGAAACATGTAGAAAGTTTGAAGTTTAGGAGATACCCTTGATTGGCTAACTTTTGTAATATTCTAGATGGCCTTTTCAGGCTTTACACATATACAAAGAGTATCTCCTAAACTCCAACCCTTCTGCATTAATTGATGGCTTATCGGGTGCAACACTCTACTAGTACTGCTAATGCTGAAACAACCATGACTTTATGGTGTTGTGGGAAAAAAGCTAAAACTCATACAGAAACAACTTACCTTCATCCTCCAGAGAGTTACCACTTGCTGTAAAGAGTGCATTGGTCACACCAAGAATCAAGAACAGATACATCTTCTCTTCTACAGACAACTCAGCTTTGTCAATGGATTGCCTTTCAGTGCCTCTTCACCATCATTACCAAGGAGAACTAAGTTTTAGTTCCGGAAACAGCTACTATAAACTAAACCTTTACAGCATCAGACTAATTTAAATGCAAAACCATATTCAGAGTTGTGTGACTCCATATGTTAATATATATATATATATATATATATATATATATATATTTACACTATGGAACAAACATGTCTACTATTCATCACTATGCAGGGCTGTGGGGGTTGTAAGCCAGTGCCTAGGGCAGCAAGTTTGGAGGGGGCAGCAGCAAACTTTAAAATGTTGCTTTATGGTTTTTCCTACCATAAGTAGTATATGTTATGGATGGTTTTATTCTTGTGTTTTATGTGTTTTTATGAATGTATAAATGGTTTTGGAAAAGTGTGTAATGTTCTGTATTTGCACAAAAACTTAATAAAAAGATATTAAAACAGATACGCAGATAATGACTTCAGTGCCTTGAATGTAAACTTTGCAAGTTATCAAACTGGTCAAATTACCTTTTAAATTCAAAATCAGCCTGTAGAAATTAATATTTTGTTTCATATATTCCTCTGGAAAAAATGTATGTTCTATTTCATTTAATTTTTATTTATTTTTATCCTATTTTCAGTTACAGCAGTTCACTAATATGTCCATGTGAGATAATAAAATGCAAATTTCACGGGAGATCCATATTTAAATGTACTGTACTATGTTCTATATGCAAACAAAGCTGGGTCTGTTCAGACATGAATATTTTACATTATCATCTCCTACTTAATCATGATGTACTGTCTAGGCATAAATGCTTTTTATATGGAGGCAGGAGCTGGTGAATAATGAGATGCCTGAAGAAGAAAAATGCTTTAGAATTATCTTTTTTTATGTTGTCCTTGTCACATTGGAGGTCTTTAAAGTAGAACTATGGGCAAATCTTTTTTTTTTCTATTATGGATAGAGTAAGGGAGAGTTATAACCCCTTTCTGATTATTATTTTTGGCCATCTGTGTCCCATCCGATTTTTTGCCATCTGTCCCCTGCTGAGTCCTGTGGTCTCTGTGTCTCCCGCTGAGTCCTGTGGTCTCTGTGTCCCCTGCTGAGTCCTGTGGTCTCTGTGTCCCCTGCTGAGTCCTGTGGTCTCTGTGTCCAACGCTGAGCCCTGTGGTCTCTGTGTCCACCGCTGAGTCCTGTGGTCTCTGTGTCCACCGCTGAGTCCTGTGGTCTCTGTGTCCACCGCTGAGTCCTGTGGTCTCTGTGTCCACCGCTGAGTCCTGTGGTCTCTGTGTCCACCGCTGAGTCCTGTGGTCTCTGTGTCCACTGCTGAGTCCTGTGGTCTCTGTGTCCACTGCTGAGTCCTGTGGTCTCTGTGTCCACTGCTGAGTCCTGTGGTCTCTGTGTCCACTGCTGAGTCCTGTGGTCTCTGTGTCCACTGCTGAGTCCTGTGGTCTCTGTGTCCACTGCTGAGTCCTGTGGTCTCTGTGTCCACTGCTGAGTCCTGTGGTCTCTGTGTCCACTGCTGAGTCCTGTGGTCTCTGTGTCCACTGCTGAGTCCTGTGGTCTCTGTGTCCACTGCTGAGTCCTGTGGTCTCTGTGTCCACTGCTGAGTCCTGTGGTCTCTGTGTCCACTGCTGAGTCCTGTGGTCTCTGTGTCCACTGCTGAGTCCTGTGGTCTCTGTGTCCACTGCTGAGTCCTGTGGTCTCTGTGTCCACTGCTGAGTCCTGTGGTCTCTGTGTCCACTGCTGAGTCCTGTGGTCTCTGTGTCCACTGCTGAGTCCTGTGGTCTCTGTGTCCACTGCTGAGTCCTGTGGTCTCTGTGTCCACTGCTGAGTCCTGTGGTCTCTGTGTCCACTGCTGAGTCCTGTGGTCTCTATGTGACCCCCCCCCCCCGCTGAGTCCTGTGGTCTCTGTGTCCAATGCTGAGTCCTGTGGTCTCTGTGTCCACTGCTGAGTCCTGTGGTCTCTGTGTCCACTGCTGAGTCCTGTGGTCTCTGTGTCCACTGCTGAGTCCTGTGGTCTCTGTGTCCACTGCTGAGTCCTGTGGTCTCTGTGTCCACTGCTGAGTCCTGTGGTCTCTGTGTCCACTGCTGAGTCCTGTGGTCTCTGTGTCCCCCACTGAGTCCGGTGGTATCTGTGTGACCCCCCACGGAGTCCTGTGGTCTCTGTGTCCCCCGCTGAGTCCTGTGGTCTCTGTGTCCCCCGCTGAGTCCTGTGGTCTCTGTGTCCCCCGCTGAGTCCTGTGGTCTCTGTGTCCCCCGCTGAGTCCTGTGGTCTCTGTGTCCCCCGCTGAGTCCTGTGGTCTCTGTGTCCCCCGCTGAGTCCTGTGGTCTCTGTGTCCCCCGCTGAGTCCTGTGGTCTCTGTGTCCCCCGCTGAGTCCTGTGGTCTCTGTGTCCACTGCTGAGTCCTGTGGTCTCTGTGTCCACTGCTGAGTCCTGTGGTCTCTGTGTCCACTGCTGAGTCCTGTGGTCTCTGTGTCCACTGCTGAGTCCTGTGGTCTCTGTGTCCACTGCTGAGTCCTGTGGTCTCTGTGTCCACTGCTGAGTCCTGTGGTCTCTGTGTCCACTGCTGAGTCCTGTGGTCTCTATGTGACCCCCCCCCCCCCGCTGAGTCCTGTGGTTTCTGTGTCCAATGCTGAGTCCTGTGGTTTCTGTGTCCAATGCTGAGTCCTGTGGTCTCTGTGTCCACTGCTGAGTCCTGTGGTCTCTGTGTCCACTGCTGAGTCCTGTGGTCTCTGTGTCCACTGCTGAGTCCTGTGGTCTCTGTGTCCACTGCTGAGTCCTGTGGTCTCTGTGTCCACTGCTGAGTCCTGTGGTCTCTGTGTCCACTGCTGAGTCCTGTGGTCTCTGTGTCCACTGCTGAGTCCTGTGGTCTCTGTGTCCACTGCTGAGTCCTGTGGTCTCTGTGTCCACTGCTGAGTCCTGTGGTCTCTGTGTCCACTGCTGAGTCCTGTGGTCTCTGTGTCCACCGCTGAGTCCTGTGGTCTCTGTGTCCACCGCTGAGTCCTGTGGTCTCTGTGTCCACCGCTGAGTCCTGTGGTCTGTGTCCCCCACTGAGTCCTATGATTTGTATTGCTATCTGTGCCCCTGTTAGGGAGATTTACCCTCTATATATGCCCAGTTTACCATTATCATAAAAAGTGAAAGTAAAAGAGAATCTCACATTTTGGGTTGCCCCTGAGCAAAGTAATAAAGGGGATATCTTTTAAAGGGGACACTAGTTCTTGTGACCTTGGTGTCCCCAAGGAATTCCCTTAAAGTGGATGTAAACCCGATTCATGAAATTTGAGCTGGGCACATATATCTGCAGTATTTTGTTATCTCTTTTCAATGAGCTAAGTCGTATAGCTCCCTTGTGAACGGTTCCTCTGTTATCAGCCTGAGAACAAAAGACAAAAGCAGCCTGAATCTTTTGTCACAGGTAGGGATGAGCCGAACATGCCCACGTTCGGTTCGCTCCAGAACCGTCGAACAGACCGACCATTCGCGCGGCATTGAAGTCTATGGGACTCGAACGTTCGAATTCAAAAACGCTCATTTTAAAGACCAATATTCAAGTTATTGTTGGAAAACGTCTTTGAGAACCCAGGTATTGCCCCAGGGAACATGTATCAATGGAAAAAAGTTTAAAAACGGTAGTTTTTTCAGGAGCAGGACTCCTGAAAAGTGGCCGTTTTTAAAACTTTTTTTCCATTGATACATGTTCCCTCGGGCAAGACCCGCGTTCTCAAAGACGTTTTCACAGGCAAACTATAGACACCTAGCAGGTACAATATTTAAAGGAATCTTTCATTTTTTTTTATTTAAACATTATTAAAATCACTGCTCCAGGAGCAGTGATTTTAATGATGCTTAAATTAAAATGTTTTTAATAAAATTCCTTTAAATATTGTACCTGCTGGGTGTCTATAAGTGTGATAACGTCTTTAAATAGCACAATCACCTGCCTGCCAGTAAATTAGGAAGAACTGATCTATCTAAGCTATACAGTGTATAAATATATGTACAACTCCTAGGGATGTATATATATTCTCTACACACTGTAAATTAAGCTAAACTGACTAGCCTGCCTGCCTGCTCTATCGAGCTATATAAAAAGACAAAGGGCCAGATTCAGGTACACGTACATTTGCGCAGCGTATCCGACATTCGCTATGCAGCCGTATTTTACCAGGCTCTAAACCAAATTCTGGTAAATTTTTGCCCGTACGATATGGCGGCGTAGTCTATTTCTCGCCGTGTAATCGAAATACGCGATTAGGGGGCGTGAAGCATTTAAATTAGGCGCGTCCCCGCGGTGATCGAACTGCGCATGCTCCGTTCAGAAATTTCCCGCCGTGCATTGCGCGAAATAACGTCGATACGTCATTCGTTGTTTGAGTAGCGTCGTTTATGGACATTCCTATTCCCGGACGTTTTACGTCAAAAATAAAAAAAGACGTCGGAAAATGTTGATATTCGATGCGGGAACGACGGCCATACTTAACATGGGCTGTCTAATATTAGACCAGCAAAAAGCTGGTATAGTTTTACGCAGCAAAAAGATGACTAAAGATGCCGTAAGAGATTGCGATAGACGTTCGTAATTTCGTGAATAGTCGACAAAAGCTCATTTGCATACCCCGACGCGGAAAACGACGGGAACTCCACCCAGCGGTCGCAATTTTATTGCAGCGTAGATCCGAAGGCGTACGAACACGTAAGCCAGTCGGATTGAAGCGCAAAGCCGTCTTTTTATGGTTTGAGGATTCAAACTAGTGAAAAAACGCGCGTAATTAGAAAGTACTCCAGTCTAACACCAGTTAGACAGGAGTTACGGCTCTCTGAATCTGGCCCAATCTCTCTGTCTCTCTGACTGCTCTCATTAACAAGCCGGAAAAAACACTACACGAGGCCGCCCAGCAGTGTGCTAAAGCCCTGAGCCATAATTGGCCAAAGCCACCCTGGCTTTGGCCAATTATGGCTCTTCGTTATTTGCACGCTGTGATTGGCCAAGCATGCGGGACATACAGCATGCTTGGCCAATCATCAGCGTGCAATGCCGCAGTGAATTATGGGCCGTTTTGCGTCACTCGAATTTGGCGCGAACAATCGCTTTTGTTCGAATTTCGTCGAACGTACGAACAGTCAATGTTCGAGTCGAACATACGTTTGTATCGAACACGAAGCTCATCCCTAGTTACAGGAGGTTGCTAAAATAGATTAGCAGCGAGCAGCTCCTAATACAAAACAGCTCTTAGGCCGCGTACACACGGCAGAGAACCTCGACGGGCGGAACGATGTGTTCTGCCCGTCGAGGTTGCGCCGGCCGTCAGATTCGGCGACCCGTCCGTCGGGAATGGCAACCAGCCATTCATCCCGACGGGCCGTCGAGCAAATAGGGAACCTGCTCTCTATTTCGGTTCGACGGGTTTCCCGACGGGATGCTCGCCGAATCCGTACACACGGCCGAGGTTCTCGGCAGAATGCGGCTCCCAGCGAGGTTCTCGCTGGTTTCTGCCGAGAACCTCGGCCGTGTGTACGCCGCCTGAGAGTCTCTGCCTATGATGAGAGGGGGTGTGTGCCTTTCCTCCAATCAGCAATGTTAACTATCTTGGCTGTATGCTCAGACATCACACTCTGTGTTAACCAGGAAGAGAAAATCTCCTAACAAAATCTGAACTTTCTAAACAGTATATAAATTTGAACACAGCAGATATACATATAAAACCTATGTAGGGAGATTTGGTTAATCTCTGTGTATCATCTGAGGCTGTTCACTTCACTGGGTATATGGAGGGCTTACATCCACCTCTGTGGACTACAGAACACTTCTACTCTAAGAAGATGAGGAGAGGGCTGTGTCCGGTAGCTATCGCACTTCATGTCCTAGGGTGACAACACTGCTCCTCCATACATACAGTACAGTGCGTGAATGTTGTGGCCCTAAGACAGGAAAAATGCTAGGCCTCATTCACCTGGGAAAAAAGTATCTTCCTGCGGATTCCAGCGGCAAGCATACTGCGGATTCCTGCAGCCCGGATCTCAGGTTTTCCGATCAGCAGAGGCTTCCCAGCCTATATAAGTTAAAGCGGAGTTCCACCCAAAAATGGAACTTCCGCTTAATCCCCTCCCCTCCCCCTTACATGCCACATTTGGCATGTAATTTTTTTGGGGGGGGGAGTGGGGGCTTCAGTAGGAGTGGGACTTCCTGTCCCACTTCCTGCTTCCGCCGATGGGCTGGTAAGGCGATTAGGCCTAATCGCCTTACTGCAGCCCCTCCCTTTGGCGATCGTCTAGGACAATGACAGGTCCTAGACGATCGCTTGTCCAATCAGCGGCGGGCTGTCACGGCTGGGTGCCCACAGTCTCAATGAGGATGCCGGCCGGGGAGGGGGGGAGAGGAGCGGAGCCCCGGTCGGCGCGTCGCTGGAACGTGGAGAAGGTAAGTGTCTGTTTATTAAAAGCCAGCAGCTACACTTTTTGTAGCTGCTGACTTTTAATAAACATTACATTTGGGTGGAACACCCCTTTAATGTGAGGCTGGTGTGTGTTGGTGTTTTGGTAATTCATAGCATGTGGTAAAAAGAAAAATTGTATCTCGCGCCAAATGTGCAATTAGACAAAGAATTAAACTAAATATGAGCTGCACCTCAAAAAAACAGTAGATACCACTGCTGCAAAGTGGATTCAGAAAACGGGTGAGTGCGCTAATGGCTATTAAATAAAAATAATAACTATAATCAAAAATAAATTAATAAATGAATGAACAGCAAATGAAACACCAGCCTACCTAATATAACCTAAATATCTAAAAAAAACATGTTGTTAACATCTAGTCCCCAACGTGACAGGTGCCTAATAGATAAACTTGATCATTAGTGATCATTAGGTGAAAAATACATGAATACAATAACAGTATTCCATAAATAATCACAATAACATAAATTCAATAGATTCATGTGCTGCTATAGATCTGTAGTGTACAGCAATTGCCACAAACTTTTCTGAATCCAATTCATAGCATGTAAACGTAGAAAGTAAGCTGTTTCACTCAGATGCTATGTTTGTATATACAATAATATACTGTTTATAAGATGTGGTTTTTCTGTAACTACATGCAAACATTGCAGATGCAAATATACGTATACTAGGAGCTGATCATAAAATATTAGACGTAAAGCATGGAAATTATATGGAAATAATAATGAGGTGCAGCAATGGATACTGAGATGGACAGTTCTGTGGAACTCCAAATTTAAATGTATGCCAGCCCCATAGTAAAATAAAGGGCTACTATTAGATTTACTGTGCTGCAAAAAAAAAGCTAAGCCAACAGTCTTAAAATAATATTTACTTGATTTTAAATTTTTATTTGATGCACCTAAAAACAGATAGATTGCCTGAGGTGGAGATACCCAGGCCCAATGAATTATATAAATATTATATAAATACATAAACCCGGCACCTTATCTAATAACAGTTAAAAGGTGTATGCCACCTACTATTTAACCAACATTAATAATTAAATACCTTTGTTGTATCTTATATGTGTAGAACTACCCCCGTAGGAGCTGCTGGATTAGATTTGGGCCTTGCATGGTACCTCAACATTCGTTGTCTAGGGGAAGAAAGTCTGTAAAGAACTCCAATGTCCACACAAGTTGTAAAACCTTTAGCTGTTTTATTTTTCTCATAACTTGCAAAAAAGTAGAAGAATGGAGGAGCAGGGGAAGGTTCAGGTGCATAGTACAGATCACCGGGGAACATTTTTAAGTTCCAAAAAGGTCACTCACCACTTCCTCTCGAGTGGGTATTGCTCACCCGGATAGGCCCCTCTCACCTGGCCTAGCAGCCGGAATGATGCACAAACAATGATCAGTAACAGTCTCTGCCACAGACTGGTTGCTGCAAGCAAAAGTGAACAGTCCGGAATCCTCTACCACAGAATTTGGTACCCAAACTTCCAGTCTTACAGTCTTAGAGCCTTTAAGCCAACCCAGCACACTGTAAGGTTTTGTAGACTACGGTGCATCCTCCAATAAGGTTACCAGGCCTCTCCCAAAGTACCAGCCTTCGGCTTGGTCCTTTCCAGGACAGGTCCTCTTCTGGTTTCCTCCATTGAGTGGATACTTCCCTCAGGACAGACAGCATAGGATCACCTTCAAAGTCAGGACAACTGGGCCTACCTGGCAGGAACGCAGCCTCAGGCCAACATGGCCCAGAGGCCAAAAATCATGCAGCACATACCTTGCACCAGGAGGGCCACGAGGCGGAAAAGGGACCCCAAAAAAGGGCGTCTGCCCCTAAAGTATTTTTCCCCAGCTTGCCCAGCGGGGAGACCACTCCCACTGGGCTGTTCCCTGAGAAAGAGACCCAATACACCCTGACCTACTTGAGTTCCAACATTGGCCTATGGTGACAACGCCACCCACAGGCAAAACAAAGGGTAATCCCTCCAAGCACAGCCAAAGCCAGGACAGAGGCTGATTTAGCCTTAAATCTGGGGTTCCACAGGAGCATCTACCGCTCTTCATATAATTAAGATAGTACTCACGTGTCTTGTTTTTTTTACCCCTCCGCATCGACATTCGGCCTTATAGAATGATTTAAAAAAAAAATGTCCTGTATGGATCCATCTTGCTTGTGGGCACTGTGAAGCCCACAAGCAAATACTTCTGGGATACGGTCACAGCTCTATCCCGCGCAGGCGCAGTGTTGACGGCGAGCGGCGCCGTCAACACTACACGTTTGCCATCCACCGTGTATAATGCCTGTTTGCCATCAAGGAAAATGGCGGAATTAGATCCGCCCTCGTCACATGACCTGGTTCCCTAGACATTTGAAGAGTAAAATGTTGCGATATCTCTTCAGGCTGTGTTTGGAATCCTCTCGAGGGAAGCGTCAGACTCTGCTCCCAGGAGACACTGCGATGCTGTGGAGAAGGGAGACATGCCCACTCCCGCGGGAGAGATAGCAGGAAGTGGCTGCTAATAACAGAAGAATCAAGGTACAGAAATCATTTTAGAAATTGCAGATAGCGGAATATATTAGTACATATGGAGCATGTCTGAATAAGGTCATGTTCATATAGTGGGTGAACCTCCGCTTTAATTAACAAAGTCTAAATTAATTATCAGCTCAGACACCCACTAAATTTGGCCACTCCAAAAAGCTGTGTAGAACCCCCCTACACATCCACTTTTCGGTCCGCTCCGTGTGGCCGTCAGCTCAGCGGGGGGGGTCTCCGCTGAGCTGTCGGGCGGACAGGGCAGTCCCTGTGCACTGTGCAGGGACCGCCCTGCCTCTCCTCCGCTATCCCCTATGGGGAATCGGATGGAAACGGACCGTCTGTCCGTTTGCATCCGATCCGTTTGGCCGGACGGAAGAAAAATAGGACATTCTTCCGTCCGAAAAAACGGATGCGGATCTGGCGGACGTTAGCGGATGCATCATCCGCTAACGGATCCGCTCCAATAGGGAAGCATTGAGGTCCGTTACCGGACGTCCAAAAAACGGACGAACGGAATGGACGTGTGAAAGAGCCCTAGTTCTTCCCTTATTCTTTCTCCTCTCATTTAAAACCAAAGGTGCAAAAGTTCAGCCCTTTGCCTTTCCATGCTTATCTTCCCCCTCGATCCCCATTTCCCCATAGGCTACATTTTAAATGTTCCCATATGATTAAACGTCACTTACCCCAGTTGACCTATGATGCCCATAACTTGGAGATGGACCCATGGATGGATGAGAAGGAGAACCATGGGTCTGCTCGGTTCTAGGCTTTCTGATAAAAGTCATATCACATTAGGTTTATTTCACTTGCGGCCCCATGAATTATACAAATTTTTCCCTCTTAGGCCGCGTACACACGTACGAGAACCTCGTCGGGCAAAACCCATCGTTCCGCCCGACGAGGTTCTCGGCCGGCCGTCGAGTTCGTCGACCAGGCTGTTGAGGAAATAGAGAACCTGCTCTCTATTTTGGCTCGACACCTCGCTCGACAGTTTGCTTGGCGAAAACGTACACACGATCGAGCTTCTCGGCAGAATATGGATCCCAGCGAGCTTCTCGCTGGATTCTGCAGAGAAGCTCGGTCGTGTGTACGGGGCCTGACTCCCACTCTTACCCCTCCCTATCAAAACCCTTTTCTCCCCCCACCCGCCACCCTAAAAGAAGAAGATAGTTTTGGAAGTGTATTTTAAGCATTTTAGAGCTTTAGCCAGGGTTCACACTGGGCTGTGGAAGTGATTTCACTCCCGCTTATTAGTCCCGATTTCGGCCGCCATTACAGAGACATCTGTGCAGGTTTGAGCTCTGATGTCAATGTAAATCGCGGGCCAAAATCGCAATAAGTACTAGAGAAACTACTTTATGATATTAGTGCAGTGCCGCAGATGCGCCGTCGCACCGATTAGGATGGTGCCATTTCAGGCAAATGCCGCTGATTTGACATGCGATTTGACTTGTCAAATCGCACCAGTGTGAACCAGGGTAAACACCGTGGATCCCCGCTGAGCCGTCGGATGACAGGGCGGTCTCCGCACACTGTGCAGGGACCGCCCTGTCTTCTCTCCGCTCTCCCATATGCGGGGGATCGGATGAACACGGACCGTGTCTCCGTGTTCATCCGATCCGCAGACCGAAGAAAAAAATAGGACATTCTACTGTCTGCAAAATCGGATCTTTGCGGAGGCGGGTGATTACAGGTGTCAGCGGATGTTTATCTACTGACACCCGCAATCACATAGGGACCAATGTATGTCCCTTTTTCATCCGCAAATGGATGGATGAAAAAGCAGACAGACATACTGTCCGCACGTCTGAAAGGACCCTTAGGCTCTGTTTCCACTATTGCAACCCCAAAGTCGCGTGATTTTTACCGTGTTTTTTTCCCGTATTTTCACTCCAGTTTTTGCCACAATTTTGATGCGACGTGAAGCAATGCCTGTGGATTCTTGAGGACCCAGACCTCAAGTCGCATCAAAGTGGGACCAAAGTAGTGCAAGGACTACTTTGAAGTCGCTGTGACTTGAAGTCACACAGATATGAATGGTACTCATTGGAAATCATGGGCATGACTTGTCATGCAACTTTAAGGTCCTGAGTCGCATGACAATTCACACAAGTGGAAACCGAGCTTAAGCCCTGGTTCACATTGATGCCAATTTGAAATTGCGCTACTTCACTTGAAGTACAGGTAGCACGATTTCAAAGTAGCAAGGTCAGCGTGATTTCAGGATCTATTTGATAGACATCTGTGTGGCTTAATACACAGATGTCTATTGAAGTCGCACCTGAAATCTGCAAAAATGGTGCAGGAACTACTTTTGCAAAATCAGTGTCACAATGATTGGAACAGTGCCATTCTCTCAAATGTATGACATCGATCCAATGTGAACCTAGGTTAAGGCCCCTTTCACACTAGTATGACTTGTCCCACGATTTGGGACTGCAAAGTAGCATGACAAGTCGTTTCCCACGATTTCCAATGACAACCATTCATATTAGGGAATGGAAAGATGGGGTTCCGGCACCAGCTAGAATATCATATACCTGATGCTGCACCTAAAACTAGTAGTAACTAATGCCTCGTTTCCACTGAGCGGATCGGTTCGGGTCGTTTAGAATGGAACGGTTTAGAATAGTCCGATCTATTCTGGTGAGCGTTTCCACTGCCAGTCGGACCACCAGGACCATACAGGTTTTAGAAAAAATGCCTCTCGTGATGTCACACTAGTGTGACGAGAAACGGATGCAGCGTCACTCAGCGTCAACCAAACAACAAAAACAACAATGGAGGTCATTCAGCAGCTCGTGTTTTGCTAGCCTTTTGGTTCTTTATAGGCAAAATACATGCCGCACTGTATGAGAGAAGGTTGCGAGCGGCAATGAGAAACACAGCAGAAAAGAAAAGGAAACTTTTAGCTTGGATGTGTAGCCAGGAGGAGAAGTACACATTTGTGCGGCTAAGACAAAGACGGCAGCGCTATAGGGTACGCACAATAGACCGACTTACCTGAAACACACATATACACACACTGACACACACACACACTGACCCACACACACACACTGACCCACACACACACACTGACCCACCAATATGACACACACACACACACTGACCCACACACACACACTGGCATACACATTGACTTAAATGATGTTTAATTTTTGAGATATGTTACCATTTTTATTTTTTTCAGATGCTTCTCCTTTTAGCAAAGCAGCGCCGCCGACCAGTGATTTGGGCTTTCCCTCGTGCCAATGATTGGTGGAATGTGACCGTCCCAGGATTTACACACAGAGACAGTGGGTGCAGAATTTTAGGATGTCAGGGGAAACCTTTATTTCTCACTGATCCATCAAGCTCACTCTGAATAACGCTATCACCAATTATTGCTAAGAAAGTAGATAGTTCCTCAGATAACCAGACCCTGCTGTTTGCTGGCATCCTTCTCCTTTATATGGATTAGCGACGTGGTGATTGGTTGGCGCTTTGCTTTGACGTCAGCATTGCTGTTTTCTGTCCACCAATCAGTGGAATGTACCGTGTGACGCCAGTAGCTCCGCCCTAACCGTACCGTTCCATTTTTCTATGGACCCACATGAGAAGCAGGACCCTGAATGGTGCGGTACTGTTCACTTTTATGGCATGCTTTCATAATGAAAACACCCAAAATAGCGAGCCGTACCGAACCGATCCGCTCAGTGGAAACGAGGCATAATCAAGCAAAAAAAATAAAACAATAAAGGGCGCAATAGATATAAAGTTTCAAATACTTGCTAATTGTTTCATGAATAAAAGTGCACAACTAAAAAATTATTGTGAATATAAGTCCATATTCACATCAAACATTGCTGTATAATATAAATAAATAGTGGATCTTCTATGTGTATTCCAATCACGGTGGATTACTAAAGTGCAATGTGCTTCAAATAAAATGCTTCACCCAAAGTGGTATATCAAAGCGCTCACCAGATTACATTGGCCACCAAGTGACCACCAGGCATGTAAGTAAAGGGAATCCTTCCTTCATCCGATATCCCTTTATAAACCATAAACCATCCATATTAGTATGACTTCAAGTCGTGCCAACTTCAAAGTAGTCCCTGCACTACTTTGGTCCAACTTTGATGCAAGTTACACAGGAATTCCCAGAAATCATGGCAAAATCGTGCCCGAAAATCTCGGCAAAAATCGCTGTAAAATTGTGCGACTTGGAGGTCGCAGTAGTGTGAAAGGGGCCTAAGGCTGTAATAAAAGCAAAAGGTGGTTCAACAAAATACTGACACAAGGGGGTGATCCTTTTTGCAACTTTTTTTTTTTCTGATATGGTGGTGTTATATCTTTCACTATAAGTTTGACTAGTAAATGTAGCTGGATAAAACAAAAACGGTGTCTGCCTTTATTTTAGACTCCAAAACAAAAATATGTGATTATTTTAAAGGCGGATTATTATTTTTTTATACCCGCTGTATATATATTTTAGCATGACTGCATAATTTCATTGAATAGTGCTTGTTCTTGGACAGAATGAGGCATAATGATAATACTGGTGCTTTGTTAGAATGTGGTGCTTGCCCAGTAACTATTCTTTGCTGATATATGATATATAGGTGCATAACAACTATGCTTACTGTAAATCTGTAAATAATGAAGCTGGGTTACCTAACAGTCAACAGGGAGCTTTTTTTCTGTGCTATGGTGGCTTGTGTCAATGAAATCATGTTGCATTTTATAAGAACTCCACTAGGTGTCGCCAATTCATTAAAAAAAAATGATATACAACCTGTTACTATTAGACAGATTCAGCCATAGTACAATGCTAAGCCATCCTGAATTGGCAGGATCATTTTGTTCATTCTATTGAACAGATATACCAGAATTCTTTCAAAAGTATATACAAAAGATCCGCATGCATGGGAAACGTAAAAAAATATATTTTTTATTGTATATATGTAGCTTAATTATATGTTATGTAAGTAAAAATAGCACCTCTGGGCATTCCTCCAGCATACCTTGTGATACTTGAGCTCCCTTTTTCTATTTTCCATTATGACTACAAAAAGTATTGAAGCAGATTCAGGCTGGAGTATACAATGTGCTTATGCATGGTGTGCCTGTATCCCCTGTGGTCAAATAGGTGGTTACACCACCACACTAGCCTGAATAATTTGGAACAACCGAAAATAGCCATGCAAACCTATGCTCAGAGATATATACAGTGGTCCCTTTGATTTCGAGCATAGCTTGTTCCAGAAGAATGCTTGTAATCCAAAGTACTCGTATATCGAAGCAAGTTTCCCCATAGGAATCAATGGAAACTCAGATAATTTGTTCCAGTGTCACTGTTAGTGTATGCAGTACCGCATTTGGCCAGAGGTGGGGGGGCGCCGAGACACTTAGAGACGCTCAAAGACACTCGGGAACTGAGTGTTTCCGAGTATTTCCGAGCATCACTGGCGCCCCCACACCTCTGACCACATGCGGTACTGCACACCCCAGAGGCTTGAATCCTGCTCGTCCTGTCAGGATTTTTTTTTAAATAGCTCATATTGCAAAACGCTTGTAAACCGTGTTACTCGCAATCTGAGGTATTACTGTATGTATACATAAAATTTTAGGTGCTAAAATTATTGATAGCGTGTTATTGTCACTGGAACGCCAACACTAAATTGGTCAGAAATCAGTGTGCTTACCTCGTATTAGCCATTGCAGGATCTAAAGGCTGGGCAGAGCACTTTGTCACACATGCGCCACTCACCAGAATTGTAAGGATTGGGGTGTCCAGGGGGGTGAGACAAAACAAAAGGGGACAACAGTTTTTGAATTCTTATATGAGCAGTATGTTAGATTGTTTTGAGTTGTTGATTTAACCACTTCCTGCCGCTCGTACAACTTTGTACAGCCGCAGTGTGGATGGCAATTGCCGGGAGGCCTCCAGCCACTGGGGGGCGCACGAGCAGCGGCGCACGCGTGCTCGTCGCATCACTGAAATACCAATGCGTGCGATGTCCGCCAGGCACCCGCGATCGGCGGTTACAGAGACAAGGATGTGGATCTGTGTGTGTAAACACACAGATCCACGTCCCGTCAGGGAGAGAGGAGACCGATCTATGTCCCTTGTACATAGGGACACAGATCGGTCACCTCCCCCAGTCAGTTCCCTTCATCCCACAGTTAGAAACACTAGGCAGGGTACACATTTAACCCTTTCCTCACCCCCTAGTGTTAACCCCTTCCCTGCCAGTCACATTTATACAGTAATTAGTGCATATTTATAGCACCGATCGCAGTATAAATGTGAATGGTGCCAAAAATGTGTCAAAAGTGTCCGATGTGTCCACCATAATGTTGCAGTCCCAATAAAAAAAAAATTGCAGATCGCTGCCATTACTAGTAAAAATAATAATAATAATTCTGTCCCCTATTTTGTAGGCGCTATAACTTTTGCGCAAACCAGTCGCTAATTGCTATTTTTTTTTTACCAAAAATATGTAGAAGAATACGTATCGGCCTAAACTAAGAAAAAAATAATGTTTTTAAAGAATTGGGCTATTTATTATAGCAACAAGTAAAAAATATTTTTTTTTTTTCAAAATTGTCTCTCTATTTTTGATGACTAATCACAGTAGAAGACACATGGGGGAAGTGCAGAATCACGTATATACAGTATCTCACAAAAGTGAGTACACACCTCACATTTTTGTAAATATTTTATTATATCCTTTCATGTGACAACACTAAAGAAATGACACTTTGCTACAATGTAAAGTAGTGAGTGTACAGCTTGTATAATTTGCTGTCACCTCAAAATAACTCAACACACAGCCATTAATGTCTAAACTGCTGGCAACAAAAGTGAGTACACCCCTAAGTGAAAATGTCCAAATTGGGGAAATTGACGAAATTAGCAATATTTTGTGTGGCCACCATCATTTTCCAGCACTGCCTTAACCCTCTTGGGCATGGAGTTCACCAGAGCTTCACAGGTTGCCACTGGAGTCCTCTTCCACTCCTCCATGGTGACATCACAGAGCTGGTGGATGTTAGAGACCTTGAGCTCCTCCACCTTCCGTTTGAGGATGCCCCACAGATGCTCAATAGGGTTTAGGTCTGAAGACCTGCTTGGCCAGTCCATCACCTTTACCCTCAGCTTCTTCATCAAGGCAGTGGTCGTTTTGGATGTGTGTTTGGTGTTATCATGTTGGAATACTGCCCTGCGGCCCAGTCTCTGAAGGGAGGGGAATCATGCTCTGCTTCCGTATATCACAGTACATGTTGGCATTCATGGTTCCCTCAATAAACTGTAGCTCCCCAGTGCCGGCAGCACTCATGCAGCCCCAGACCATGACACTCCCACCACCATGCTTGACTGTAGGCAAGTCACACTTGTCTTTGCACTCCTCACCTGGTTGCCGCCACACACGCTTGACACCATCTGAACCAAATAAGTTTATCTTGGTCTCATCAGACCACAGGACATGATTCCAGTAATCCATGTCCTTAGTCTGCTTGTCTTCAGCAAACTGTTTGTGGGCTTTCTTGTGTATCATCTTTAGAAGAGGCTTCCTTCTGGGATGACAGCCATGTTCTGAGTGGAACCTGTCCTGTTAAGCTGCTGTATGATCTTGGCCATCAAGCTGCAGCTCAGTTTCAGGGTCTTTGCAATCTTCTTATAGTCTAGGCCAGTGTTTTTCAACTCCAGTTCTCAAGGCACACCAACAGGTCAAGTTTTCAGGATTTCCTTTAGATGAAATGGCTGTGGTCATTACTAAGGCAGTGAAACTGATCAAATCACCTGTGCAAAATAATGGAAAGCCTGAAAACATGACCTGTTGGGGGGCCTTGAGGACTGGTTGAAAAACACTGTTGAAAAACACTGCTCTAGGCCATCTTTGTGTAGGGCAGTGTTTCTCAACTGCAGTCCTCAAGGCCCCCCAACAGGTCTGGTTTTCAGGATTTCCATTATTTTGCACAGGTGATTTGATCAGTTTCACTGCCTTAGTAATTCCCACAGCCTTTTCATCTGAGGGAAATCCTGAAAACATGACCTGTTGGGGGGGGGGGGGCTTGAGGACTGGAGTTGAGAAACACTGATGTAGGGTAACAACTCTTTTTTTCAGATCCTCAGAGAGTTCTTTGCCATGAGGTGCCATGTTGAACTATCGGAGACCAGTATGAAAGAGCGATAACACCAAATTTAACACACCCGCTCCCCATTCACACCTGATCCCTTGTAACACTAACGAGTCAAGTCACGATTCCAGCACTGCAGAGAGGAGAGGAGCGTTGCTTCGTCCCCCGGCATTGCTGGACCGTGGGACAGGTAAGTGTCTGGATAATAAAAGGCAACAGCTACACTTTTTGTAGTTGCTGACTTTTACAGGTGAAATTCGAAAAATTTGAATATCGTGAAAACGTTCATTTATTTCACTAATGCAACTTAACTGACACAAGCAAAGGATTGTAGGAGAGTCCTACTACTTACCTGCCATAAATAGGTGACCATGTTAGTGTCCCTTGTGTCTGCGCCATCCCTATCATACCGGCAGCAGTGTAGCCTCTTTATGGGGGCACCAGACCGATTTGTCTTGTGCCCAGTCCACCTCATAAGACTGGCGCTGCACTAAAAGTGTAGAGCAATTCGGTGGAGACTCTTTTCATGCTGCCCCCCTGAAAAGTGCTGGCCTTGGCCTTGTTGGCTGAGGCCGAGATACAGTGTTGCCTCCATCCCTCTGTCTGACTCCTGTATATCCTAGGGAGATTTCCATCCATTGTTTGGATGTAGTCAGAGCTCTTAGTGTTTCCCTCCTAGCTGCATCTTCATTCATGCAAGCCTACTCTTTTTCCCATTCGCATGGGACCCCATAAAGCACAACCTCCTTCCCACTGGGTTTTTAACCTCAACAAACACAAATGTAGGCTTAAAGCTGGACTCTGGGAAAACCGGGAACCTCCTCCATTCAGAAAATGCCTTGCGTCCCTTTCACTGAATGCAAGACTTTCTATGTTTGTTCCTTCATGCTCCCCCCCCCCCCCCCCCCTCGAACCATAGAAAGCTATGCATTTAGTAAAAAGAACACAAGGCTTTTTCTGAATGGAGGAGGTGTATAACGACTTACCTGCTATGATCAGCTGGAACTACAAATATCAATGTCAGATAGTGAGCACTTACAATTATGTAGGGGCTGAATGAATGTAACATTTTTACCAAATAGAGAAGCAGCCAAACATGGGACAGGTTGTTGTTCTTCCCCAGAGTTAAACTTTAAAGCCTTGTACACACGATCAGTCCATCCGTTCCGTGTGCTTTTCCAGGCATTCCCGGGCCAGGACAAGTACTGTCAGTGAGTAAAGCGGTGATGTTGCGGCCTTTTTTGGGGACATCAGACTGCCCACGGGGGTGGCTGTGTCAGTTTCATTCCGGGACACTGTATTGTCCTGGCATAAAGGTACCCGGGACAGAACTGCAAAATGCGGGACTGTCCCGGGCAATCCGGGACACGTGGTCAACCTAGCTGAGTCGCATCACACGATTGGACCGGAGAAACCTGAAAATAGGTAAGTATACAGATTTGGAGTGGGAAGGGAGCATTTTTAAGATTAGTTAGCTTTATTCTGGAAATCTACTTTAAACTTTGTGTGTCCCTGTATCTGTTTGTTGTTATTGCTCCTTTGTCCTATCCTATTCACAAGCTTTTAAATTTTTAGTTACCTTTATTGCCTTCTAGAGCCAAAATTGTGTATATTGATTTTTTTATGTCTACTGACATGAAACAGACTGATAATTTCTTAATAAAAAAGTGCACCTTTCCCTTGCTAGTAATACACTGATTTGGGCAGCTGCCAATGTTTATTGGGCACATGGCAGTAATGATGCCCCATAAACTACTTTGATTTGGAATTTAAAATGTCAATTTTTCCAGATCACGGCAAAAAAAGTGACCAAGCTCAAGTAACCCAATATAAAAAATCAGAACCTTTTCAGTCTCTTTTGGTTATATACAAATATAATAGCACCAGACATTGGCGGGGTTGTACTTTGGTATCAAGAATCAATAAAATAAAATGATCATTACAAGGGTAAGTTCACCTTTACAAAAAAAATCTGTAAGGTCTGTAAAAAAAAAATAGCGCCTGCAAACTGACCCTAAACAGTGGCTGCTGTTTCTACAGTGTGAAAGCCCTCGGGCTTTTACACTGGAGAGGTGCACTAGCAGGACCTCTCCAAAAGTCTTCGGAGCCGTGAGAGGAGCGGTGTGTTTACCACCCCTTCCCATTGAAAGCAATGGGAAACTGCGGCTATACCACCAGCAATGCGCCTCTGCAGGGGTCCATTGCCGGCTTTATTAACCCTTTTTCGGCCGCTAGCGCCACCGCACCTCCCGCCCCAGTGTGAAAGGGGCCTAAGGTGAATTTACACAGGACTCCCTCCTCACCCCCCCCCCAGTCCCCCTGACCTGGAGTGTGGCGATCTCCCGTTCTGAACCCTGCTATCGCTGCCTCACCAGGCCAGGGCTTAGAAATCCCTGCAGCTTAATCTCCAAAACATACCCTGTCAGGAGGCTGACAAAAAAAATGTAATTGATCAATGAAGAAATTATTGCCATTGATACATTACATAAGATAGAGTTAAAAAAGTGGGTGGAACGCCGCTTGAAAGTTGCAGCAACTTCATGCAACTTGAAGGCCATAGACTTCAATGTTAACCCTCAGAAGTTGTATGAAATCCATACCTGAATGTTATACAATGCAACTTGCGTGCAACAGTTGTCCATTATCACTGGTTAAAGCCAAAGGCCCCTTTTTCACGATTGGAACAATCGCATAAATCCGCCTGTCCGTTTTTTTAGTCGGATCCGAGTGGGCCACCCATTGACTTGTATGGGCAGGCGGATGTCAGCGAATATGTGTCCACTGACATCCAATCCGACAAGAAGGACAGGCAGTCCATTTTCATCCGATCTCCCCATAGAGAACAGCGGGGCTCTGGCAGGTCCATCCCGGGACAGTGAGTGGAGACGGAACTGTCATCCGCCTGCTCAGGGGGATCAATGGAGTGATCCCCCGCTGAGCTAGCGGAGTCCGCTGAGCGCATCTGCCCCATGTGAAAGTTGCGTCAAGGTTGCAACTTTGAAATCGTACGAGTGTGAATGGAGTCTTAAAAAGACAAACTGTAATTTTACCTGATATCTATGTTTTTTTGTTCTTTAGCTATGATTAAGCACTCATTTATGTTGCGAAACGCGTCAGTGTTTTACTCTCGTGTAGTGTGCTGTGACTTGTAGTGCATTTTTCCTTTTTTAAATAAAGACAACCATCAAGGTTTTTTGGAGTGCGGCTGTCCATATTTTCTTTTTCCATTTGTTGCCTTGTGCATTTCCAGCACCCTTGATCTCCTGAGACCATACTGATCATCTTAACACCATCTACCTGGAGTGGTAACTTTCGTTGTTATTGGGTACATTACATTATCAGGCTGGGTCAACATTTATGCAGTTTACGATTGGTGCATTCTAGAGTGGATTTTGCGGTGCATTTTGGCCCAGCGATTTTGTCCTGATTTGCATGCTTTTCTTGGCCAATTTGTTGTTGGGCAGATTAAAAATGAAAAATTGTGGCAATATCGCAGTAAAATTGCGGCAAATGCTTACTACATGCTTTTTTGCAGTTTCTTCTTTGAAGTCTATAGAACCAAATAGGCAAAAAAAGCAGTTTTGCATTTAGAAAAGTCCCTGACCTTTTCCAAAACATAGTGGCTGAAAGAAGCATAAGAATCTAGAAGAAATTTGCCCATGGGACTTTTTGGGCAGTACACGAAATATAAAAAATTACAAAATGTATTTCATACTACATAAAAAACAAGTCCAACATTAATTACAACATCACAGAAGACAAATCACCAATGTAAAGTCAAGATGCCAACGTGATTACTGGAACATTTATTCCTAATTAGCAGGAGCTGTAATCTCTACGCATTTTGTGGGACAATGCCCAATGCCCCCTAGTGTACATACATAGGTTGGTAACATCAAACAGAAGCCGGAAAGTAGAGGCCAATAAGTTTGCACCTGGTTTCCTGCGCTGTGGAAAGGCCACACAGCAGAGGTTCCACCCGGCATCTGAGTGAACCAAGGCGTGGCACACAGAAGGGGTCCCCACTGCGATGCCCCTTGTTAGAAAGAGATCACCACCAAAACCCAGAAAAGCAACAGCCAGGGTGACGGCTGCAAACACCCAAAGGTTTGTGTTTACATCTGAAAAAAGCATCAATGTGAACGTGTCCCATGGGAAACCATGTAAAATGGGCTGTAGTGCGTTCTGCAAAAGGAACTAAAAAAAATGCATTGGCATGAACCAGGCCTTATGCCTTGTACATGCGATCGATTTTTACCGGCCGGGAAAACCGCAAGGAAAACCTGCTCGGTAGCTTTTTCCCCCTACACATGGCTGGTTTTCCTGGCAGGAAAACTGCGGTGAGAGCTTTGGCCAGGAATCCCGGCCGTGTGTATGCTCCACTGCAGTGTTTCCCATAGGAAAATTGCCGGGAAAAAGACCGAATTTCAGGGTGGTTTTCCTGTCGGGAAAACTGCCATGGAGCATACACAGGGCCAGTTTTCCCAGCCAAAAGCTGTAATGGCAGTTTTCCCGACGGAAAAACTGGTTGTGTGTACGAGGTATCACAGTGTTTCCTCTACAGAGCCTTTAATGTAAAGTTTTAGATTCTTTGGTTCTGGTGCTCATTATTTTTGGGGGGGCACAACCAACTCTACCACCCCCACAGGAGACACAGTGGCGGTGATCACCCCCACCCTCCAGCGACAAACAGCGGAGGTCACTCAGTGGCTCCCTTACCGTGTGGAAGAACAGCAGCAAAGAGAAGGAAGAGCCGGGGCCGCTCCGGTGAGCACACAGACATTCTCCTTCTGGCCGAAAGGAAACCAGAAGTGGGTCCTGAGACACAATTGGACAGGGAGTCCTAAGACTCCCTGGCCAATAAGGGCTATCTGATTGGCCAGGAGGAGAATGAGGAAGAATAGCCAATATTCATTCGCTAGTGTCACAAAATTGGGTGGGATCAGAGCTCAGTGCTCGGCGTCCCGAGCCCACCCTGGTTTTGAAGCCTATTAGAGCCTCTGGCTCTAATCATTTGCATCAAAAAAATACACCCTCGTCATTGGAATCTATAGTCTAGCATCCCTGCATGTAGATCAGGGGACCGGACGCATGGATGGGGGGGCAGCGCCACTTATGGAGCGGCCACCACTGAATTGTATGCCATCACTGGGCTGTCTGCAAGACATCAAAAGAGAAGAAAGGCCCCTTATGGTGCCAGAATAAGATGGGCCCTGGAACTGGGTGTGCAGCAATCCCAACAGAACATTGTTGGATCACAGGGAACATGGGTATGTTTTTGTGTGCAGGACCCAGCAGACAGAGAGGGTAAAAAGCATAAAGGGTTTTGTTTTATTACTTCCTTTTATTCCCTAATTTTTTTGTTAGCGCAAACATAGGAACATTATGGAAAGATGGTCCAGCCCAAACACATCCAAAAACGTCCAGTGTGCATGAGGCCTGAAAGTTGCCCATCAACTATTGCTGACCTTTGGGTAAACTCAAACTGACTATTCTGTTTATACAGTTGGCAAAATGAGAATTATTGCCAACAAATCGGAATTATACGTGTGATTACTAATATAGTAACACCCAATAAAAACAAACACTGAACGGTACATTTATTTATTTGAGTAAATGCATCAGAGGATTTGAGACAAAGGTATGCAGTATATTAAATAGACACACAATACAAAATGTTCTGAAAACAAAGTATTTATATACTGTATATTTACAGTAAACCTGTGCAAACATAAACCTTTCATATACACTGAGTACAAGGTAACAAACAGTTGGAGCCTAGTCAGTAAAGACAGTTGGTGATGGAAAAAATTATGTAAATACATTGGGGGACATTTAAAAGGAGGGGAAAACACTTTCAATAACTCATAAATAATATGCAGTTTTAATAATGAATATTTTAAAGCATTAATAAACCCAAAAGCAAACATTTATGTTAATGCAGCTTTCCATTTTTTTTTTTTTTAGGCTCTCTTTTATTTTCCCTGTGCTCCTTCATCCAGAGTGGGGCACCCTAATACAGGAGGTATGTTACTGACCAGATCACCAGGTGAAAACAGAACGGAAAAAGCCTAAAAAAAAAGAATGCAGCCACCACATTTAATTTTTGGTAAGCTGCAATACAATAAATTGTTGCATTATAAACACCGCCGGCTCTTACGGCTGTCAGACTGCAATTGTGAAGACTACCCTGCAGTAGAGCGATCTGAAAGCGAGGCTTGAACCGCCCGTGGAAGTGACAACATCAATGGTGGTGCGGAGGATGGTCTATGTGGACAGCTTTCCCCCGGATCCCTGCATACTTAGATGTGCCGGTTTTAATCAACAATGTGAGTTGTACCTTCATTAAATGTAACCATATTGTTACACTTAGAGGCGCCCCTCTTCTATTTTATACTCCGTTGTGACACGACGCTACTCTTATATCAAGACATCGCTTGTATGTCAAGTCAAAATGTATTAAAAATTTTGCTTGTCTTGCAAAACGCTCTTAAACCAAGTTACTCTCAAACCAAGGTTTTACTGTACATAGAAAATGCCAAGTTTTTAGTTTCAGTACCTTTTATACGATACATTTCCTTGATTTTATTTAGGGCTCATTTACACTTGCTTCGGCTTCAACTAGCCCTTTCTAGTTTGCACTTGCTTCAAAACAAGGCTTCGGACAGGCTTTGTTAAAGCTCCCTGAACGCCAGTCAAACCTCCTGTCACTAAATAAAATGGTTAGCTTACAGTCCTGTTTACACCTTGCTTTTGCTTCAAAAATTACAACCCATGTAGCTTTATTGGTGCTTTAAAGCCTCCATAAAAGTCTATGGCAAAGCTTGCTTAAAGCCCCACTGAAGCTCCACCAAAGCCTCATCGAAGCCTCGAGCAAAAGCAAGGTGTAAACGGGACTGTAAGCTAACCTTTTGTTTTAGTGACATGGGCTTTGACTGGCGTTAAAGTGGATGTAAACCCCCCCCAAAAAAAACTAGGCCTAATGCCGCGTACACACGACCGTTTTTCATGATGAGAAAAATTGCATTTTTCTAATTGGACATTAAAAACGATCGTGTGTAGGCTCCAGAGCATTTTTTCTCAACGTGAAAAATGGGCATTCAAAATTTAGAGCATGCTGTAATTTTTCTTGTTGTTTTTCATGTTGTGAAAAACGGTCGTGTGTAGGCTTTAACGACGGGAAAAAAACGTGCAGCTCAGAAGCAAGATCTGAGACGGGAGAGCTCGTGCTGGTAAAACTAGCATTTGTCATGGCGATAGCACATTCGTCACGCTGTAACAGATTAAAAAGCACAATGGCTGAAAATCGCGAATCGTCTCTCACCAAACTTTTGCTAACGCGAAATTAGCAAAAGCAGCCAAAAGGTGGCGCCATCCGAATCGAACTTCCCCTTTATAGTGCCGTCGTACGCGTTGTATGTCACGGCGCTTTGCTCAAGCATTTTTTTTCTCACGATCGTGTGTATGCAAGGCAGGCTTGACAAGAATCACGTCGAGAAAAACGTCTTTTCCATGACATTAAAAACTGTCGTGTGTACGCGGCATAAGGCCCCGTACACACGACCGAGTTTCTCGGCAGAATCCAGCGAGAACCTCGATGGGAGACGTATTCTGCCGAGAAAACCGGTCGTGTGTACAACCCATCGGGAAGCTCGTCGAGCCAAAAAGAGAGCTTCCCGTTGTTCTATGGGGAAATTTGGCTCGATGAGCTTTTCGACAGCTGAACGGGAACCTCGACGGGCGGAACGATGAGTTTAGCCCGACGAGTTTCTCGGTTGTGTGTACGAGGCCTAAGGTGGCTTACACACAACCGAGTTTCTCGGCAGAATCCAGCGAGAACCTCGATGGGAGACGTATTCTGCCGAGGAAAGCGGTCGTGTGTACACTTTTCGCCGAGCAACCCGTCGGGAAGCTCGTCGAGCCAAAAAGAGAGCATGCTCTCTATTTCCTCGTTGTTCTATGGGGAAATTTGGCTCGACGAGCTTTTCGACAGCTGAACGGGAACCTCGACGGGCGGATTGATGAGTTTAGTCCGACGAGTTTCTCAGTCGTGTGTACGCGGCCTAAGAGTCACAGCCTTTTATCTCAAATCAGAATAAGATAAATTACTTAACACTGTAGTTCAAACGTCAGTCCAATCCTCCCTATTCTAGACCACAAAAGAAGGAAATGTCAGAATACCACTTTCCATGGACCTCCAAAATCTTTGTTATCCTGGGACTAGGGTTGCCACCTCATCCCTTTAAAACAGAACACATATGAATTACACAGGTTCTGTGGCTCATTATGGTGATAATTAAACTCACTCGGTGCCTAATCTGCATTAGCCTGAGCCTCAGAACCTGTGTAATTCATATGTGTTCTGTTTTAAAGGGATGATGTGGCAACCCTACCTGGGACCCCACATGGGTTGTTTCACTTTAAGAACATTCTGAGTAAGAAATTACCCTGGAAGCCCATAAATACATTCACTGGAATCCCGGCTAGCAGGTTGCACAGCTAATTCTATTTACTTCCTGCCCTTATATAGTGGCAACATATTAAGCAACACATAGATCATTTCACTTGAGTCACCGTTTACCACCACCCTACTGTCCTCCAATGCCTTTCACAGACTCAGACCACTAACAAACTTCTACCCACACTAGGGGGATTTGGGAGCAATGCAATTACCATAACAGTAGGTTTTTTGATGGGGAAAGCAAAACCGGTCACCTTGTGGAACCCCTAGCAAACATGGGGAGAACCTTCAAACTTCATACAAGGAATCTCAGGTTCAATAAAACCCAGTACTTTACAGAGCAGTACTTCCCGACTGTACTGCTAACACTTGCTTAAGTCCACCTTTACACTGGGGCCGTGACCACAGTAAATCGCTGCTCATTTTAGCAGTGATTTACCGCTGTGTAAGCGGCACTTTTCGCCAAAGAAGGGGTTAAAAACTCCCACATTGCAGAGCTTCGGAAACGCAGGCCCATTCAGTCCAATTGGCAGGGCGTTTTGGGAGCGCTAAATACAGCGGCCAACAAATACAAAACCAAGTGGTCTTTCACGTTGATGGGCAACTTCTGTTGATGTTGTGTTATGGTGAGCATTGCTTCTGAGCATGCGTGTTTGCACTTCGGAGTCTTGTCGACCAACTTGTGTACACACGATTGGAAAATTTTAAAGCATGGAAAATCTGACAACAATTGTCTGATGGAGCATACAAACGGTTGGATTTTCCGACAACAGACTGTCATTACACAATTCTCATCGAATAATCCAAACGTATGTATGAGGCTTTAGGGTTCTCTTCACTTAATCACTCCGGAGTTTATACACAGATATTGATGATTACTACACCTCTGCTGCGCCAATGAGGCGTACTTCATCTTCTTGTACCTACAAGGGTGGTCAGATGTGCATGCACGATTTGACAGCTCTCAGGCATCAGAAATGGCCTGCAAGTCTATAAACATAAAAATTCCTGTCTTTGTGGATATAAATAAGGGTGGGGGGGGTTTGAGTGGACCCAGTGGGTGCTTTCCCACTGCTTAAAGGGTAACTCTACTTTGGGGAAAAAAAATAGCAAATAGAATATAATATATACCATATATATCATATAGATGTGCAAATGTGACACAAGTCATATTGTAACTGAATGTTACTAAAAATAAAATTTCCTTTTCAATCTACAGTGTACAGAATGCCCCCCCCCCCTCAGTTATGTAATTTCCTGCTTGTGTGATTGGCTTACTGATTTTCCGAGAAGTCTGCACTGAGAGACAAGTCAGATTTCAGGCTTCCCGTTCGACAAAAATTGAATTTTTAGCGAGATACTCCCAATAGGAAATCACATCTAAAGGGATACAAACCCTAGGTCGGTCACCTCTATCTCTATCCCCATGTATGTTGATGTTTATTGCATCTGGTGGAACCCCTGGCCACTACCAGGGCTATACAGACTCTCCTTACCCAATTGTTATTCTTTGCTAAAAAGCGCATCATCCTATCATGGAAGAGTTCTGTGACTCCGACTATTGAGGCTTGGAAGGCATTGGTCAACAAGACCATACAATTTTACAAGGCCACTTATTTGAGCAGGGGGGCACTGACTAAATTTGACAAGGTTTGGGGGGGTTGGATGGCCTCCATGGATACAGCCTCTTATTGAATACAGCAAGGTATAACACGATGACCCTCTATAGGTATTCTAGCATTGGACAGTAAACATACTCGTGATGTCAGAGGATTAAGGGGTTATTGAGAAGTTATGTACTGAACATTTGGGGATGGGAGACTGCTTCCTCTCCGTCAGTGTTTTCTTTGTAAGGACTGACGGAGTCCCTCCGGCTCTAACAATGAGAATTGAGCGATCAAACACTCCCGATCCCTCGGTTCTCACAGCTCCATGAGCAGAGAGCTGGTTACTGTCAGTCACTGTCTCTCTGCTCTGACCCCACCCTTCCTCTCCCCTGTGCTCACTGAAGCGCTGGGCTGTGGAGGAGGTGGGAGCGGCCAGCTCAGGCTCTCAGCAGCTTGCTGAAAGGCAGAGCCGGGTGCCGGTCCAGGCATGTGTTCGGATCCTGACCACATGGTCCCGATCCTTCTTAAGCCTGGACCGGCTCTGTGACGTCAGCTGACAGCGGGATTCAGCCCATCGTCTACTGAAAAGGGATCACAGGAGTGCAAAACAAACTACACTCCTGTGATCCACAGTAGAAGTACAGTCAAACTAGCTTTGGCTGTACTTCTCCTTTAAGATAGGCATAGCTTCATCATTGAGCGCAGTACCTGGGAAGTAATGTTCTCTAGCTTTATCATCGAGAATAGGAATTGAGTAGTAATGTTCCATACCAACTCCTCTGTGGTAGGGATAGCTTCTTCACTGAGAATTGGGAATTAATATTCCATATAAATCCCTATACGGTAAGGATAACTTTATCATTGAGCGCAGGGATTGGGAAATAATGTTCCATGTTAGAAGTAGGCCTTTAGAATGTAAGCTCCTGTCCCTTCCGTATTAAACTGTACTCTAATTGTGCTGTCCCATTGTAAAGCTCTGCGCAAACTGTTGGCACTATATAAATTGTTTATAATAATAATCTTAAATTCTGCGTTCATATCTTGCAGAGACCAGCTCTGAAGTGGATTCTAAAATCTACACAGAACATTGACATAATGCCATCCCATAGAGGACATACAGAGTATGTGTGGGCTATAGATACATTTTGTACATTATACTGTTTATAACACAGGAAATAATGATATAAACTCCAAGCCACAACTACGTATATAGAAGATAAATGAGTACAGAAGGATACAACACAATACGTGGTTTGTGGCTTTCATTTTTCATTATTAGTCATAACATATAGAAGAATTTGCGTTAACTATTCCTCGCCACATAGCTCACATTACAATGCCTCGCTGGATACATTTCACACAATAATATTTAGAAAAGGTGACAGTGAAACATGTAACATGAGGCACTAATACTGTACACAACACGTGATATATTTTCTGTATATTCATAGAGAAAAAGTCCTACATGGAAAGTTTTGAAGAAAGAACATGAAGTTCATTAAGTAAACTTTGATTCATATACAGTCAGAGCAGTTATATAAACTCACTTTTCCGTGTAGCTATGTTAAACATTAGCTGACAGATGTCATATCTATTTGTAATTACTGAGAAGGGAAGGTTCAGACTTTCTACTGTTGTCAATATAAAAATCTTAGGTTCTTGAGCCCGGTGCTTGGGACACAACGCTGGAAGGAGGGGCTCCCATTTATTTGTATACGGCGATTGGCTGCACAGAGATGACATAATCAGGAGCCCATCCTACCAGTTCCCAATCACCAGTAGTTGACCATGGGATATCAGTGACACATCGGCCAAGGTTATGGGGCACCAATTGAGTGCGCTTCAGAAGATGACAGTGACACATATACACAAATTTACCAAAAGTATTGGGGCACCTGCCTTTACATGCATATGAACTTTAATGGCATCCCAGTCTTATGCCTCATTTCCACTAAGCAGATCGGTTCGGTACGCTATTTTGGGTGTTTCCATTATGAAAGTGTGCCATAAAACCGAACCGTACCGGACCATTCTGGGTCCTGCTTCAGATGTAGGGCCATGGAAAATGGAACGGTTCGGTTAGGGCAGACCTACAATACATTCCACTGATTGGTGGACACCCTAGGCATTTTTTCTAAACCCTGAATGGCCCGGGACGGTCCGACTTGCAATGGAAACGCTCACAAGAATAGACCGGACCATTCTAAGTGCTTCAAACTGTACCGACCTGAAACATTCTGTTCAGTGGAAACGAGGCATTAGTCCGTAGGGTTCAATATTCACTTGGTCCCCCCTTTGCAGCTATAACAGCTTCAACTCTTCTGGGAAGGCTGTCCACAAGGTTTAGGAGCGTGTCTATCAATTCTTCTGGGAAAGCTGTCCACAATGTTTAGGAGCATGTCTATAGACTCTTCTTGGAAGGCTGTCCACAAGGTTTAGGAGCGTGTCTATCAATTCTTCTGGGAAAGCTGTCCACAATGTTTAGGAGCATGTCGATCGACTCTTCTGGGAAGGCTGTCCACAAGGTTTAGGAGCTTGTCTATCAACTCTTCTGGGAAGGCTGTCCAAAGGTTTAGGAGCGTGTCTATCAATTCTTCTGGGAAAGCTGTCCACAAGGTTTAGGAGCGTGTCTATCAACTCTTCCGGGAAGGCTGTCCTCAAGGTTTAGGAGCGTGTCTATCAATTCTTCTGGGAAAGCTGTCCACAAGGTTTAGGAGCGTGTCTATCAACTCTTCCGGGAAGGCTGTCCTCAAGGTTTAGGAGCGTGTCTATCAATTCTTCTGGGAAAGCTGTCCACAATGTTTAGGAGCATGTCTATTGACTCTTCTGGGAAGGCTGTCCACAAGGTTTAGGATCGTGTCTATCAACTCTTCTGGGAAGGCTGTCCACAAGGTTTAGGAGCGTGTCTATCAATTCTTCTGGGAAAGCTGTCCACAAGGTTTAGGAGCGTGTCTATCAACTCTTCTGGGAAGGCTGTCCACAAGGTTTAGGAGCGTGTCTATCAATTCTTCTGGGAAAGCTGTCCACAAGGTTTAGGAGCGTGTTTATCAATTCTTCTGGGAAAGCTGTCCATAAGGTTTAGGAGCGTGTCTATCAATTCTTCTGGGAAAGCTGTCCACAAGGTTTAGGAGTGTGTCTATCAACTGTTCTGGGAAAGCTGTCCACAAGGTTTAGGAGCATGTCTATCAACTCTTCTGGGAAGGCTGTCCACAAGGTTTAGGAGTGTGTCTACAGAAATGTTTGATCATTCTTCCAGAAGGGCATTTGTGAGGTCAGGCACTGATGTTGGAGAAAGGGCCTGGCTTGCAGTCTCCATTATAATTCATCCCAAAAGGTGTTCTATCAGGTTGAGGTCAGTCGCGGGTCCAAAACGATTTGGTGGAGGGAGGATTATGGTGTTTTTCAGGGGTTGGGCTTGGCCCCTTTGTTCCAGTAAAGGGAACTCTTAAGGTGTCAGCATACCAAGACATTTTGGACAATTTCATGCCCCCAACTTTGTGTAAACAGTTTGGGGTTGATCCTTCCTGTTCCAACATGACTGTGCACCAGTGCACAAAGCAAGGTCCATAAAGACATGGATGAGTGAGTTTGGGGTGGAGAAACTTGACTGGCCTGCACAGAGCCCTGACCTTAACCGGATAGAATACCTTTGGGATGAATTTGAGTGGAGACTGCGAGCCAGACCTTCTCTCCAACATCAGTGTGTGACAAATGCCCTTCTGGAAGAATGGTCAAACATTCCCATAGACACACTCCTAAACCTTGTGGACAGCCTTCCCAGAAGAGTTAAAGCTGTTATAGCTGCAAAGGGTGGGCCAACTCAATTATGAACATTACAGACTAAGACTGGGATGCCAATGAAGTTCATGTGCATGTAAAAGGCAGGTGTGGCAATACTTTTGGTAATATAGTGTATGTTGTCGGAACAAGTGTGAACCCAGCCTTAGGCCAGGTTCACACTTGTACCGACAATGCTCCTACATTGGGAGCTTATGTAGCATGACGTGTGAAAATCAATGTTTCCCTATGAGAGCCGTCTTAACTGATCCGACACAAGTCGGTCCAACTTTGAAAACACTCCCTGTACTACTTTGCTCCGACATTCATCCTACTTCAGCCCATTGAATATCATTGAAGTCGGACCAAAGTAGGAGCCTTGTCCTTATCAGACATCTGACATGTGATTACAGCAGCAGTAAAAGGAATTTATCTCACCCTGGGATTGTTTTGATTGGTCAAAAACAAGTCAGACTATCACAAAGTCGGTTCAAAGTAGTATCCTGTTCATGAAAGTAGGATGGATGTAGGACAAATGTCGCAGAGCAAAGTAGGATGAAAGTTGTACTGCTGTCGTGTAGTATAGTGTGAACCCAGCCTATCTCTGGAAGCTTTTTTCTAACAAAGTGCATTTACCAATTTTAACACTAATTGTGTCACTGCTAATCTTACAGAAAGTACTGCAATAAAGCTGAATATTTAGAAAAAGAAATTGCTTTTTATTAAGCAACAGTCTCACACAACAATTTATTAATCTCTTATCAAGCAAGTTCTATGGAATGGTATTTAGAAAATGGCCCAAGGTACACGCAGCCACCCACTATTATCTCTGTGTCCCCTATGGACATTGTATAGAGCAGGGATATGCAATAAGTCCCATGAGGCATACCAAGACTCTGACAGCCACAAGCATGACACCCAGAGACAGAGGCATGATGGGACTTGTAGTTTTGCAACAGCTGGAGGTCCGCTAATTGCATATCCAAGGTATAGAGGAACAATTTTCCTAAAACTTTTTGTCTTCCACTGTTCTCCAACATATCAAAAGGAATTATAATGAAGTATTTCTACTTCAGTATACAGTAAAACCTTGGATTGCAAGCAATAATTAGTTTCGGAAACATGCTTGTAATCCAAAGCACTTGTATATCAAAGCGAATTTCCCCATAAGAAATTATGGAAACTCAAATAATTCGTTCCACAACCATTTATTCATAAATGCTTAAGTTTATAGTCCACATAAAAAGATTGTAGCAATGTGATAGGTTGTGTAACAATAAAATGTCCATCCACAAATGGAAGCCTCCACAAGGGGATTAGAAGCAAAATCCAGCAGGAGCTCCAGAGTATAAAAGAGAAGAGAGGCGCCTATAAGTGTAGCAATATGTTTCTAAATGTTGTACCTTCATTAAATGTAACCATATTGCTACACTTAGAGGCGCCTCTCTTCTCTTTTATACTCAGTTGTGACATGACACTACTTGTATATCAAGACATCGCTTGTATATCAAGTCAAAATGCATTAAAAAACGTTGCTTGTCTTGCAAAACGCTCTCAAACCAAGGTTTTACTGTATAAGCAAACATCACTCCTAATGGCAATTCAGTCCTATTTTTGTTCCATCAGACACTATTCTGGTTTCCCCATTCTGCTTGATCCATTATTTTTTGGTACTATACTTCCCCACTAGCATAACTTTAAATAGTCTGTAAACTTTAGGGGAACTATAGTATTTAAAGGTTTGTAAACATGAGATTAATGTAAATAATTTGATACTAAGAGTTTCTATGCATATTTCGTAATACATAGCATATAGTATATAGATGAGACCAGCCATCTTCGTTAACGGTTTGATACACTAAATACAGGTAGCTCTTGGTAGCCAAAGTAGGAAAGGAACTCAGTTTTCTTTGTCCATGTTTTTTAAATTAAAGTGATATGGTAGTGCCCTATTAATTCATATGGTGTGACTTTTACTGCACTTAAAATCACTTCCACACCATTTTGACATGTATCAATGCTCTATATGCCATCTTTGCAGAGCCTCTATTCGTGTAAAAAACATGTTAAAGAAGTTCAGTTCCTAGACAGAAAATAAGACACATTCAATAGGTTTATTTCAGGAAAGTATGTCTTTCAAAAGTGAGGTAAGTAGGCTGATAGCTTAGCAGTGCATCCATTCCCATATTCTCTTCTAGCATCATTAGCTAGGAGACTATTCTTACACATACACATAGAGGAATATGGAACCTTCCTAGGGTTGTTGTTGTACCTTGAAAGACTGGATGTTCAGAAATCTAGAAGCTCCCTTCTGGATATCTTACACAGGTGTCCCCTTATGCCACGTAGACACAATCGGAATTTCCAACAACAAACGCTCCATATGAGATTTTGCTTGGATATTCCGACCGTGTAGGCTCCATCGGACATTTGCTGTTGGAATTTCCGACAACAAATGTTTGAGAGCTGGTTCTCAATTGTTCCGACAAGTTATTGTCGGAAATTCCGATCGCGTGTATGCAATTCCGACAAAAAAACACTCATGCTCGGAATAAACGAGAAGAGCTGCCTATTGAACTTTCTTGGCTCGTCGTACAACACGTACGACGAGCCAAGAAAGTTCAATAGGCAGCTCTTCTCGTTTATTCCGAGCATGCGTGGATTTTTGTCGGAATTGCATACACACGATCGGAATTTTCGACAATAACTTGTCGGAACAATTGAGAACCAGCTCTCAAACATTTGTTGACGTCTTCTTGACGTTCGGAATTCCCGACAACATTTGTGTGACCGTGTGTATGCAAGACAAGTTTGAGCCAACACTCCGTCTGAAAAAAAATCCACGGTTTTGTTGACGGAATGTCCGATCGTGTGTACGTGGCATAAAAGGCCTGAAGCTAAATCCAGAATACAATGTCCCTGTACACATTCCATCTGGCCTGGGAACACCATGGAATCCCACTGGGAAGCCCTGCGTCTGTAGACTAACAAAGGAATTCTAGGTTAACCATCTCACCCTGTCACCCACAAACTAGGGTAAGGGGAATGATATATAATGATTGTAATAAGTATCGTAACTGTAAAATTACTTGTTCTGCTTCAAATAAATACACCAGCCTTTCTCAACCCTTTTAACAAAGAGGAACCCTTGAAATACCTTTCTGGTCTTAGGGAACCTGTTAATAATGACTATATCTGCAGCTCACAGTACATTAGCATGATGGTGAGAGGGAACAATGCTCCTTACATTTGGTATCATTGGGAAGCATACCCCCATTACAGATAGATAAAAAGTTATTTGCTGTTGGTGGTTACTTATCTGATGCCCCATACACACGATCGTATTTTCCGTCGGAAAACCCTTGGATGGTTTTTCCGACCGATTTCCGCTCAAGCTTGGCTTGCATACAAATGGTCACACAAAAGTTCTCTGAACTGCCGTCCGTCAAGAATGCGGTGACGTACAACACTATGACGAGCCAAGAAAATGAAGTTCAATGCTTCCGAGCATGTGTCTGAATTTTGCGCGTCGAAATTGCTATAGACGATCAGATTTCGACACCAAAAGTCCGAAGGAGCATACACACAGTCAGAATTTCCGTTCAAAACTCACATCGGACTTTTGCTGGCGGAATTTCCGAATGTGTGTACAGGGCATGAGTAGTAAAAACTGATCATTGCTCAAGGAACCCGTAGCAATCTCTTTAGGAACCCTAAGGCCCTGTACACACGATCAGACATGTCCGAGGAAACATGTGCGAGGGACCGTTTTTATCGGACAAGGCTGAATTGTCTGTTGGTCTGATGTGCGTACACACCATCGGACCAAAATCCCCTCAGACCAGAACGCGGTGACGTAGAACACAACGACATGATTAAAAAAGGAAGTTCAATGTTTCCAAGCATGCGTCGACTTGATTCTGCGCATGCGGGGGATTTTGGTCCGATGGTTTGTGTACTAACCATCGAACCTGTCCGATGGACAGGTTTCCAGTGGACATGTTTTCAAGCATGTTTGGAAATTTTTGTCTGCTGGAAAACAGTCCGATAGGCCGTACACACAATAAAACTTGTCCGCTGAAACGGGTCTGCGGACCAGTTTCAGCGGACATGTTCGATCGTGTGTACGCGGCCTAAGGTGCCATGGAACCCTGGTTGAGAAAGGCTGATTGATATACACTGAAAGCACTTTCATAACAAACTCCAACTGGGTGGTTTTTAAATACTTTTTTTGTATCCTGATCTTTTGTAATAAACTTATCTACACAGGCGTGTGGATCATGTGAACTGAAAACACAGGACCAGCCCAAGCAACACAGTCACTCGAAAAAAGTTATACTGTGCATAAAGGAAAGTGCAAGTCTACAGCTGTTCAGCAAAACCGTGTAAGTAAAGATTTATGTCAGAAGTTTTCGGTAGACGCTATTTTTTGCACTGCTGACGCCAGTCTCATTTTTGCTTGCTGTGCTCATTAACTGACCACTGCTGGTTACAGGCTCAGCTAACTTCTTGCAGCACACCAAACTATACAAGTACTTCTGACATTGGGTGGAGCCATAGTAATAAATCATCGGGTCCAGACAGCAGTTGATGCTGCTAATGCAGGAACACAGGATGTAGGCAAAATACAGAGACTGGTTGGCTCCATGACTGAAGTACAAATAATGAATTAGGAAGATGAGATTGCTGGGCCCAAAGCACATGATGAAAGCACAGAGCACCACAATGGCCAAGACTAAGGCTCGGGTCTTCTTGCATGAGTTCTCAATGCTTTTACTGCTCAAGCTGCGAATAATGCCAATATAACAGATGGTTGTGATGATTAATGGCAACACAAAGAAGACTACGATGAAAGTGGTAAAATAGTACAGGTAAAATCCCTTGAGGTCCTTCAGGTCTTGTACATCATGGCAGGTGGTGATGCCCAATAAGGCAACATGTTTAGTCTGCTCACTTAGTAAAAGAGGTGCACTGCTGGCAATGGATACCACCCAGATGAAGATACAGACTAGCCAGGCTCTACCCATCGTGCGCCAGGAAAGAGAATGCATTGGATAAACAACCGCTAGGAACCGATCCACACTGATACTTGTCATGAGTAGGATGGAGCAGTACATGTTAAAGTAAAATGCCGCAGTGACAAACTGACACATGGCGGGTCCAAAGTGCCAATCGTTTCCAGCAAATCGGTAAGCAATGTTGAAGGGAAGAACAATGACGAAGAGGACGTCAGCCATGGCCAGGTTCAGCATATAGACAATGGCTGGCTTTCTGACCTTCATTTTAAACAAGAATATGATGACAGCCATGACATTGAGAGGAAGCGCCACAATAAACACCAAGGTGTACACCGACGGTACAAATCTGGTCAACAGTGGGCTAGTCAGATACAGATGAACCTGCTTTGTAATGTTTGTTACTTCCTTTATGATACTGCGGGTGCGAGGCTGTGTGGGTTCCATTCCTGATTCTTCTCCAGATCCATCTATGGCCTCATCTGGAAAATCGTCAATGTTATCTATTGCATCGTCTGGAAAGTCTTCAAATTCATCAACAGAATGTTCAGAAATGTAAAAGGTTCTTGGATCGACACTGTTATTACCTGAAATGAAATAAGGATACGTTAAAGGGTCACTAAAGGAAAAAAAAATTTGGGCTGAAATGACTGTTTACAGGGTATAGAGACATAATAGTTAACCGATTCCTTTTAAAAATGATTAAAAATAGATAAAAATCAATCATATAATCAACCTACAGTTCTAGTTTTGTTTTTGATTGCTGTTTCCTGTCTCTCTGATGTACAGAGCCAGAGAGCCAATAGAGGGCAGTGATGGTTTGTCTAAAACCCCTCAGCCCAACCTAGTTTCAGTTTACACACAGTAATCACACCTCCTTAAATAGTGACCACAGTGAGAAAACTCCCAGTACTGTGGTTATAAGGAAACAGACAACCAGGAAGTGTTCAGAACAGAGCAGGATTACAGCAACATCAAAGCAAAAACGATCAATGAGCACATGAAAACAGCACTGCAGTAAGGTAAAGGAAGCTATTTAGCTGAAAAAAAATCCTTTAGTGATCCTTTAATATGAACTGAAAAGAACAGGGTCCATTTCAATCTTTGAAGATTACATTAAAAAATACAGTGTGAGTATAGTGAGTTTATTTTATTTTAGTTGTGGTAGTGGTAGGGAGGCCCAAATCCGCTGTCAGTTTATTTTTTGCTATTTGTGTCTCACTGGGGGAAATTTGCCTTTCTTTCCTATCCTAGAGAAGCAACAGGAGAGCATGAGTGTCACGCAGAGTGGACACAGACACAGCCTGCTGTTCTCTATGGGCGATTGGATGTAAACGGACTTGCCAGATAAATGGGGAACTCCATCAGTCTGTTTTTAGCAGACAGGATCAGGTGTCAGCGGATGTCCATTGACACCTGCTGCACCATAGAGGGCAATAGATGGTCCGATAGGGTCTGCCTGAAAAACTGAGAGGCGGAAACTATTGGTCCGCCATGTGAAAGGGCCCTAAAACACTCGTCATAAGACTAAAAAGTTCATCAGTGTTCCACTGACAACTCTAATGTTTTGGATTTCTCCTCACTTTCCATCCTGACAGAGATCACTAGGACAATAAGAGTCGGTTCACACACAGGCGACGTGTCGCTTCCCATGTAATGCAATGGAAGCGTTCTAATCGGAGCGACGCAAGTAAATTTACTTACTTAGAAATTTACTCCCTGTACGACTTCGGGGGCGGCTCGGGGCGACTTGCATTGACTTCTATACAGAAGTCATCTTGCAAATAGCCTCTGAAGTCATCCTCAGGACGACTTGCAGAGCCGCCCCCGGAGTCGTGCCGCATATGTGTGAACCAACTCTAATAGTAAACAGGACTAATAGAGGTGAATCTCCCTAATGAGGGCACAGACAGCAATACAAATCCGACAAGTGTTCCAATCCCTCTCCACTCTATCTAAAAAATAAAAAAGTTCTGACTTTTACTTTAAAGTGGAACTTTACCAAACACAAGTTCTGCTTGCTTGCATCCCCCCTTTAACAATTGTCAGTTTTTAGAGAGTGGGTACTTGGTTTTGACATGTATCCACTCCCACTTCACCAGGTTTGCTGTGGCAATCTGAGCAGAAGTTGCCCCCTCTCCCCGTACAGCCTTCTAGGACACATCACAGGTATCAGAAGAGTGCAGGCCCATTAACAGAGTGCAGCACAGCTCATGCATGCTCTTTGGGAACCCCGGCTGTGAAGCCACAAAGCTGGGAGCCTGGAGCTCTTAAGGTTTTGCTTTAAGGCCTCCTCCCGCCTCCTGTTTGTGAAATGGAGCTTTTACCCTATTTTGACAGGTACATACCTCTACTTCTTGCCTCCCGAAGTCTTCTAGGACACATGACAGGTCCCAGAAGACTTGGAAACCAGTCACAGAGTGCTGCGCCACTCGTGCACGCGCAGTGGTCACACGGCTGTCAAAGCCAGGTGTCCATAGTAAAGATGGCAGCTCCGGCGAGGGAGTACACGACTAGGGTGAGAACACCACCAGATCATGGGACAGGTGAGTGTCTGTTTATTAAAAGTCAGCCGCTGCAAAAACTGTAGCGGCTGACTTTTAATAAACAGACACTCACCTGTCCCATGATCTGGTGGTGTTCTCACCCCAGTCGTGTACATTTAATTGTCATTTAAGAGACAGGAGCTCATCTTTAAGAAAGCTTTGCCGTATCTGTAAAATTCAGATATCATACAATACATCTACTTAGGGCTGCAACTAACGATTATTTTTATAATTGATTAGTTGGACGATTATTGTTTTGATTAATCGATTAATCGCATAATAGCCTTAAAAAAAAAAAAATTGATTTAAAAAAAAATTTGGCCCAATTTGTTGTTGGGCAGATTACAAAACACAAATTGCCGCAAAAACACATCACATGCTTTTCTGCAGCTTCTCCATTGAAGTATATTGAACCAAAAAAAACAAAATAGCACTGTTTTGTGTTAAAAAGTCCTTGCCCTTTCCAAATACGCAGCAAAAATCATGGATGTGAACGTGTCCCATAGGAAAACATGTAAATGAACTGTAGTGTGTTTGTGCAAAAAGCACCAAAAAACAGAGGTGTGACCCAGGCCTGAGATGTTTAGTAACATAATGGGGATAAAAAAACAAAAATAAGTACAAAAAGAGCAAATAATCGCTACTGTAATTCATTAAGTTCATTTTTTTTACTGTGGGACAGTGAAAGTAATATTTACAGTAGCGATTTGCTTTTTTGTACTATAAAGGGCCAATTTTAGTTATTTTAACCCCATTATGTTACTGGCCGATTAATCGATTATGAAAATTGTAATCGATTAATTTCATAACCGATTAGTTGTCGATTAATCGATTAGTTGTTTCGGCCCTACATCTACTGTAGAGAACTTGTGCAACCTGATAGGAAGCAGTTAAACGAATAAGGAAGTCATGAAAATAAATTCACTTTCACGATACAATCAGATTACTGGACATACCATGCAAGGAATGTTTGGGCTGTAGAAACCTTTACATGACTGACAAACATTACTGATGTATAATACTTCCTGTATATCCTACGGGGCTTACAACTGCTCTTTCCATAAATGTACCACTTTTCTATGTAAATACACGAGTGTCTGCCAGTTCTTCAAATAGACCAACATACTGAATCTCACATCATTGTATTTACAAAAACTACCTGCAGGGCCCCGCAAAATGAGATCTGAACTCTAGACAAACAGCTTAGCATGTTGCTTGTCTTCCAAAACACTCTCAAGTCAAGTTACTCTCAAACCAAGGTTTTACTGTATTTAAAGCTACATAATACTCTCCCTTTAGGACTCGTTCAAATGGGTGATTAAGACTGCCCTCCGTGCATAGCCGCTTGCAAATGTGCATGCACCCACCTTGGAACTGTATGCGGGCTGTCTATTGAAGTGGATTAACAAATGCAGCGCAGGCACAAGCACAATTGCATGTCAAATTTTGACATGGGGCAGGAGCAGGAAGCCTCTGCCTTTGAATTTATGCACCCTGTTCTGCCCTAATGTCCATATTTGATTGCGTCTGTGCCGGTGCTGCGTGTACATTGACTTCTAACGGCAGCCTGCATGCGGCTCAGAATGTTTACACTTTATTATTTTTTACATATAGTAATTGTTGCTTAAAGTGCTTGTTTTTGTTTACTTTTACCTATAGGTAAGCCTTGAATAAGGCTTACCTATAGGTAGTGGAACTATCTCCTAAACGTGCACCGTTTAGGAGATATTTCACTTGTAGTGCGCTGGTAATGTAAACGGCGCATGCGCTGGGAATTAACAAAACTCTGTGCCGTTTCTTCCCTAGCGTGTGCCGTTACTGGCGGCTCCCGTACGCATGTGCGGGAGTGACGTCATCGTGGCTCTGACCAATCACAGTGCTGGAGCCATGATACCTGTAAGTAACCTGCGGGACAGATGTCTGCGGCCGGACGGGGAGACGAGGCCGGCTTCGGGGGCTTCGATCTAAGGCAAGAAATTCATAATGACCAAGTATGCTAGTCATACTAGCTCATTATGCCTTTGCCTTGCAGGTTTTTTTTTTTTTTTTTTTTTTTTTTTTAACAGACTTCACTTCTTCTTAAATTGTCTGAATGAGCCCTTAGTTGAATGCCACTCACTCTGGTTGTTAAAAGCATTGCTTGATTTTTCTGAGCCAGAACACTGATTAGTGGGCAGTATTGATTTAGCCTGTGACTCACCCCTCCCCCCCCCCCTGCCTGCTCTGTTCTCAGGAGCTGGCTGCAGTGTCAATTAGAGAGAAAGGCCCAGATTCACAGAGCAATTACGCCTGTCTAACTGGTGTTAGACAGGAGTAATTTTAAATTTCGCGCGCCGTATCACTAGTTTGAATCCTCAAACCATGATACGGCGGCTTCGGGCTTCGATCCGAGAGGCTTACGTCCTCGTAAGCCTTCGGATCTACACTGCGATATTTTTGCGGCCGCTGGGAGGAGTTCGCGTCGTTTTCATGCGTCGGGATATGCAAATGACTTTTTACGGCGATCCACGAAGGTACGAGTGTCCCTCGCAATCGCCTACGTCATTTTTTGGCTACGTAATGTTAGAGGAGCTTTTTGCTGGTCTAACAGTGCGTAACCCATGTAAAGTATGGCCGTCGTTCCCGCGTCGATTTGAAAATATTTTTTTTTTTAAACGTAACTCGTTCGGGAATAGGAATGTACGTAAACGACGCTACTACGACGTGACGACGTGTTTTCGCGCAATGCACGGCGGGAAATTTGGGAACGGAGCATGCGCAGTTCGATCGCCGCGGGAACGCGGCTATTTTAAATGCTATTTTAAATGCTATTTTAAATGCTTCACGCCCCCTACTCGCGCAGATGGATTGCGACGGGAGAAATACACTACGCCGTTTACTGGACAAAATCTACCTGGATTCCACGTAGAGCCAGGTAAAAAACGGCAGCGTAGTGTATTTCTGATACACTACGGCGCCGTACACACGGCCGAGGTTCTCGCTGAAAACCAGCGAGAACCTCGCTGGAATGCACATTCCAGCGAGGACCTCGGCCGTGTGTACGGTCTCGGCGAGCTTCCCGTCGGGAAGCCCGTCGAGCCGAAATAGAGAGCACGCTCTCTATTTCCTCGACGGCCCGCCTGGAAGAATGGCTGGTTGCCATTCCCGACGGGCGGGTCGCCGAATTCGACGGCCGGGGGAGAGAACCTCGACGGGCGGAACGATGTGTTCTGCCCGTCGAGGTTCTCTGCCGTGTGTACGGCGCCTCAGAGAATCTAATTCTCTGTGAATCTGCCCCAAAAAAGTGTCCAAAAGCAAACAGCTGCTGCTATGTACTCCTAAACTCATAATGCTTTGTGACACCACTGTCAAATGTGAACCCTGTAATAAAGTATGTAAACTCAATCACTATGCTTTAACATAATACCATTTTAAGTCAATCGTTTTAAGTTGCAGCTTTTATTACAGTTACTGCCTATAAAAGGGTGACAACACTGTGTCCCTGTATCCCAAGTTGTCACCCTGTCACAAGGACTTCAGGTAAAGACTGTATGTAGCCATTTCAACACACATTACACAATCATGGTCCACTGTTGCCACCATAAGGAAACTGCCCTGAGAAATGGCATGCACTCATCCCTGGGGTACCCAAGTATATGGCTGCAGGAGATCAGCAAGAGCGGATGCAACAAAGGATGACAGATGGTGACAACATGCGTCTGAATTAAAAATATAGCAGCTTTTTTAATGTATTACTATACACAGTGATTTAGCAGACTACATGCATTCAGTTAAGATTTACATTGACTGTTGCCCAGTTATAGATTTCTCATTGTGGAATAAATACTTGTTCCCTCTGCTCATGTCCTCACAGTCCAGTACATAATATGATTTGTTGTTTGATAAGTTCTATTCAAGTGAATGTGATTACATAGGAATAATGCTAGAATCTTGCCACATACGCAGCACACCTTTGTTTGTCCTGTGCAAGGTTCAGTCTGACATTATAAATGTTGCTATCAGGATGATGTGGCTCCCTGCTAAAAAACATTATGTGACAGTAAGGCCCCTTTCACACGGACGGCTGTTTTGCCGCAGTTAAAAGCACTACAAATGTTTTGTGAAATTCAAGGCTCCAGGCACTGCGATTAGCTGCATTTGTACATTGCGATTACGTGCGGTTACATGCGGCTGCGTTTAGCTGCGGTAGTCATTTCCATAGCAACCCTTTTTATTATTATTATTATGTGCTTCCTGTTATTTTTTTTTCTTACGCCGCTATCCGCAGTTGACAAAAAAGACTGCGATTACCTGCGGTTATGTGCATTTAGCAGCGCTACATCGCACCTGGACGTATTCAATTCTATTTTTTCTATTCGCACCAAGCCGCATGTAACGAAATCGCAGGTAAACGATGTGTGTAAATGGGGCCGTAGGAAAACATATTGTGCTTTTAGCTGAGGTAGAAAAATAAGAAATCCGCAGCTAAAAGCACCATTCTATCTGTCTGTGTGAAAGGCCCCTAAGAGCAGTTCACATCAGGATCGCACATGAATGCATGCCACGTCCCTGTGCGATTCCTCTGTGTTCCTGTGTAGTGCAATTCATTTGAATGGGCTGAAATTGCACCGTAACATGGAAATCAGTAGGGCATGCACTGTTTTTACAAAAATGTGCCACACCAAAGTGCAGAGTAATGTGTTACCATGTGATTTCGTACCTGCAAACTAACTGTGCTTGCAATCTCCATTGGGGTACTTTTTTTGTGTCCAATTGAGGAGATTTTCCTTCACTTACTGTCCCATAGCTGCAACAGCAAGTAAGGCCGCGTACACACGAGGAGATTTTTCCGATGAAAACGGCCCCACAGACCGGATCAAACCAAAATCACCGCAGACGGAGAGCGCGATGACGTGGCGGAGACGTTGACGCCGCCACGTCACCGAACCAGGAAGTAAAATACTTCCACGCATGCGTCAAATCCATTCGGTGCATGCGGGGGATTTATGTCCGCTGGTTAGGCGTTCTAACCAGCGGACATGTCGGACGGACGGGTTTCCAGCAGACAAGTTTTAAAGCATGCTTTAAAACTTGTCTGCTGGAAAAACCTGTCTTCCAAGCCGTACACACGGTCGGATATGTCCGCTGAAACTGGTCTGCGGACCAGTTTCAGCAGACAAGTTTGATCGTGTGTACGCGGCCTAATGGGAAATCCCTGGTAGTCACCAGGGCAACCAGAACTAGCATTCCCATTGGAATTTTTTTTCCCTCTATTCCTTTTCTGGTGAACACTTCTCTTTCCATTTCACATTCACTCTGGGTGCTAACCGGTCATTGGTGATCAGAACAGAACCAGAACAATGAATCTCTGCATTCACACCTGGGCTCTTCGTCAATGTGTGACAAAAAAAATAATATGCGCTTTACCATGCATTTCATGGCATCTCTAGAAGATGCGCACTTTGCCACGTGCTTGTCACACAAATGCGCACGGATAAAACACCCAGCGCTTCAAGACCAAAAATAATACTTTTTCTGTCCCCCCCCCGCCGAACGCCGCCGCCGCCACCGCATCGAAACCTGCCGCCGCATGGGTTAAACATTGTGCGGGAACATCACAGCTTTCATTTGAATAGCTGTAGTGTTTTCGCCCGTATAGACACTCCCCCTTGCTCGGGATTGGATGGGTGATAGTGATCTGTCCAATCCCGAGCAAGGGGGAGTGTCTATACGGGCGGGAACACTACAGCTATTCAAATGAATGCTGTGATGTTCCCCGGGCGGCGGTGGCTAGGTAGGGGGGACATGGCTGCATTTGTGGGGGACATGGCTGCATTTGTGGGGGACATGGCTGCATTTGTGGGGGACATGGCTACATATGTGGGGGACATGGCTACATATGTGGGGGACATGGCTACATATGTGGGGGACATTTAAAAAAAGTATCGGTATTCGGTATCGGCGACTACTTGAAAAAAAGTATCGGTACTTGTACTCGGTCCTAAAAAAGTGGTATCGGGACAACCCTAATTCCCAAAACATGGCCTGTTTGGGGTACTTGAGGACTGAGGCTGAGAACTACTGCTTTAGATAACCTATTCCCAGCCTATAGCAAAATGACGGCCAGGCAGGGGTTTCACTGACTGGACATCATATGACGTCCTTCAGAACCAGCCACTCATGGCGAACATTGGTGAATTGGTGAGAATCGCATTTTTTTTGCTTAGAAGATTGATCACGATTCTCGTGGCGTAACATCATCTTTCACATTATAACAAAAAAAATTGGGCTAACTTTACTGTTTCGTTTATTTTTTTTTATTATTAATTGAAGTGTATTTTTACCCCAAAAATTGCATTTGAAAGAGCGCTGAGCAAATACAGTGTGACATAAAATATTGCAGCAATTGCCATTTTATTCCCAAGGGTCTCTGCTAAAATATATATAATGTTTGGGGGTTCCAAGTAATTTTCTAGCAAAAAATATTGATTTTAACTTAGAAAAAGATTTAGACTTCAAAGCGGAGCTGCACCCTAAAGTGGAACTTCCACTCATCGGATCCGCCGCCCCTACCCCCCCCCCCCCTCCGGTGCCACAATTGGCACCTTTTGGGGGGGATACTTGTCTTTGACAGGTATCCTTTTCCACTTACGGGAGTCCGGCTGCGGCCGTGACGTCACCGGCGGGGCTCCTTCCTCCTCCTCCCCTGGCCGCCGGGCTAATAGGAGAGAGGAGCGGGGCCTAGCACATGCGCAGTAGGGTTCCCGGCGTGAAGCAGGTAAGTGTCTATTTATTAAAAGCCAGCAGCTGCAGTATGTGTAGCTGCTGGCTTTTAATATCTTTCTTTCCCCGGACCTCCGCTTTAAGTAGTTAAACTTCCTGCATTTACACACAGAAGTGTATCCCTTTCTTCTAAGAGGAATCGTTAGTTACAATCGGCCAACTCTGCAATAGAGATCGCCAGGGGGGGTTGAATCGAGATCACGATTTTTTTACGATTAATTGTGCAGCTCTAGTGTGTCCTTTGGACACACTGCATCTCCAATCACAGTAAAGAGCCTAAGGCCTCGTACACACGATCGGACATATCCGATGAAAACGGTCCGCGGACCATTTCCATCGGATATGTCCGATCGGGAGTTTGATCCGATGGCGTGTACACACCATCGGATCAAATTCCCCGCCGCCGGACGGCGCGGTGACGCGGCGGTGACGTTGACGCCGCCACGTCACCGCACCAGGAAGTTAAACACTTCCGCGCATGCGCCGAATCCATTCGGCGGCGGCGCGGCGGCGGTGGGGGACGACATGTCTGCTGGTAAGTGTAATAACCAGCAGACATGTCGGGCGGACAGATTCCCACCGGATAGATTTCAAAGCATGCTTTGAAATCTGTCGGGTGGAGAAATCTGTCCGCTAGCCCATACACACGAGCGGAGATGTCTGCTGAAACAACGTAGGCTCTTTGCCATGTGATCAGCTGATCACAGTGTAAATAGGAAGTGCCAGTTATCGTCATTCCTCTGCTCAGACTGACAGCGTGTGAGAAAAGGAGAGCCGATAAGCGGCTTGAACATTTTCAATGATAATCAGTGCAATGATAATTAGTGCAGCACCATCAGTGATGCCCAGGGTGGATAAAATCAATGATTTAAAAAAAAAAAAAAAAGATTTTTAGATTTGATTTTTATCAAATTTATTTTAATAAAATGCTTTTGGAGTAAAAATCTAACTAAAAAAATATAGTTTTCTATTTAGGATACATTAATAATTTAGTTTATTCAGCATGAAATGGAGCTTAGTTATGTATCATGAGGCTGTATATTCTGCAATAGTTACATTTTTGGTAAATTCATTCAATGAATCCAAGCTCTGCAAGCTGAGATAACATGCACTGCACTGATGCATTCACACGATTTCACAGTAACCATGAGATAAAACAAAGTTCAGGAATATTCCTTTATTCCATTGTTTTGCAAATCCATCTACACTACAAACAGTATGATTGACAGTTCTAATATCACTGTTTTACTAACCTGACAGCCTATTGTTCTAAATAGGAAACCTTAATTTTCTTTCAAATATTAAAGATTCCAATTACCAGCAAGAATAAGTCCATTTAAAGAGCACCTGTCATTTCAGATCCATCGTGGCAGTGCCTGTTAGCGGCCATCCACTAACCTGCTGCTGCCACATTCCTCACCTTGTTGTGTCACAATATCAGCTGTCCCATTAAAGTGAATGGGACTGTCGGTGAGTCAACAGCGCGTCAGAGGAGGAGCCGCTGCTAGAGAGATGACAGTTGCTCTTTAAAAATTATGATTTAAATCGAGTTGATTTAAATCAAGCCTTTTTACTAGTGATTTAAATGAAATCCACCCTGGTGGTGCCAGTCAGTGCTCATCAGTCAGTGCCGTCTATCAGTGCCTCTTCATCAGTGCCTACTCATCAGGGCAGCCTATCAGTGACAAAATTACTTATTTACAAAATGTTATAAACTATTTATTTATTTTTGCCCTTTTTTTTTTTTTTTGTTCAGCAAAAAATACAAACCCAGGGGTGATTAAAGTGGAGGTTTGCCTAAAAATACATTTTTAACATTGCATTTATGACATTAAAGATGATTAGAATCGGCTGTTTTTTAAAAAAAATACGTTCCGTACATACTGTTTCCAAGATGTATTCTCAACCCGGCTTCCGGGTATGACGGTCGGGGATGGGCGTGCCTAATTGATGGACAGGCATCCGTCCGACGCATACAGCGTGTCACGAGATGCCGAAACGTCGGTGCTCAGGCGCCGTATAGAGCCGCACCGACGTTCGGTTTCTTTCGGCATCTCGTGACGCGCTGTATGCGTCAGACGGATGCCTGTCCATCAATTAGGCACCCCCAGCCTCGACTGTCATACCCGGAAGCCGGGTTGAGAATATATCTTGGAAACAGTATGTACAGAACGTATTTTTTTTTAAAAACACCCGATTCTAATCATCTTTAATGTCATAAATGCAATGTTAAAAATGTATTTTTAGGCGAACCTCCCTTTTAAGTACCACCAAAAGAAAGCTCTATCTGTCTCAAAAAAAATTATAAAAATTGTATTTGGGCATGACTGTGCAATTCTCATTCAAAGTGCGACATTGCAGAAAGCTAAAAATTAGCCTGGGCAGGAAGAGGGTAAAAGTGCCCTATATTGAAGTGGTTAAAGATCCGCTGTGTAAAGATAGCAATTACCAAAAGGTCCTTCCTGCTCCAAGACATTGCATAGTAGGAGCCATTTTCTCCCAGAAACATTTGACATTTTCCCTGATGCTCCATATTCTTTTGACACCTTGGTACATCAAGCAAAGTGAGAAATCATGTCTTGTACCCTGCTCCAGAAGCGCCAGAGACCGTGCATTTTCCCTGCTGAAAGGAGCGATTTATGAAAGTGAACACACGAGGGTTGATTTATGGAAACTGCCGCAGGACTGGATCTGACAGCCCCCTGGGGTCTGAGTTCGAATTTCACCAACAAGCTGCATGGAGTTTGTATGCTTTCCCTCCCATTATCCAGAACATTTGGTCAAATGCTTGAGGAAAACAGGCCTTTATTTTCAGGGCTCAGAAAATTTAATTAAAATGATGGTGTCCCATAAAATGTCTGTCCCTAATTAGACCTCTAACAATAAAAGCCTGTTTTCCTCACATATTTGACCACAGGGAAGGACAGTTCAAAAGGTGACGCTAGTCGTATTTCATTGCTTCTATGGACATGGGGCTGTCATCTGAGGGGAGACTAGTGTCTGGAATCCTCTGATCAGGGGCACTTACCACTAAAGAGTCATTTTACTAACGTTCATTTCTTATCATTAATAGTGTTTGAGTCAAAATGTTATTTCAACTGCAGCGAAGGGAAAATTTGAAGGAGCGGATAGAAAATTTCTCTCAAGGGAACACATTTCTAACAGTGAATGCGGTTTTCGTTTGGGAAAATCAATTCCTTCCAAAAATTTACACAGGGCTTTCACACTAAGGCGATGCGCTGGCAGAAGATAAAAAAATCTCCTGCAAGTATGTATACCGCTCCTTTCCATTTAAAACAATGGGAAACCGCGGCAATAACCCTTTATCGGCTGCTAGTGGGGGTTAATACCGCACCGCTAGCGGTCGAATCCCGCGGCTCCTGCCCCAGTGTGAAAGGGGCCTTAGTCTTTAAATGGTTAAACCGAGAACTTCTACATATGGAGTTCAGGTCATTGATAAGTAGCAACATTGTATCTTTTCTCACACTTGGCAGGCTGCCCAGAGACATATAGCTCCAGGAAACTTCAGGCAATTTGCAATGACTTCTGTATCATAGAAGTTAGGGTTGTCCCGATACCACTTTTTTAGGACCGAGTACAAGTACCGATACTTTTTTTCATGTACACGCCGATACCGAATACCGATACTTTTTTTAAATGTCATGTGACAGTTTTCAAACCACAATACAGACTAAGGATATTTTCTTTAGAATTATGAAGAACTCTAACTCAAGACATTATAAAAGAATAAAAATGAGTAAAAATGAATAAAAATGTTTTATTTGCTTGTCACGCAGTAGTAAAAAACTCAAAGAATTTTCACAGAACATGTTGATAATTACAAAAAAAGTATTCTATTTAGGCATCGGGAGCATTTGCCCGAGTACAAGTACTCCCGCAAATACTCGGTATCGGTCCCGATACCGATACTAGTATCGGTATCTGGACAACCCTAATAGAAGTCAATGCAAGTCGCGCTGAAGTAAATCGGCTTTTTGTTTTTTAAAAGAATCGGTCAATGCTGATTAATTAAAGTGCCAAAAATCGCCCGATATATATCGGTCGACCTCTAGTCAGAACACACAGTGAATCACGGTTTGTTGCAAATGGGGCTACAGATTGGTCAGGGTACCCATGGCAGTCTGCGTCCACGACCAAAAACACCTACAACGGGCAGGTGAGCATTAGAACTGGACCACAGAGCAATAGAAGGTGGGCAGGTCTGAGAAATTCAGGAATGGTTTGAGGAATATAATAATGAATTTGAGGTGTTGACCTGGCCTCCAAATTCTCCAGATCTCAACCCAATTAAGTATCTGTGGAATGTGTTGGATAAACCAGTCTGATCCACACTGCACAACTAAAGCCCCGTACACGCAATCGGAATTTCCGATGGAAAAAGTCAAATTTTTTATTTTATCTGTTTCTTAAAAAAACAGTAGACAAATTAAAGAGAAGCTCCAGGCTCCCCCAAAATACTAGAGGCGATGGTCAGACTGCAGACATGTACAAGTGAGGGACATAGACTGCGGACATGATACAAGAGATGGTCAGAGACTGCGGACACGATACAAGAGAAGGTCAGAGACTGCGGACACGATACAAGAGATGGTCAGACTGGGGACAAGGTACAAGAGATGGACAGAGACTGCAGACAAGGTACAAGAGAAGGTTAGAGACGGTGGACACGATACAAGAGATGGTCAGAGACTGCAGACACGATACAAGAGATGGTCAGAGACTGCGGACAAGGTACAAGAGATGGAGAGTGACTGCGGACATGATACAAGAGATGGCGAGAGACTGCGGACATGATACAAGAGATGCTCAAAGACTGAGGACAATGTCCCCATAAAGTCCCCCCAAACGACAATGTATGCCATTTCATTATGGTTTATGTATGTCTTATTGTCTTGGCGATTGATTCACATCACAACTTCATTGATACAAAAAAAAGGATGATTTATGGTTTTGCTCATTACTGCCCCACACAGGCAATGCATGGCTGCATGTGTGGGGCAGTGATGAGCAAAACCATAAATCATACGAATAAAAAAAGGTATCAATGAAGTTGTGATGTGAATCAATCACTAAGACAATAAGATCAATTTGTCATAATTTGGCAAATTTGAACATAATGGTGCATCAGGTATAAACTGTCAGTGTCTGACAAGTACCTGATGATGACAGAGTGTGCCGCTGCCCGCAGCAGCCAGTTGTGAGGAGGACAAGCACGGGATGCAGGTTCAGGTCTTCTGCAGCAGCCTGTGTGATGGTGAGCCGAGGAGCAGGACTCTCTGGAGACCGGGAGTCGGGGACACTTGCTCCACATGTCTCCTCTCCTGTAGCAGCCAGCTCAACACACGGTGACGCCGGGCGGCTGGTGATGACATCAGCGGGAGGCAGGAAAAGAGGACGCAGCTAGTGCCCACAGCTCACTTCGGCTCTGTTTGTAAAGGCAGGGCATGGCGCCTTTTGCCTGCTCTCACGGGTAACACCCACGGCTAATTTCGGCTCCATTCTGAGTGGCAGGGCACAGCGTGGATGACGTAATACAAACATTGATTATTTTGGGTCGCAGCATCAGTGCCGAATCGCAGGCGGCCGAATCATCAGAGCCCTAAATTACTGCATTCATTACTTTTAAGAAAGTCAGTCAGTATATAAGGAAAATATGTATACATAAATAAAGCTAGTACATGATCTGGCACTTCCAGGTCTGGGGCGCGCACACGCCGCCGGCGACCCACTCCCCAGCTATGATTAGACACAGCAGAAGCCAATCGGCAGGTCCAGCAGACGCGATGACCGCCTGGACCCGCTGATCATTCAGGAGAAAGGCAGAACGGTGGTCTGTCTATGTAAACAAGGTAGATAGCCGTTCTGTGAGAAGTGAATGTGCTAATCCACGGATCTTTACATTCCCCCAGTCAAAGCAACCCCCGCCCAACAATAATTCTCTTGCCTTTGTGGCTGTGTGTGAGTAAAGAGATGAGCTCTTTATTGGGGTATAAAACGCACCTTCTCTTTAAAGTGGTTGTATAGCCTTTTTTTTAACTTGTACCTACAGGTAAGCCTATAATAAGGAGATATTCCCCTCGCAATGCGCCGCTGATTGCAGCAGCACATGCGCAGGGGGGATCCTCGGCTAAAGGACCGGCAGCCACCAGGCCTTGCCGAAATTGAAGTCTCCCGCACGCTGTAGCAGTGATACCTGGAAGACACGCCTGCAAGTCAAGATAACAACGGTGCATACTAGCTCATTATCGCTTTTGCCTTGCAGGTGTAAAAAAAAAAAAAGGTGTAAAAAAAATAATAATTGTATATGCGGCTATACAACCGCTTTAAGAGGGAAGTTTCAGGAAATTATTTAATTTTAAATAAAGAACTGTGAAGCAAAATAAGGATCAGTGTCCATCAGTGCAGCCTCACAAGTGCAGACCTACCATTGCCATGAATGCAGCACCCCCAATTGCCAGGAATGAAGCACCCACCATTGCCAGGAATAAAGCACCCACCATTGCCAGGAATAAAGCACACACCATTGCCAGGAATGCAACACCCACCATTTCTAGGAATGCAACAAACCCAATTGCCAGGAATGCAGCACCCACCATTGCCAGGAATGCAGCCCTCCCCCCAATTGCCAGGAATGCAGCACCCACCATTGCCAGGAATGCAGCACCCACCATTGCCAGGAATGCAGCACCCACCATTGCCAGGAATGCAGCACCCACCATTGCCAGGAATGCAGCACCCACCATTGCCAGGAATGCAGCACCCACCATTGCCAGGATTGCAGCACCCACCATTGCCAGGATTGCAGCACCCACCATTGCCATTAGTGCAGCCAGATTTATGCCCATCCATCTGGAGGCTTGGAGGGGGCAGGACGAGCACCAAAGTTTACCTACAGCAGAATCTCCTGTTTACACACCTGCCTCCTTTGATGGACAGAACAGTCATCCAATGGCAGTGCTGAAGATGGGACCTCCTATTACAGAGGCTGCCCGTAAACAGGAAATCCTCCTCCTGTATGCACGGCACTCGTCCCGTGTTCTCCCTGGCCACTCCAGGGGCAGCCGGCATATACATCTTTTGTGGCCCCGGCAATGCGAGATCGTCGGGGGGGCCACAAAAGATATATATGTCCAATAACCAGACGGGCCGTTTAAAACCGAAATCACTGCAAGCTTCAGATTTGTAGCTGCCGACTTCCGGACCACTAGTTGCATGAAACACCTGTGCCTCCCTATGTGTATAAACAAGGCCCTCACAGGAGCATATGCTGTAGTATGCCCATGTGAATGAGGCCCAATAATAAACTAGTGTTACTAGCGTCAGTTTTGTATGTTTTCATCTGTGCGCCATTCCTTTGGGTGATTAAACGTGTAAGATTTCAGCTCACAGGCATCCAATCCTTGGCACCTTGGATTATTACACGGAAAGGGAGCTGAGGTAACACTTCACCCTATAGCCCTAACTTCAGTTTACACATCTGTGCTTTTGGCTAAAATTATCCTTCTGGTGTGTTCTGGGAACTTTTACAATCTAGACGTGTAAAATGAGGAGCTCCAGTTCTGGCTCCAAGGAGTTGTTTGAAGTCCATGCATGAAGTCACAGGCGTGGGAGGACAGGGGTGGAATGTGCTGGAGGAATGCCAGGACAGCAGCAGACAGTCCCAGGAGAAAGCTGTCCCATGACGTCATGCCTCCAGAATGTTTTGACGCCTCTGAACTCTGACCCAGAGCTGATTACTGCTGTGGAGACATTGTTCTGATATCTGATAGGAAAGCAATAAGAGACACCCTTAGCAGGCAGTATAACCAACAAATGACTCACAGCACATGTGGCCTATACACTGGGGAAATATCTAATGGAATCACACTGACAATGGTCAGAGGTCAATAAGGAAAGGCCAAAATTGTGGTGACCACACAGAAAGACTCAATAATGGTCTCTATGGTCCATGGACACAGGTGGAGCCGCAATGCTGTGACTGCATGTCCCACTGAGGAGAACCTGGGTGTCCCTCCACACTGACCCTGAGGCCCCGTACACACGTCCGAGCTTCTCGGCAGAATCCAGCAAGAAGCTCGCTGGGATCCATATTCTGCCGAGAAGCTCGATCGTGTGAACGTTTTCGCCGAGCAAACTGTTGAGCAAGGCGTCGAGCCAAAATAGAGAGCAGGTTCTGCATTTCCTCGATGGGCCATCGGGACTAATGGCTCGGCGCCTTTTTCGACAGCCTGGTCGACGAACTCGACGGCTGGCAGAGAACCTCGTCGGGCGGAACGATGAGTTTAGCCCAACGAGGTTCTCGTACGTGTGTACGCGGCCTGACTTTCATTGTTGCCTACAGCAATCAGCTTTACTAAAAAATGACAACGCATCTAAAACCAAATATGTTGGAGTGCATCTTCCTGTACTGGGAAAAAGTTTATTCTTGTTTTTTTTAAATATACTCTTCTTTTTACTTAAAGGGGTTGTAAAGGTAATTTTTTTCCCCCTAAATAGCTTCCTTTACCTTAGTGCAGTTCTACTTCACTTACCCCATCCTTCCATTTTGCTTTTAAATGTCCTTATTTCTTTGGAGAAATCCTCACTTCCTGTTCCTCTGTCTGTAACTCCACACAGTAATGCAAGGCTTTCTCCCTGGTGTGGAGAAAGCCTCTTGAGGGGGGAGAGGGCGAGCTGAGAAAGTCTTGCATTACTGTGTGTAGTTACAGACAGAAGAACAGGAAGTGAGGATTTCTCCGAAGAAATAAGGACATTTAAAAGCAAAATCGAAGGATGAGGTAAGTGAAGGAGGACTGCACTAAGGTAAAGGAAGCTATTTAGGGGGAAAAAATTACCTTTACCTTTCATCCGATCCCCCATAGAGGAGAGCGGCGCTCTGACAGGTCCGTCCCTGCACAGTGTGCAGAGACAGACCTGTCATCTGCCTGCTCAGCGGGGATCGACGGAGCAAGCTGAGCAAAGCGGAGCCCGCACACGGACAGCCCCGTGTGAAAGGGCCCTTCCTTTTGAAGAAAGTCTTATGACAGCTAGTGGTTGGACGCTCTACCGAACAATACTCTAATTTAGGGCTGTTTGTGTTCATGAAGAATTCCTTCAGGCCTCTATTATTATTATTATTATAATATAGGATTGAGACTAGGTTCACGTTATTGCGATTGGGTGCAGGTATTGCAGCGATTCCCACAACCACCTGCAGTCAAAGCGCGAAGGGATATGCTGGCTGAACAAGAATAAATAAAATGTGTATGGCCAGTTTAGGAGGCATTCTCCACATTCTGTGGAGACATCCTCTCACTTCCTGTACTGTCTCCAGGACGGGAAATTAAGACAAATCTCCCTAATGGGACAAAAAACAGAAAAAAAAAGGCTGGGGTTTTAACCATTTCCTTACTGGGCACATATACCCCTTCCTGACCAGGTGAAATTTCAGCATGTAGCACTGCATCACTTTAACTGACAATTACACGGTCGTGCGACGCGGCTCCCAAACACAATTGGCGTCCTTTTTCCCCGACAAATAGAGCTTTCTTTTGGTGGTATTTGATCGCCTCTGCGGTTTTTATTTTTTGCGCTATAAACAAAAATAGAGCGACAATTTAAAAAAAAAAAAAACTATATTTTTTACTTGTTGCTGTAATAAATAGCCCAATCAAAAAAAAAAAAAAAAAAATTCTCAGTCTAGGCGATACGTATTCTTCTACATATTTTTGGTTAAAAAAAAAAAAAAATCGCAATAAGCGTCTGGTTTGCGCAAAAGTTATTGCGCTTACAAAATAGGGGACAGAATTATTATTATTTTTTATTATTTATTTTTTTACCACTAATGGCGGCGATCAGCATTTTTTTTCGTGACTGCGACATTATGGCGGAGACATCGAACACTTTGACACATTTTTGGCGCCATTCACATTTTTACAGCGATCAGTGCTATAAATATGCACTAATTACTGTATAAATGTGACTGGCATTGAAGGGGTTAACACTAGGGGGTGAGGAAGGGGTTAATGTTTACCCTAAATTGTGTTCTAACTGTGAGGGGGGTGACTGGGTGAGGTGACCGATGCTGTGTCCCTATGTACAAGAGACACAGATCGGTCTCCTCTCTCCCTGACATGACATGGATCTCTGTGTTTACACAGAGATCCACGTCTTGTCCCTGCAGCCACCGATCCCGAGTGCCTGGCGGACATCACGGCCGCCAGGCACGCGCATCGGCATGTCAGCGATGCGGCGGGCACGAGCGCGCCGCCGAAGGCTGCGCTCGCGCGCCCCCCAGTGGCCTGGCTAAGAACAGGCCGTAAAAACACGGCCTGTTAAAGATTCAGGACGTCCCTTCGGCCGTACAAAGTCGTAGGCCTGTTGGGAAGTGGTTAATCTTTCATCGGACCAGGCTGAAGTGGTCTGATGTGTGTACGCACCATCGGACCAAAAATCCGATCAGACCAGAACGCGGTGACGTACAACACAACGACGTGATGAAAAAGGGAAGTTCAATGCTTCCAAGCATGCGTCGACTTGATTCTGAGCATGCGCAGGTTTTTGGTCCGATGCTTTGGCGTACTAACCATCGAATCTGTTTGATTTTAAAGCAAGTTTTAAAACTTTGGTCCGACGGACAACGGTCCGATAGGCCGTACACACCATCGAATTGGTCCGATCAAAACCCTATCCAAAATGAAAATTTAAAAAATGGGTATACTTTAGAAACAAAAGTCTTTTGGTCCAATACCTACATCATCTATAAACAATTTTACTTTTAGCTTTTAAAGCTATGATCTTTGCTACAACTCTATATCTAATCTAGCAGACCAGCTCATTTGGTTGTCACAGACATCCTCAGTCATTTCAAAGCCATGAAAAGTCTCTGGCTGTCATTTATCTACTTATGTTCAGGGTCACATGGGCATTGCAGTGACGGAGCATTGAATGCCCTGGCATGGGGCGGTCCCACACTGCTAGATGGGAATAAAAGAAATCTGGATTTCCGAGAACCCAGGAACAAAAGGTCCTGAGAACGCAGCCAATCCTATTGTGTTTGCACTAATCTTTTGGATAAACCATTTTCTAAAAGGAATAATAAAGCTTGTCAATACACACACACACACTACAAAACAACCAACACAAATAAATGACTTCTACTGTATTAAACAACACGGGATAGTTCTGGCTAAAAAAAAGAAAACAACAACAAAAAACTGACCATGGTGTTTTGTGGAGGACACTACCATGTTATGTGTGCCCTGTGGCATGTCCCCCCTTCTCCACACAGGACCAACGGAGGAGAAGGAGAAACAGAGGAGAAGGAGGAACGGAGGAGAAGGAGGAAAGAAAAAGGAGGAAAATAAAAAAAGAAAAAGGAAGATGAGGAACAGAGGAAAAGAAAAGAAGGAAAGGACGATGAGGAACAGAGGAAAAGAAGGAAAAGAAAAGAAGAAAAGGAAGATGAGGAACAAAGGAAAAGGAGTAAAAGAAAAGAAGGAAAGGAAGATGAGGAACAGAGGAAAAGGAGAAATGGAGAAGGAGGAAAGGAAAAGGAGGAAAGGAAAAGGAGGAAAAGAAAAGAAGGAAAAGAAAAGAAGGAAAGGAAGATGAGGAACAGAGGAAAATGAGAAATGGAGGAGAATGAGTAACAGAAAATGAGTTAAGGAAAAGGAGGAAAAGAAAAGAAGGAAAAGAAAAGAAGGAAAGGAAGATGAGGAACAGAGGAAAAGGAGGAAAAGAAAAGAAGGAAAGGAAGATGAGGAACAGAGGAAAAGGAGGAAAGGAAAAGAAAAGAAGGAAAGGAAGATGAGGAACAGAGGAAAAGGAGAAATGGAGGAGAAGGAGGAACAGAGGAGAAGGAGGAAAGGAAAAGGAGTAAAAGAAAAGAAGGAAAAGGAAAAGAAGGAAAGGAAAATGTAGAACGTAGGAAAAGGAGGAAAAGAAAAAAGGAAAGGAAGATGAGGAACAGAGGAAAAAGGAGGAATGGAGGAAAAGGAGGAAAGGAAAAGAATGAAAGGAAAATGAGGAACGTAGGAAAAGGAGAAAAGGAAAATGTGGAACGTAGGAAAAGGAGGAAAGGAAAAGAATGAAAGGAAAATGAGGAACGTAGGAAAAGGAGGAAAGGAAAAGAAGGAACAGAGGAAAGGAGGAAAGGAAAAGGAGAAAAGAAACAAGTGGAAAAGAAGGAAAGGAAAAGGGGAAAGAAGGAAAGGAAAAAAGGGAAAGAAGGATAGGAAAAGAGATAGATAATGATAATATACACACAGATGAATCGATAAATAGATAAAAGACAGATGAATAGTGAAAAGAGAGATAATGTATATATAGATTGACAAATACATATACAGTATATAAAAGATCACACTGGGGCGGTGGGTGCATCGGCGGTAAAGCACCGCTATTTTTAGCGCCGCTTTACTGTTAATTTTGCAGCGCTATTTGGCTGCTAGCAGGCCGGTTTTAACCAGCGCTAGTGGCCAAAAAAGGGTTAAAACAACCAGCAAATCACTGTTTCAGCAGCGTTTTGCCAGCGATACAGCCGCGGTGCCCATTCATTTCAATGGGTAAGAGCGGTGGAGAAGAGGTATACACACCGCTCCAAGGATGCAGCTAGCAGGACTTTTTTTAACGTCCTGCTAGCGCACCTCTTGTGTGAAAACACTTGTGCCTCTCAGATAAGTTCCCGCTGACACCATTGATCTTTTTAGCTATCTATAAGTTGGTAATTCTTCCCAGTGTCTACAATTTAAGGAGTATTTTTCCCTACCGACCATCCCACTAATGTATCATGAGTTGTAGATATAGAAATTATTATCAGGGGGTTCCCCGATTCTGGAAAGTTATTTCAAGGTTTTCTTTGTGTTGAAAAGGTTGAGAAAGGCTGCTGTATAGGTAGAGGAAAATCTAGATCGATAGATATAGACAGATTATAGGTCCCCCATCTAAACAGCGTGAATGGATGCTGCTGGCTATTGTATTTTTGGCTACTATATACCCAAACAGTGGCTGGAGCTGATTGGCAGCAGTCACAGTTCAGCCAAGTATTTTTTCCTGGCTCTTTTCATTTCTCAATGGAAGTTTTTCGAGACATGCAGTGTCCCACTTATCACTTGAATTTCATCCGGAATCTGTGGAATATTTGAATGGTGTGTGGCCAGGTTATGGTGAGAAGTGATCATCTTCTAGATTGTAAGCTCTAATGCCCGGTACACACGATCCGATTATCGGACGAATGATCGTCTGTTTTTTTTTTGTATGCTAATCTCACATCGATTCTGATGAGTTTACTAAAATCACGAAAATTCTCGTACGGCAGAATAAAAAATCGGAAGTGATGTCATGTGTTGTAATGCATTTGTATTGCATTTTCGAACGACAGCTGTACTGATTAAACGAAAATTGTACGATCTGGCATCGTACAAAAAAAAATTCTGTGCATGTCCGATAGAATAAAATCGGATGAGCTGTCCTGATCGGCTTTCGGAAGCGCTGTACTAACGATCCGATTATCGTACGGTCGTTTCGAAAGCGGCATTTTCCATACGATTTTCGGATCGTGTATACGGGGCTTAACGAGCTCTGATCAGTGATCACTTTGCGCAGCGCTTTACAACATCAGGGAACACAGACAGTACAGTTTCAATACAGGAGTGATCAGTGATCACTCCTGTATTGAAACTGTACTGTCTGTGTTCCCTGATGTTGTAAAGCGCTGCGCAAAGTGTTGGCGCTATAAAAATCCTGTATAATAATAATAATAATATACATGCCCCATAGGCTGGAAGGAGGTTGGGATCAGGACTGTGGAAGGAGCTCAGAATTCATCATTCTTATTGTCTCTGCATGACCAGCCTGGCCTGTCCATCATTTCTATGGATAGATCTGATGAGTGATCTACCAGATTTGGGGAAGAAGTCTCAAGCGGCTCCATCCATAAGTCCATAATGGTAAAGAGAACCTGTACACACAGCAATGCTTGCAATCACTATATGTGGACCTCTGATCTGCACCCTGATAGGTCCACTGAGGGTCAAGTCAGACTTTGCAGATCACTTTCTCCTAAACCAAGGATGAGGATGACAACCCAAACAAACCCTGGGGGATCAGAGAGAGAGTAGAGGGAGGAAAGGAACATTGATTGTTATAGATGTAATAAGAAATCTTCTCTGGGTGTCACTTACCTCTCCTGTGCGGTGTACATTGCACGGCACAGAGCACGATCACAAGTCCCAGCCAGCAGAGGACTGACCTCCTTGTATATTCCATGATTGTCTGTGTATGAAGTCCGGCTATAGATCCCAGCAGAAGATCGCTCTGATCCCTCTCTATACACTCAGCAGCTCCTTGTGTGTGTGTGTGTAGGGGGCGTGTCCTGACCACACTGATCCTCCCCCAGGCCCCAGACACAGGGGGGTCACAGCATGGAGGGGGCGGTGCAGGGAGGGACTGTCCTTTATCTCAGGCTTCAGAAGGATGGAGGGAGGGGGAGGAGGTGACTTTAGTTTCCTTTCCTATCACTTTCAATTTAAACAATAAGTATAGAGACAGAGCAGAAGTCAGCATGGAAAGTTTATTTTCTCATGTGTTTACATGACTCCATATACATGAGGTGCATTTATTATCAGCACTTCTATAGTGCTGACAACCTCACATCAGCCCCTCCAATCTCACATATGTATTAGGAGAAGTATAGACAGGAGCTCATTACCATACCAGCACTGCACCAAGGAGAATGGGAAAACTCTACATAGATAATGTCCTGTCTGGGATGTGATCCAATCATCTCAGTGCTGTAAGGTAGAAGAGCTGACTCCTGAGCCGCTGTGCTGTCTATGTACAGGGCACCCGGAAAGTATTCACAGCGCTTCACTTTTTCCACATTTTATGTTTCAGCCTTATGCCACGTACACACGATCGAAAAAAAAACAACGTTTTTAAAAACGTAATTTAACCACTTAAGACCCGGACCTTTAGTCAGCTAAAGTAACCGGCCAGGTTTTGCGATTCGGCACTGCGTTGCTTTAACAGACAATTGCGCGGTCGTGCGACGTGGCTCCCAAACAAAATTGGCGTCATTTTTTCCACAAATAGAGCTTTCTTTTGATGGTATTTGATCACCTCTGCAGTTTTTATTTTTTGCGCTATAAACAAAAATAGAGCGACAATTTTGAAAAAAAATGCAATATTTTTTACTTTTTGCTATAATAAATATCCCCCAAAAATATATAAAAATATATTTTTTTCCCCAGTTTAGGCCGATATGTATTCTTCTACCTATTTTTGGTAAAAAAAAATCGCAATAAGCGTTTATCGGTTGGTTTGCGCAAAATTTATAGCGTTTACAAAATAGGGGATAGTTTTATTGCATTTTTTTTTTTTACTACTAATGGCGGTGATCAGCAATTTTTTTTTGTGACTGCGACATTCTGGCGGACACTTTTTTTGGACAATTGTCATTTTCACAGCAAAAAATGCATTTAAATTGCATTGTTTACTGCAGGGATCCTCAAACTACGGCCCTCCAGCTGTGTCAGAACTACAAGTCCCATGAGGCATTGTAAAACTCTGACATTCACAGACATGACTAGGGCATGATGGGAATTGTAGTTCCTGAACAGCTGGAGGGCCGTAGTTTGAGGACCCATGGTTTACTGTGAAAAGGACATTTGCTGTTTGGGAGTTAACCACAAGGGGGCGCTGAAGGGGTTATGTGTTCCCTAATGTGTGTTAACAACTGTAGGGGGGTGTGGCTGTAGGTGTGACATCATCGATTGTGTCTCCCTATAAAAGGGATCATGCGATCGATGCGCCAGCACAGTGAAGAACGGGGAAGCCGTGTTTACACACAGCTCTGCCCGTTTCTCAGCTCCGGGGGCCGCGAGTCCCGCGGTCCTTGTCCCGGAGCTTCGGACCGGGTCGCAGGAGCGCGCCACGGGCGCGCACCTGCGACCCACAGCTGGGTTCTAGTACAGGACGTACCTGTACGTGGATGTGCCCAGCCGTGCCATTCTGCCAACGTGCAGGAGGCGGTCCTTAAGTGGTTAAAATGACCGTGTGTGGGCTTAACATCGTTTTTCATGCTCTGAAAAATGGCCAAAAAAAAAAAATCGAACGTGCTGCATTTTTTCACGTCGTTTTAAAAAATTACTGTTTTCGGCTTGTAAAAAATGATCGTGTGTGGGCTAAAACGACATTTTAAACCCGCGCATGCTCAGAAACAAGTTATGAGACGGGATCGCTCGTTCTGGTAAAACTACTATTCATAATGGAGTAAGCACATTCATCACGCTGTAACAGACAGAAAAGCGCAAATCGTCTTTTACTAACAAGGAATCAGCTAAAGCAGCCCAAAGGTGAATAGAATTTCTCCTTTAGAGTGCTATGTGTTGTAGTTCACCGCGCTTTGTTCATCATTTTTCAAAAATGATGGTGTGTGGGCAACGTCGTTTTTAGGACATGCTGAAAAACGTCGTTTTTTTTTTCATGCCGAAAAAAGATCGTGTGTAAGCGGCATTAGACCCCTTTCACACAGGCGGACCGTTAAGGTTTTTTAGGTGGACCTAAAGGGAAGCTTCGTGCACCTCTATAGTAGGGTGACCAGACATCCCCGGTTTCCAGGGACAGTCCCCAGATTGAGGACACTGTCTCCGGACCAAATATGTCCCCGGTTTTGTCTCCGGATTGGAATTGAACAGGGGCTGGGGCAATTTCAAAGACAGTCAGTGCATAATTAATAAAAAAAAAATCTGAATTACACATCTCCACCGCTCCTAGCTTAGGGGGGTTATTGTTTTCCATTATCTGTGCCCCTTTCTGATGATCATGTGCTGGTCGGAGCAGAGGGAATAGTTCTTCATTTTCGGGTGCATGTTCTTCTACCGTGCCAGCCGCCTGCCTGCCTATCTCCTTGCCTTCCCTGATGAAGTGATCTTCCTCCGCTCCCCACCCAGTAGTAGCCCGGACCGTAAGATCTGACAGGCTGTGAGGCGGGCTGCAGCGGCGACGGGCAGAGAGTCACTGATTGCCGCCATTACTAGTAAAAAAAATATGTCCCCGGATTGCATTTTAAAAATCTGGTCACCTTAGGGCTCTTTCACACGGACGTTCTGTATGTCTGTTGTTCATCCATCCATTGTCGGATGAAAAACGGACATACATGTATCCCTATGGGATTGCGGGTGTCAGTGGAGTGTGCGGGGACCGCCCTGTCATCCGGCAGCTCAGCGGAGACCAACGGAGCAATCTCCGCTGAGCAAAAGGAGGTGCACGGGGCGGATCATTACTGTGAAAGAGCCCTAACTCTATGGAGCCACGGTTATCAGCAGTGTCATGCCCACTGACATCTGACCAGCTTCGATCCGCCAAAGTGTGACGAAGGAAAACCCTACTTCTCCATCCATCAATCGGATCGGATGAAGACGGACTCTACGGTCCGTCATCATCCAATCCCCCATAGGGGAGAGCGGCGCTCTGACAGGTCCGTCCCTGCACAGTGTGCAGAGACGGACATGTCATCTGCCTGCTCAGCGGGGATCGCTTCATCGAAAGCGGAGCCCGCACACAGGTCCACCCCGTGTGAAAGGGCCCTTATTCCAAAATGGATTAAATTCATTATTTTCCTCAAATTTCTACAAACAATATCCAATAATGACAACGTGAAAATTTTTTGTTTGAAATCTTTGCAAATGTATTAAAAATAAAAAAATAAAACAATCCCATGTACATAAGTATTCACAGCCTTTGCTCAATACTAAGTCTTTTTGAGTATGATGCTACATACTTGGCACACCTATTTTTGGGCAGTTGCTCCCATTCTTCTTTGCAGGATCTCTTAAGCTCCATCAGGTTGGATGGGGAGAGTTGGTGCACAGCCATTTTCAGATCTCTTCAGAGATGTTCAATTGGGTTCTGGCTGAGCCACTCAAGGACATTCATAGAGTTGTCACGTAGCCACTTCTATGTTATCTTGGCTGTGTGCTTAGGGTCGTTGTTCTGTTGGAAGATGAACCTTCGCCCCGGTCTGAGTGCCCTGGTTTTCATCAAGGATGTCTCTGTACATTGCTGCATTCATCTTTCCCTCGATCCCGACTAGTCTCCCAATTCCTGCCGCTGAAAAACATACCCACATCACGATGCTGCCACCACAATGCTTCACTGTAGGGATGGTATTGGCCAGGTGATGAGCAGTGCCTGGTTTCCTCCAGACATCAGTGAAGGTGAAAATGTACTTCTTTACAAAATTTTATAACAGAAACAAAAACGTTTTTTAACCACTTAATCCCCGCCTGCCGTCAAATGACGGTGGGCAGGAAACTCTCTTGTTCTGACATCCTGTCATATGACGTTGTGTCATTTCAAGCCGCCAGCGGCGTGCGCGCACCCGTCGGGTTACTGACAACACCGTGCGTGTGGCCGCCGTGTCAAAAGTGTCCGATGTGTCCGCTATAATGTCGCAATCCTGAAAAAAAATCGCAGATCGCCGCCATTCCTAGTAAAAAATGTTTTTGAAAAAAATCATAATTATGTCCCCTATTTTGTAGGCAATATAACTTTTGCGCAAACCAGTCACTAGACGGTTATTGCGGTTTTATTTTTTATTTTTCTTTACCAAAAATATGTAGAAGAATACGTATCGGCCTAAACTGAGATAAAAATGTTTATTTAATTTTTTTAAATGGGATATTTATTATAGCAAAAAGCAAAAAATATTGGCCCAGATTCACAGAGCGATTACGCGTGCGCAACTGCTGTTGCGCGTGCGTAAGTCTAAATGTGCGCGTGCGTATAGTTGCACGCGATTCACAAAACAATATACGGCAGAAATCTACGTTTTTTGGTCCGGCGTAATTGAGTTAGACCTTCGCTTCCCTTCGCGCAAAACTGCGCTAGACACACCATTGATTTGCTAGTCAAATATGCTAATGAGGGAGTTACGGGGATTCACAAAAAAACGCAGTTGCTGCGCAGGCTACGCGATGTGCGCAACAGCAAAATGTCCTGTCTAAAGTTAGAGGACCTAAAAGCTGGTCTAAATTTTGAAAAAAAGTCTACTTGTCAGATAAAGCAACACTGTTAGTGAGGAGTTCAGCAGTCACACGTGTTGCCCAACAATCTGTATGCCAACATGCCAGGGGCATCGTCGCGCATAGCTATACTACTGACTTTAGATGAACAAAGAAGGATGAGGGCACGGAGGATGGCACTAAGGAGGGCACGGGAGATGTTTTTTTTTTTTTTGCTTATATAAAATTTACAATTTTATCTAATCTAATACAATATTCTTATCTGATACAAGCCCCTCACTCTTCACTTGATATATCACACACGCATAGACATCTTTGGCATGAGTGATTCTGAGGTGTCTCGCATCTTCAGATTCACCCCTCATGCCATCATGGAATTACCACAACCTTGCAGGAGGACATCAGCAGCCCAACACATGGCACCACCCATGACACTCATGACAGCTACATATACAATCAGAGCCCCATCCCCACAGATTTCAAACAGAACATGTATGGGGACAGCTGGCTGGTTGGTGAGTGACATGGGAGTCAGGCATGACTATCCCCTCCCGTGATGCACACCTCACAAGTGGCACATGCATGACTAACATCCTCCTGTCTTTTCCCTTCAAGGTGACTCTGCATATGCACTGGTACCCCATCTCATGACCCCATCTCATGCCAGCTCACATTATGCATCTTTGCACGTTAAACACACACATTAATCATGGCACAATGAGAATGCATGCATGCACACCACTGTGGTCCCTAGCACAAACACCCCACATCCTCATCAAATTGGATTGGCACCAGTCCACCATGCAACACTGGTGAGCAGTAACGCCACGTCAAGGCTCCAATTATGTCACTGTACATTCATACACCATTCACACGGACCTGGGAATCACTTCTCCCTGGTCCTGGGGAACCCTTCTCCACCCAAATTGAGGATGACACCCCTTTTCCAGCAGGAATGTCACCCCCACATTCAAACATCATTCACAACCCAAAATATGCCAAAAATGTCAGCAAAACAAAAAAAAAATGCAGAGAAAAAAAAAAAAGCAGAGAACAAAAATAAAAATGGTTTCAAACCAAAAAAAGGGGGAAAAAAAATTAATGCCCTGTGCGTGAGCCACGCCTGGGGCGCCCCCGGCCACGGCCCCGGACCCTCAGGGGAGACGCATGGGGGAGGGGAAAAGCCGGGGAAGGAGGAGCAGCCCCTGAGATCTGCCCACCTGGCGGCCTGCCCTCCAAGGCCACGGCTATTCTGTCCAGGGCAGCACCAAGTGTTGCCGTGTTGCCCTGGATAGCCTGGGTAAGGGCCCTCACATCCTGCCCAACGCCTGCTGCTGTAGTTTGCAGGTCATTTAGGCAGGTTGTGGAGGCCCGGGATTGGGAGTCCAGGTTACCCAGCCTATCGTTGATGGAGGACAGGCTCTGATCCACCCGCCCCATAGTCTGGCAGAGCTGTCTCAGAAGGCGGGTCTGGGTGGCCAGGTTCCTTCTCAGACAGGCGGGCAGGAGATTGGGCGCCCCCCTGGTGCTCTGGGATGACCTCCTGGCTCCAGCTGATGGTTGTGGCCGGGGAGAAGGGGAGGCCCTTGTGAGGGGAGCCATGTTGGGGGAGGAGGGGGGGGGGGGGGCTCACCCTTAGGGAGGGCAGGCTTCTTGCAGCCAGAGGGGAAGAGTCCGCAGAAACCAAACGTCCAGTGCCTGCCATGGACTCCTCCTCCTCATGATTCTCCTCCTCCTCATGATCCTCCTCCGCATGATCATCCTCCTCCTCTTGTTCCTCCTCCGCGGACTCTGGCCTTGTTGGGGGGGCCTCATTAGGCTGCTGTCCTGGTGTTGGAGCAGTCAGGCCAGATGGCCCTGCACCCTCCTGCACATCTGTGGATGACACAAACCATTCACAGGTTGGAGGATCCACACACTTGCCACATATTCCCTTTCACCCCCTCCCCCACACATGCTACACACCTGAGAGAAATAAAAACCTTACCTGGCACCGCGGGGACCGGACTTGTGTCAAAGCCTGGCAGGCCCTCCACTTCATGCCGGTGAAAGGTCAGGGCCACCACACGCTCCGTCGCTGTAAATCTAATCCGGCATGGTGGGCCCCCTCCTGTGCCCCTGGCATGGGCATTTATTGCGGCCAGTTTTTTTTTCACCTCACGCCGGAGGTCATTCATTTTCTTTTCAATCCCAGACCGGGTCCGTGTCTCCCCCTCCCCCGATGAATTGACCTGCTCCGTGATCATATCCAATATCTCCCTCCTCCTGGCCGGGGTGGTGGTGGCATAGTCGGTAATGGCCCGGGCAAGAATTCTTTTTTCCCCCACTGTAAAATTAAGCTTTCTTTTTCTCTCAGTCATACTTCCAAACAAACTCACTAGCAGTCACCAAAAATCAGTCACAAATACAAGCACAACCAATCAGGCAAGAACACACACAAAGAGAAAAAGAACACCCAAAAATCACACTAGCACTCAGCAAGAAACAGTCACAAAAAAATCAGATGAAAAAATAAAGCAAGAAAACAAACGCTCAGAAATCTATCAATCAAACAAACAGTCTCAAACACTTATCAAAACTCACTTTCACAAAACTACCAACAAGCACTAGATCACACAGAACACTAATCTGACAACTACAAAACACACTCTAACGAACAACAGAGCAAAAGCACTTGATTCAATGGGAAGGGACACAAAGGGATGTACTTTTGCAATGGAAGTGCGTTTGTGTGTGTCTATTTATGCTGTCTGCGTAGTTCACAACGTTGCCCTAGTCCATTTCCAATTTCACTGATTGCGCCGCTCCCGAGTTGTGAGCATGCGCACAACGGAGCTGACATGGTTTCCTTCACGCGCGCATGCGCGAGTCGGCCGGCCCTTCATTTGCATGGGGTCACGGCTCATTTCAATGTAACACGCCCACGTCCCTCCCAATTTGTATTACTCCTCCTTACGCCTCAGGAAAAAACCTTACGCTTGCGCAATTTCTTGCGCAAAAGCTACGTGAATCGCGGGATTACGCGGCTAGATTGCGCAAGTCTAACGGAAAAGTGGTGCGCTACGCCGGACCGATAATGCGCCGATCTACGTAAATCTGGGCCATAGTGTCTTTTCAAAATTGGCGCTAAAAACCGCACGAGCGATCAAATACCACCAAAAGAAAGCTCTATTTGTCAGGGAAAAAAAAGACGTCAATTTTGTTTGGGAGCCACATCGCACGACCACGCAATTGTCAGTTAAAGCGACGCAAGTGCCGGAAGCTAAAATTTTGTCTGGGCAGGAAGGGGGTAGAGGTGCACAGTGGGCAAGTGGTTAAAAAAATTGGTAGCTTTTCATTCGTTTAGCAAATGAATAAAAAAAAAACATGGGTGATTAAATACCACCAAAAAAAGCTCTATCTGTCTATAAAAATTGTGTTCGGGTACAGCGTTGCATGACCGTGTCATTCAAAGTGCGACAATGATGAAAGCTGAAAATTGCCCCGGGCAGGAAGGGGATGAAAGTGTTCAGTATTGAAGTGGTTAATCAAGTCTCAATAACAGTACCACAAGACTCGGGCTAAAGATTGACTTTTTTATTCTTCTCACATTTTCATCAGTTGTACTTTTTGTTGTATCAATGATTCTTTTGTGGACCTTGTGCTTTTTGTAGTCTCCGGGACTAAAGGGGGCCACAGAAGCATTGAAATTCAGCTTGTTCAGACACATTTTTATCTGTGAATGAATGACTTGTATAGCGCAACGCATGCGAACTGAATCGCCTCTGGGCGCTTTTTCCAGCCAGAGTCTGCTTGGCTGGTGCGGTCATTTTTACCCCATAGGATCTTGACACGCTATGGACATACAGTCATACACACATATATACATATATACTGGGTCAATTTTTGGACGATCCAATTTACCTACCAGCATGTCTTTGGAGTGTGGGAGGAAACCGGAGTACCCGGAGGAAACCCACGCAGACACAGGGAGAACATGCAAACTCCAGGCAGATGGTGTCGTGGTCGGGATTCGAACCAGCGACCCTTTTGCTGCTAGGCGAAAGTGCTACACACTGGACCACTGTGGCCATCTTTGTTTGACAGAAGTCGTTCTTAAGGCCCCTTTCACACTCGGGCAGGAGGTGCGTCGGCGGTAAAGGGCCGCTATTTTTAGCAGCGATTTACCGTCAGATTTGCGTCGCTATTCAGCCGCTAGCAGGTTAAAAACTACCGCAGAGGTGCTTTGCCGGGGATATAGCCGCGGTGCCCTATTGATTTCAATGGGCAGGAGCGGTGGAGGAGTGGTATACACACCGCTCCAAGGATGCGGCTTGCAGGACTTTTTTTACCATCCTCCTAGCCTGGGGGCTTTCACACTGGATACACAGCAGCGGCTGTTTTAGGGCGGTTACAGGCGCTATTTTTAGCGCAATAGTGACTGCAAAACGCCCCAGTGTGAAAGGGGTCTTAGATTGACTTCTATTGAAGGGGAATGTTGAAAAACTTTTGTCAATCAGTGGCTGCAGTCGCCAATCAGTGTATTTTGACAGTGAAGAATCCCACTGATTGCACTGAGTGTGCAATGTCTCAGCCGGAGGGATTCCTCCACACCTCACTTAAGATGGATGTGTGGATGGAGGAATCTGTTTTTTCTTTACATTCAGCCAGTAAAAAAGCCCATCTATGGCCAGCTTAAAGTGTTCACCTTTTCAGAAAAAATGGCCAGCTGTATCCTTATGCCCTGTACACACAATCCGAAAATTGGACGACAGATCGTCTGACTTTTTTTTGTTTACTAGTCGCAAGTAGAAATTGAATAGGTTATTAAAGTCACAAATATTCTCGTAGGACAGAAAAAATAATTGGAAGTGATGTCATGTGTTGTAATGTATTTGTGTTGTATTTTCCGACGACGACTGTACTGACTGAAAATCGTACGATTGGGTATCGTACGAGATTTTTTTTTTGTGCATGCCCGATATAAAAATATCGGATGAACTGTCATGATCGGTTCACGGAAGCCCTGTACTAACGATCCGATTATCGCATGATCGCAACATTTTTCATACGATATTCAGATCAGGTGAAATGTGTGGATTGACAGCTTAGTAATCTATAGTGTTGAGCGGAATACGCCATATTCGATTTCGTGATATTGCGCGAATATATAGAAGAATATTCGCGAATATTCGCTAATATCGAATATTCGTGATATTTTATCCCAAAAAAAATTAGCAAAATTTCGCTAATGCTAAAATGATTGCGAAATTCTCATAAACGGAGATCATTTCCTGTATTACTAAACTAATATGCACTAAACACTAACTCTACTCTAAGGCCTTGTACACACGAGGGGATATTTCCGCTGAACATGGTCCGACGGACCATTTCAGCCGAAAAATCCCCTCGTCTGTAGGGGCAAACGGACGCTTCTTGCCGGATTCATCCGGCGGAAAAATTTCAAAGCATGCTTTGAAATAATTCCGCCGGATAGCTGGCCGTCAGATATGTCCGCTGGTTAGTACGGCAAACCAGCGGACATATCTTGCCGCACATGCGTCGTATCCTGTGAATGGATCCGACGCATGCGCGCGGAAGTGTTTACTTCCTGGTGCGGTGACGTGGCGGCGTCAAGGTCACCGCCGCGTCACCGCGCTGTCCGCCGACGGGGAATTTGATCCGATGGTGTGTACAGCCATCGGATCAAAACATCCCGGCGCAAATATACGCTGTAAACGGTCCGGGGACCGTTTACAGCGGATATTTCCCGTCGTGTGTACAAGGCCTAAAACTACTTAAAAGAAAGGAGAATAAGGGGGCAAAAGAAGGGCGGAGAAGATAATCGCGCAATATTCCTATTGCGCGATTATCTTCTCCGCCCTTCTTTTGCATCAGAGCCAATCAGAATAACTCGAATATTCGGCAAAAGGAATATAGCGCAATATTCCTTTTGCCGAATATTCGAGTTATTTTGATTGGCTCTGATGCAAAAGAAGGGCGCATCAGAGCCAATCAGAATAACTCAAATATTCGGCAAAAGGAATATTGCGCGATTATCTTCTCCGCCCTTCTTTTGCATCAGAGCCAATCAGAATAACTCGAATATTCGGCAAAAGGAATATCGCGCAATATTCCTTTTGCCGAATATTCGAGTTATTCTGATTGGCTCTGATGCAAAAGAAGGGCGGAGAAGATAATCGCGCAATATTCCGTTTGTCGAATATTCGAGTTATTCTGATTGGCTCTGATGCAAAAGAAGGGCCGAGTAGCTGATGCGATTCTTTTATGTTGCCGAAAATTCGCAATGCGAATTTTCGGCAACATAAAAGAATCTCATCAGCTACTCGGCCCAGGGTCTCTCTCTAATCATACCAGCAATGCTTTTAGACGTCGATGGAGATCACTAGGATGTGATCTGTTTTAAAAATAAATTTGAAAAAATACGAATATTCGCCATAGCGAATATTCGCCGCAATATTCGAGTTATTCGCGAAAACTCGAATATGCAATATTCGTAGCGAATACTCGAATATGCAATATTCGTAGCGAATATTCGCAATGCGAATATTCGTGAGCAACACTAGTAATCTATTACTAATCACATTTTGGGATCCCCGCCCACTCTACCTCTGGCCCCTCACTGAGTTACCCCTAGCCCCCCAGTTTCCCATGAGAAAGGAGCAGGACCAAATGCATTAGTAGTGCTCAGCTGGTCCCAGCTCCAGAGGATCCACCTGCATGAGAAGCTGCATCCCAACTACCCTAGCCCTCACTTACCCCCTATCCCCCCTCCACCTTGCCCTTACTTACCCCCCCCATCCTGTCCTTACACCTCTACTCTCCCCACCCTTTCTTCACTGACCCCCTACTCCCTACGCTAGTGTGGGCGCCCAGAACACCTTCCCCGCCTCTCTTGCCAAGGCTCCCACACTCAACAATCGTCCCTCTGTGGTAGCTGGCACCCCCATCTCACCGCTGACATCCCGCACACCACCCCCAGCTACTGAGGAAGGGAAAGGAGTCACCGCTCCAGATGGATCTTGTGAACAATTAGGAACCTCCCAGGAAACCAAGGTGCTGGCAATGCACTATGCAAATGTAGAATTTTCAGAAAGGATGGACAGCCGCACTTCAAAGGAACTTCAAAAGTTGTCTTTATTTGTAAAATCAAAGGCCATGCATCACAGAATACAGCCAGAAAAGGGACAGCCGACGCGTTTCACACTAATTCAGTGCTTAGCCTCCTCCTTCTCCTCAGCTCCTGTGTTTATGGGAGCTTTCTTACTATGTACGGATGGATACAGAGGAGGGGACATAGAGGAGTGATGGGAGATGATTTCAGGTCTTCTCCTTCCACAAAACACCCCCCCAGCACAAATCCTTTTACGCCCCCCGTCCCCCAATGAGATGCCGCCTGCCACAGCGGAAACGTGTCCTCCCTCTCGCCCATCCTCCACAGCGACCCTGTGTCTGTGTTCCACCCCATGACGTCCCTCTCTAACCTAGTCGCACTGCATCCCTCTCTATACCCAGCATCCCTTCCTTTACCCAGCATCCCTCTCTGTGCCCGGTGTCCCTCTCTGTCCTTGTACTGCATCCCTCTCTGTCCCCAGCGTCCCTCTCTGTGCCCGGTGTCCCTCTCTGACCTTGATGCACTGCATCCCTCTCTGTCTCCAGCGTCCCTCTCTGTGCCCGGTGTCCCTCTCTGACCTTGATGCACTGCGTCCCTCTCTGTCCCCATCATACTGCGACCCTCTCTGTCTCTGTCTTCCCTCTCTGGTCCCATCATACTGCAACCCTCTCTGTCCCCATCGTCCCTCTCTGTCCTTGTCAAACTGTGTCCCTCTCTGTCCCAAACATCCCTCTCTGTCCCTAGTGTCCCTCTCTGTTCTTGTCGTACTGCATCCCTCTCTGTCCCCGTCGTCCCTCTTTGTCCTCGTCATACTGCGACCCTCTCGGTCCCCATCGTCCCTCTCTGTCTTCATCGTACTGTGTCCCTCTCTGTCTTTGTCATACTGCGTCCCTCTCTGTCACCGTCGTCCCTCTTTGTCCCTGTCATACTGCGACCCTCTCTGTCTCCAGCATCCCTCTCTGTCCTCATCATACGGCATCCCTCTCTGTCCTTGTCGTGCTGTGTAAATCTCTCCCCGGCTACCCTCTCTGTTGTTGTCATACTGTGCCAATCTCTGTTCCCAGCGTCCCTCTCTGTCCGCGTTGTACTGTGACCCTCTCTGTCCCCGACATCCCCTTGGTTCCGGTTAGAATCTCTGAAGTTCCGGCAGGGTACACCAGACCTTTAGAGTGCATGCGCCAGTGATGTCACCGGCTGCATGCAAGATGAATATCTCCTGAACGATGCAGGTTTAGGAGACATTCATTTTACCTACAGGCAGGGCCGCCATCAGGGTGGTACAGGCATTACACCTGTAAGGGGCCCGGGGGTCCCTAGGGGCCCGGATGGCACCCCCTAAAAAAAAAAAAATGTTTTATTTTTTTAAGGGTCCGGAGGTCCCCAGGAGCCCGGAGGCCCCCAGGGCCCCAGGTGGCAACCCCCTCTTTTTTTATTTATTTTTTATAAAAATATTTTTTAATATATTTTTCTTTTATTTTTTATTAAAGGGACAATTTTTTTTATTTTATTATTTTTTAGGGGTCCGGAGGTCTCCAGGGGCCCGGAGGCCCCCAGGGCCCCAGATGGCAACCCCCACTTTTTTTATTTATTTTTTATAAAAATATTTATTTTTTAATATATTTTTATTTTATTTTTTAAAGGGCCAGAGGTCCTTTTTTTCCTCTCTATTTTCTTTTTATTAAAGGGCCCAGAGGTTCCCAGGGCCACGGGTGGCTACTCCCTTTGTTTTATATTTATTTTTCTTTATTCCTTCTTTTTTTGTAAAGCCCCCCCCGCTTCTTAATTCGCAGCAGCCCCCCCCCCACCCGCTTCTTAATTTCAGACGGCAGCACCCACCCCCCCCCCCCCCCCCCCCCCCCCCGGTTCTTCCATGCCTGAAGCTCTGAAGCTGTGTAAGGGGCCCTATAATTCCTGATGGCGGCCCTGCCTACAGGTAATCCTTACCTATGGGAAAAAAATTACAAAGCGGGATTTACTAACGCTTTTCAAAGCCTTCACTTCAGCATTGGTGGCAAAGCACAGCACTGCTATAGGTCAATCCCCAATCAAATTGCCCCAACAAGTACACGTGGCGGTCCAGCTCATTACTGAGGATACATAAAATATGAATGGGTGACTGCACACTATTGAAAGCCAACTTCTTTGAAACCTTGTTAAACCACGTATCTACAAACAGGCAGTGTAGAGGAGTTTGGTGGGCAGTGTAGAGGAGTTTGGTGGGCAGTGTAGAGGAGTTTGGTGGACAGTGTAGAGGAGTTTGGTAAGCAGTGTAGAGGAGTTTGGTGGACAGTGTAGAGGAGTTTGGTGGGCAGTGTAGAGGAGTTTGGTGGGCAGTGTAGAGGAGTTTGGTGGGCAGTGTAGATAAGTTTAGTGGGCAGTGTGGTGGGCAGTGTAGAGGAGTTTAGTAGGCAGTGTAGTGGGCAGTGTAGAAGGGGTTTGGTGGGCAGTGTGGTGGGCAGTGTAGAGGAGTTTGGTAGGCAGTGAAGTGGGCAGTGTAGAGGAGTTTGGTGGGCAGTGAAGTAGGCAGTGTAGAGGAGATTGGTGGGCAGTGTAGAGGAGTTTGGTGGGCAGTGTAGAGGAGTTTAGTGGGCAGTGTAGAGGAGTTTAGTGGGCAATGTAAAGGAGTTTGGTGGGCAGCGTAGTGGAGTTTGGTGGGCAGTGTAGTGGAGTTTGGTGGTCAGTGTAGTGGATTTTAGTGGGCAGTGTTGTGGAATGGTCAGGATAGGAATCAGGTAGTTTAGTACCATTGTAGGAAAAAAAGCGAAGTGCTAAAAGTTTGCAGGTTGGGGGGCGCAAATTACTTGCCTTGCCCCAGGCGCCGAAAACCCACGCTATGCCACTGTGTGCAGTCAGACGTGGGTTTTGAATTGCTTTTCTCACAATCCTGCGAGCTGTTCTGTCTGATATTTTTCTTGGTCTTCCAGATCTTGCTTTAACTTCCACTGTTCCTGATGACTGCCATTTCTTAATTACATTCCGAACAGAGGATATTGACATCTGAAAACGTTTTGCTATCTTCTTATAGCCTTCTCCAGCTTTGTGAGCGTCAACTATTTTCAGTTTTCTAAAGGGGGCAGTGCATGCTATAAATTCTGCAGGGTGCCCAAACTTTTGCAGACGCAATTTTTTTGTTTTCTGTAATTTTGAAAGAGTAAATGATGGAAATAAAATCTAACTTTTTTTGACATATTATAAGAATGTCTAATCTGTAATTTGATGCCTTTTGGAGATTTTTACATCTTTCCTTGGCTTCGTTATGCACATTAATACAAATTTTTACCTGGGGTGCCCAAACTTTCGATCCCCACTGTATTACAGTGATCAGTGCTTAAAATATGTCTTATTACTGTACTAAGGATAGTGTCAGGGAAGGGGTTAACATCAGGGACGTTTAAAGGGTTAAGTGTGTGCCTAGCTGGTGCTTTCTAAGGCCTTGTACACACGATCAGTCCAAACCGATGAAAACGGACTGAAGTTAATTTTCATCGGTTTACAGACTGATGGTCTGATGTGCGTACACACCATCAGTTCAAAAACCGATCGTGTCAGAACGTGGTGACGTAAAACACAACGACGTGATGAAAAAAAATGAGGTTCAATGCTTCCAAGCATGCGTCGACTTGATTCTGAGCATGCACGGGTTTTGAACCAATGCTTTTGCGTACTAACGATCGGTTTTGACCGATGGTCAGGCGTCCATCAGTCCGATTTTAAAGCAAGTTTTAAAACTTTGGACTGAAGGACAAAAGACTGATGGGCCGTACACACAGCCGGTTTGAGCTTCTATCTTTTCAGAGATCAGAGCTTCTATCTTTTCCCCTGTCAGAAAGGCGATCTGCAGGAGCGTCGGGAGGGGGTGGCTAGCCGTGATTGAAGCCCCGAATGTGACCCCGTAAACCTCAGAGTCTCATGTGGCAGGACAGCATTATTAGCCCCGAGCCACCGAGCGAGTGGCGAGCACCGGGATCGATCTGATCCCGAGCGCCGCCGAATGAAGCAGAGTGTGGCCGAGTCCCATAGCAGGTCCCGCCTTCTGGAGCCTGTGCAACGCCTATGATGGACGTCCCACTATTCCAATGCCGCGTCCCACTATTCCAATGACGTCCATCATAGGCGCTGCACTGGCTTGCCACATCCCTGCTTAGTGCTCGGGCGGGCCGCGGGCGGCTCTCCTCTCCTGTCTTCCTGGGCTCTCCTCAAGGCTCCTCGGCTCTCCTCCCCTCCAGCCAGGTTCCTCGCCTCTCTGACAGAATGACTGCCTACTGCTGTGACACTGCTGAGCTGAGGTAGGTCAGAACCATCAGACAGTGTAATAATGTGTATGTAAATGTCAGTGTATGTCAAGTAGGTCAGTGCAGGTAGGTCCGTAGATGTCAGGTAGGTCAATGTAGGTAGGTCAGTGCATGTCAGGTAGGTCAGTGTAAGTAGGTCAGTGTATGTCAGGTAGGTCAGTGTATGTCTGGTAGGTTAGTGTAGGTAGGTCAGTGTATGTCGGGTAGGTCAGTGTAGGTAGGTCAGTGTATGTAGGTAACTACCGTCAGTGCAGGTAGGTCAGTGTATGTAGGTCAGTGTATGTCAGGTAGATCAGTGTATGTAGGTTACTACCGTCAGTTTATGTAGGTCAGGTAGGTCACGTGCTAGCCAAAAAAAAAAGCCTGCGTCACATACAAACCCCCCCGGCCTTGGACTTCGGCTTTTTGCCACCTAGCAACGCCCCTGGCGATCTGCCTTGTTTACAAAGGCAGATCGCTGTTCTGCCTCTCTGGGGAGGTCAGTCGCACCCACAGATTGACTGCCCCTCTGTCCAATCAGCATAAGCTCGAAACCCCAGTGTCTATTGCACAAAATGATGTAAAGGTATGTTGTTTGGGGTTTAGGAGCCAACCTGCCACAGTACATCTGCAGTAGACAGTCGGGAAGAGGACTATAGGCATGTTTCCATTTTAGTAAGGGAGTAAGGGAGGATTATAACTCCTGTAAGGTTTATTTTTGTTCCAGGGAGGAGATTTATCTCTACTTCCTGTCCCTTAGCCAAAACAGGAAGTGAGAAGAAATCCCAGCAAATCAAGGGAATTTCATTGGGACCCCCCAGGCCACCAGAACTAGTTTTTTTATTGTAAGATTTCCCCTCTATTACTTTTCTGAGGACAACACAAAATGTGAGAGTACTTTCAATGATGAACAGAGAGGGTGAATCTCTGAGGACACAGACAGCAATAAAAAACAATCCAAATCCAAAACAAAACAAAAAAAGTTTTGCCTTTTAGTTATACTTTAATTTAAAAGCTGTTTATAAATTTAGTAGAATGTGTTTGCTCACCCATGACTTATCTATCCCAGCTAAAGTGATTTTGTATGTCTATAATTTTCTAGGAAAACGAACAGTACTGGAAACATGTCTACATGATCTATAGTTTCTCAGAAAAATCCCATGGTTCCCATGTACTGTGATCAATAAAAGAAAAATGCACTAAATTGATTGAGCCAGCCTCTTTATAATTTACTCTGGACAAGACTTTTTATTAAGGGTCCTTTCACAAATGCGGATCATTCAGGTCCACATGTCTTCTTTTGAGGCAGACCTGAACAGACGCTCCATACATCCCTATGGAGCAACGGTTCAAGTGCTAAACGTGGTAACTCACATTTAGCCGCATTTCGTTTACAGGCATTTTTCATTTTTGGCTTTTTTTTTTTAATGCCTTTAACCTCCCTGGCGGTATGATTCTGTCTGGAATTACGTACCAAAAGCGGTACAATTATTTTGCATGGAAATTCTGCGTTTTATACTGTAGGCCTGCAATTTTTAGGAATAACTCACTTAAATTTGTCCAAACCAGAGTCTAGTAGACATCCCGGGTATGATAAAGTTTGAAACACAAAATCATAAAATTATAATATAATAAATAACTATAAATAATTATAACAAATAATAATGTAATTATAATAAAAATTATTCACTAATGTAATCAAATCAAAATCACTGAAATTTGCTCAGTTGCAGAATTGTCGCTGTCATTACTTTTATTTTTTTATGACGAATTTCCCCACAAATCGCTATCGCTCAATTCTGCAAGTGATTATCATTTATTATCGCTGTTTTCTAGCTGATCTAAAATCACTTTTGACATAAAGGGACACTTTTGGTTGCTATGGACAATCTACAGTTTGCAGGCACAAAAAAAATGTTTTTATTATGTAAAAGAACATGCAGGGCACTGGGCAGACCACTAGGGACAGGGGGGTGTGTACTTTTTACATACAGTACTGTAATCTATAAGATTACAGTATTCTGTATGTAATGTGTTTGTTTACTTTTTTGAATTTGCCGCCGGTCTCCGCCCCCGTGCGCCGTTACGTCGCAGGGAACGGAGATCGGCAGCGCGCGGGCACTGTGTGAGTCGAATGGAGGACGCCACTCGCTCACACAGCGTGGATGCATCGCTGGATCCAGGGACAAGGTAAGTACAGTACCCTGCCTGGATACAAGGTAAGCCAGCGCGCGCTGCAGGCTCTGCATATTCACCCCGAGCGCGACTCGGGGATATCGATATTTGCATAAAAAATCCACCCCGAGTCGCGCTCGGGGATACCGGCAGGGGGGTTAAATGCGGTTAAACGCTGCAAAGCGGATGTTTTAAATGTCGGTTACTATCTGTCAAGGTAAATCATTCAGGAGAGGTTGTAAAAGCATCCTGTGTACATGAAGCTTAAAGTGAAGGTCCACACAAAAATGGAACCTCCCCCACTCCGGTGTCACATTTGGCACCTTTCAGGGGGGTGCAGATACTTGTATAATACAGGTTTTTGCACCCACTCCTGGGCATAGCCCCCTGTGGGGGTTACGCCACTTCCCACCCCCCTGCTGTTTTCTGGGAAACACACAGGTCCCAGAAGACAGCAGGGACCAGTGAGGACACGCAGTGCAACTCGCGCATGTGCAGTAGGGAACCGAAAGAGAAGCCGCAATGCTTCACTTCTTGATTCCCTCACCAAGGATGGCAGCGGGGCAGCCGAGAGACGAGCCATTGATCGGCTTCGGCTGCCGACATCGCGGGCACCCTGGACAGGTAAGTGTCCATTTATTAAAATGTAAAAGTATTTGTTGCTGCTGGCTTTTAATTATTTTTTTTTAGGCGGACCTCCGCTTTAAGGTTTCATGTACACAGGACGTTGTTCAACCTCTCCTGAACGATTTAACTTGACAGCTAGAAACCAGCGTCTAAAAACGGACGTTTAGCTGCGTTTACATGCCACGTTTTGACATTAATGCATTGTGACTTTGCATTCTTTTTTTTTTTTTAGTTTTTATTTATTCACAACAGAAGGTCGGTCCACACGGACCACATCAATAACAGTATAACAAGTGCAATATAACAGGTACAATATACCAGGTGTTGACATTTAAAGTATACGTATATAGAAACAATACCTGCAAATCTCAGCCGGAAGCCGGTAGTTAACATACTAATTGCGTGCGTATCTCGGTTATCACCGAGACTCTATAGGTCCGTGTGTTCGGCCCCCCTACATTTCCCGTTTTCAAAGTAAGAGTGAGTGAGAGAAAGAAGAGTAAATGGCAAGGACCTACTCAATGAGTAGGTGAGAAAGAAGAAGAAAAGATAAAGTGGTATAGAAGAGGGGGGAGGGAGAGGGGGTGGTGCGCCCGGACATGGACCCCCACGACCAGTTCGTTGCATGTCCCAGAAAGCGGGTTCCAGTAAGTTGAACCATTGTATGTACAAGTTAGGTAGGTTAGTTAGGTTGTTTAAGTTAGGCACTCCAAAGGGTCTGTCCCTCCTCTGAGTATTTAAATATTGTCCAGAGTTGCCAGGTCTGGGAGTAGAGCTCGCCCCTATTCTGTTTGGTCAACACCAGGTCTTCCATGTTGCTAATCTCGTCGACCCTCCGCAGCCACATGGCTATCGTCAGTGGGTTCGGAGACTTCCAACACAGCGGGATGCAGGCCTTGGCTGCGTCTAGTAAATGTCGGACAACAGACTTTTTATATACCCGTGCCGGGGTGTCCATTGCATGTAGGAGGAAGTACGCCGGGTCTTCAGGGACTACACGGTCCGTAAATTTTTGTGTGATTTGTCTGACCACTTCCCAGTACGGTCGAATGCGTGGACACGACCAGAAGATGTGTAGCAAAGTGCCTCTGTCTGCCTGGCATCTCCAGCAAGTGTCGGGAACAATGTGTTCAGTAGGGCCGGGGTCCTGTACCATAGGTACACCGTAAAATATGCCTCCCCCTGGAAAAAGTTCAGCGGACGCCCATGATCACAACCATGCTGCAACCGCCTGCAATGCTCACAGTTGCAGCACACTGGTGTGGGAATACAAGGTTAAAACAGGCAATGAGGGAGCAGTATATTGCCCGTCAAATGGCCTTATGAAAAGTGATACACCATGGACCATTTTTTAGAGCGCAAGCGTCAACAAGCCCTAAATTAAATATGTCCGAAGCAAGGTTTCTCACATACCCGTATTTCGTAGGTGGTGGCCATATGTTGTTTTTAGTTGGTTCTTGTCTCTGGATTGGGGAATTTGGTTTCTCAAGGTTTTTTTTTGCCATGTGCTAATCAATCTCTGAGAATGTCAGCAGAAGCAGATAACCATGTGCATCATCTGACCTCTCTTGCTTCTGTAGCCATGACACAAAATATGATAAATACAGACAATATAAATATATTATTCATTTCCAACGACATACAGTATGGGTACAGTTGCAGCCATAACAAGACACATAGAAAAGTCTGTCCTGTCTGCTTACAGCCTCCGACCTTCTCTAGATATATTTTCCCCATAGATTCCCTCTACCCCTATAAATGCTTTTTCAGCATATTGACTCTACTGGTAGAGGTGACGTGATGGTGTGATGACAAAGCTGAGTTGTACGATTGGAATGTTAATGATCAGCACTGACTTTTTAAGAGGAAAAAAAAGAAGGTTTGATAACATCAGTGAACAGTCAGGACAACAGCTAGGAACAAAGTCAAATACAGGCAAAGTATAATGTATTTTCAATGAGCACAGTGTACTTTGAGCTTTTTCTGCAGTGTTTACATAAATTCGATCTTAAAGAATATAGGTTTTCTGAAAGCAGAGGGACTGTAGAATAAAAAGGTGGTAGTTGCAAATTTGTATATCTCATGATATTTGTTCAATTGTTTAATAAATCTTTATCTTCCATATAAAAAAAATAAAATAAAAGTAAATTTGGTGCACATAAACACAAATTTTCTGTAAAAAATAAAAGATAAGACCGTGTTGAGTAAATCGATACTAAATAGGTCAAGCCCTCAGAAAAACTTTTCTCAAAATGGTAGCAAACCACTGTACTCAAGATTAAGGTGACCAGATTTTTTAAATAAAATCCAGGCACATATTTAATATTTTTTTTTTTTAACTAGTAATGGCGGCAATCAGCGACTCTCTGCCTTACAACCTGTCAAGTCATACTCTTCGGGCCCTGTCTGCTACTGGGTAGGGAGCAGAGGAAGATCACTCCAGCAGGTAAGGCAAGGAGATGAACAGGCAGGCGGCTGGCCGGGACTTGAGCCAAGGCAGAAGAACATGAGAGCGGAGTTGAATGGGCATGCACCCAAAACTGAAGAAATATTCCCTCCGCTCCAACCAGCACATGATCATCAGAAAGGGGCACAGATAATGGATAAAATGCATCCACTAAGCTAGTAGGAGTTGAGGGGGGGGGGGGTTGTAATTCAGAATTTTTATTTTTAATTCTGCACTGACTGTCTTTGAAATTGTCCCAGCCCCTGTTCAAATCCAATCCGGGGACAAAACCGGTGACAGATGTGGTCCGGGGACAGTGTCCCTCAATCCGGGGAAAAACGGGGATGTCTGGTCACCCTACTCAAGATTATCCATAGGGATGTCTTGAAAACTTTTGCAGTTTACCAGTTCAGAGTTAAACTTTAAATGAAGACTCAAGAAGAAATCCTCTCATGGATGAAATGATGCTTACCAGTTGCGACTTCTGTGTTGACCCGGTCTGCTCCTGATTGGTCTGGGTGGGAAGCTTTGGGGATTGTTGATTCGCTGGTATCGCAGGTTGAGAGGGTTCGGGTGCAGTGCCCTGTGTCCTGAGAACAACATAAAACAGGCCAATTGGGGCCTCAGGCTCTGGTCACGTGCTTGTGAGGGGGTGACGGACCTGGTGGAGACCTGTTGGCTGTGAACTATGCCCAGCCACGTTGTGCGGGCTGGGGACACTGCCAATGGTGTATACGCATTTACATGTATTGAATGCATGTGTATATGTGAATGGGGTGAGGGTCCTTTTGGTTTTATTTATTTTCTAATATGATAGTATTTAAAAAAAAAAAGGTAACTAACCAGCCTCTTACATGGTTATAAATACAGGGGGTAAAATAATTATTTAATCCACTGCAGATTTTGTAAGTTTTATAAAAACAAAGGGCCAGATTCAGGTACACTTAAATTTGCGCAGCGTAATCAAAATACTCTACGCTGCCGTATTTTACCAGGCTCTACATCGAATTTTGGTAGATTTTTGCCCGTACGATCCGGCGGCGTAGTCTATTTCTCGCCGCGTAATCGAAATACGCGACTAGGGGGCGTGAAGCATTTAAATTAGGCGCGTCCCCGCGGCGATCGAACTGCGCATGCTCCGTTCAGAAATTTCCCGCCGTGCATTGCGCGAAATCACGTCGTTACGTAATTTTTTTGTTTGAGTAGTCATTTACGAACATTCCTATTCCCGGACGACTTACGTAAAAAATAATAAAAGACGTCGGAAAACGTTGAAATTCGTTGCTGGAACGACGGCAATACTTAACATGGGCTGTCTAATATTAGAGCAGCAAAAAGCTGGTATAGTGTTACGCAAAAAAAAGATGACTAAAGATGCCGTAAGAGATTGCGATTGAAGATCGTAATTTCGGGGATCGCCGGCAAAAGTTCATTAGCATACCCCGACGCGGAAAACGACGGGAAGTCCACCCAGTGGCCGCAATTTTATTGCAGCGTAGATCCGAAGGCGTACGAACACGTAATCCAGTCGAATTGAAGCCCGCAGCCGTCTATTCATGATTTGAGGTTTCAGACTAGCTAAAAAACGTGCGTAATTTGAAAGTACTCCAGTCTAACACCAGTTAGACAGGAGTTACGGCTCTCTGAATCTGGCCCAAAGGGTCTATAAGGCCGCGTACACACGATCGAATTTATCTGCTGAAACCGGTTCGACGGACCGTTTCAGCAGACAAATTTGATCGTGTGTACGGGCGAGCAGACAGGTTTTACCAGCAGACAAATTTTAAAGCATGCTTTAAAATCTGTCTGCTGGAAACCCGTCTGTTCGACATGTCCGCTGGTTAGTACGCCTAACCAGCGGACAAAAATCTCCCGCATGCGCCGAATGGATTCGACGCATGCGTGGAAGTATTTTACTTCCTGGAGTGGTGACGTGGCGGCGTCAACGTCACCGCCGCATCACCGCGCTGTCTGCCGGCGGGGATTTTGGTTTAATCATGTGTACACGGATGAAACCAAAATAGCCCAGCAGACATATCCGATGAAAACGGTCTGACAGACTGTTTTCATCGGATAAATCTCATGGTGTGTACGCGACCTAAGTGTTATCATAGGTGTATTTTAAATGATAGAGACAGAATATTAACCAAAAATCCAGAAAACACACATGATACAAATGTTATATTGAGTTGCAGTTCAGTGAGCAAAATAAATATTTGATCCCCAAGCAAAACATTACTTAGCACTTGGTGGAGAAACCCTTATTGGCAAGCACAGATGTAATACATTTCTTGTAGTTGGTTACCAGGTTTGCAGACATCTCTGGAGGTATTTTGGTCCACTCTTCTTTACAGATCTAAATCCTGAGGTTCTTTGGAAACTCAAAGTTTCAGCTCCCTCCATAAATTTTCTATAGGATTAAGGTCTGGAGACTGGCAAGGCCACACCATGACCTTAATGTGCTTCTTCTTGAGCCACGCCTTTGTTGCTTTCCCAGTATGTTTTGGGTCATGTTGAAAGACCCATCCACAACCCATCTTCAGTGTTCTGGCTAAGGGAAGAAGGTTCTCATCCAAGATTTTACCACACATGGCCTTCAATGTGGCTTATTTAGCCACTCTTTTGTTGCCTCGGCGGTATGTTATGGGTCATTGTCATGCTGGAAGACCCATCCTCAGTTTTCTGGCTGAGCGAAGAAGGTTCTTATTCAAAATGTTACAATACATGGCTACGTCCACTGGCCCCTCAATAGGGAAAAGTCAGCCTGTACCTTTAGCAGAGAAACAGCCCCAAAGCATACGGTTTCCACCTCCATGCTTGACTGTAGGGATGTTAATGCCAAAGAGCTTAACCGCTTCAATACTGGACCTATTCTGGTACTTCTCTCCTTCATGTAAAAATTATTATTCTTTTGCTAAAAAATTACTCAGAACCCCCAAACAATATATATATTTTTTTAGCAGACACCCTAGGGAATAAAGTGGTGGTCATTGAAACTTTTTATCTCACACGGTATTTGCGCAATAGTTTTTCAAATGCATTTAAAAAAAAAAAAAAGATTTCATGAATTAAAAAATAACAAAACAGTAAAGTTAGCCCAATTTTTGTTTTATAATGTGAAAGATGATGTTACGCCGAGTAAATAGATACCTAACTTGTCACGCTTTAAAATTGCGCACACTCATAGAATAGTGCCAAACTTCGATACTTAAAAATCTCCATAGGCTACGTTTTAATTTTTTTTACAGGTTACCAGTTTACACTTACAAAGGAGGTCTAGTGGTAGAATTGTTGTACTTACTCTAACACATGCGTCGATACCTCACATGTGTGTGTGTGTTCGCTTCTGAGCGCGAGCTACTGGGGAAAATGGTGCGTTTTTAATTTTTTATAATTTTTTTATTTTAGATTTTTATTTTATTTTTACACTTTTTAAAAAAAAAAATTTAATCACTTTTATTCCTATTACAAGGAATTTAAACATCCCTTGTAATAGGAATCTATTGTGACAAGTCCTCTTTATGGAGATGCTTGAAAGCATGAGATTGTGAAAACAAATTCACTGATGTCATGCCGACAGCCGCAATTGCGGCTTTGTTTACTTCCAGGTACCAAGGCATGACGTCATAACATCGCGCCCGGGCCTCTCTATCGTCATTGTCATGGACCATGAAATACTGAAGTGTTTCTACGTGAAATCCTAATTCATGTATTACAGGAGATTTTATTCTGAACCCCAGCCAGATCAATAGACTCAGAAGAGATACTCATTGTCCATTGTGTGATAACCCTATCTAAAGCCTTTTGATTATCAGGTGTAAATGACTTCTGCCCTGTCTCAACTCTCCAGACAGTTCCATTGTTCTGTGGCTGGCTATTGTGTACATTGATTGCCCCCCTGGGGCTTTTGTCTGAATACACATGGCAGTCTTTCTATTCAAACCCTTTCTGACCAAACTCTGCTGTGTCATTTTCAAGTCCTCATTTGCATGGAAGGTGGACCTGATGGGGAACTGCCGAGACTCTAAAAAGGACCAATAAGAAAGCGGTTGTTGGGGGCGGGATGTTCCAAATCCTGTATAAAAGTGTGCTGTGTACTTTCAATAAAGTGTGTCCTGTTTACATCCAGCATTAAGCCTTGGCTCATGTATGGATTATTCTGCGATTCCAGGGATATTCCTACTCGTGGAATATTGGGTGATTTTCTTTTAAACCAGAAGAAGGGACTGGATGACGGGGATATGTTCTACTACCGTCACAGTCATCATCCGGCGCCGGCCGATTCATTCTCCGGGCCCCCTATGGCACGGCAGAGCATGGAGAAGCACCGGATGGTTGCAGGAGGGGGGATGTCCCCTCCCGTCGCCTTTAAGGCCGCGTACACACGAGGAGACATGTCCGCTGAAACTGGTCCGCAGACCAGTTTCAGCGGACATGTTCGATCGTGTGTACGGCCTAGCGGGCAGGTTTCCAGCGGACAAACGTTTCTAAGCATGCTTAGAAACTTGTCTGCTGGAAACCTGTCTGTCGGACATGTCTGATGGTTAGTACGCCCAACCATCGGACCGAAATCCCGCGCATGCGTCAAATTGATTCGACGCATGTGTGAAAGCATTGAACTTCCGTGTTTCAGCACGTCGGTGTCTTCTACGTCACCGCGTTCTTGTCCACGGGGATTTTGGTCTGATGGTGAGAACACACATCAGACCAAAATATCCCTGGAGACATGTTTGATGAAAACGGTTCGCCGGACCTGTCTCATCGGACATGTCTCCTCGTGTGTACAGGGCCTAAGAATGATCAAGCAACGTAACTGCAGCTATGATCATTCTTATGGTGCGCGGAATCGCTGGCTGAAAAGAAGGATATCTGAATGATGCCTGTACCCATCATTCAGATATCCCCCCTCAATACTAGGACGTCATATGACGGAGTGCGCTATTGAGGTGGTTAATTTTGGTCTCACCTCACCACAGCATTTTCTCCCAATCCTTCTCTGAATAATTTAGTTGTTCCTTGGCAAACTTCAGATGAGCCTGTATAAGTGCCTTCTTGAGGAGGGGGACATTGCGGGTGCTGCAGGATTTCAATACATGGTGGTGTATTGTGTATCCAGTGGTTTTTTTGGTGACCGTGGTCCCAAATGCCTTGAGATCATTCACAAGCTCCTCCTATGTAGTTCTGGGCTGATCCCTTACACGCTGCGACAGTTGTCTCCTTCTCACCAAGCTTCTTGCTGATGGTCTTGTAGCTCATTCCAGCCTTGTGCAGTTCTACAATCTTGTCCCTGACGTCCTTTGACAGCTCTTTGGTCTTACCCATGATGGTGGATTTGAAGAGAAAAAAGAGATTCTGTGGACAGGTGTCTTTAATATAACACATAACGAGTTGTTGTTAGGAACATCTTCTTAAACTGACTGGACTAATCTGTGTACCACATGATTACATACTGTAGGAGGTCTGTGGTAAAAAATAAATAAAAAATATTGTTGGTTGGTAGGTGATTAAATACAGTGGAAGAGTAACTTGGATTGAGAGCGTTTTGATTTGCAAGCAACTTTTTTTTTTAATTCTGACTCGGTTTGCGAGCAGAATTCAAGTTAAATAGGCCTGCAGTACCTCATTTGGCCTGAGGTATGGGGGTGCATGAGCCAAGAAAAGCCGAACATTGGCCTGCAGTACCTCGTTTGGCCTGAGGTACGGGGGCGCAGGAAATGAGCCGAAGTGTCCTCGGGCCTTTTCGCCCATTTTCGGTGCTCTCTGGCGCCCCCACCTCTGGCAGCATTTGGTATTGCATCCCATTGAAGTCAATGCGGAACAAATTATTTTCGTCTCCATTGACTTCAATGGAAAAACTTGCTTTGATATGCGAGTACTTTGGATTACGAGCATACTCCTGGAACGGATTATGCTAAAAATCCAAGGTTCAACTGTACTTATTTTACTCACTGAACTGCAACTCAATTTAAAACATTAATTACAGGCCGTTAATACAAAGTCTGTCCCCCTTTGCAGATAATATCCTCCACTACTCTGGGAAGACATTTCACAAAATGTTGTCGTATATGTCTGCTGGAATTTGTTAACATTCATCCAAAAGAGCATTTGTGAGGTCAGGTACTGATGTGGACAAGAAGCCTCTTCCCGCAATTGGTATTCTAATTTATCTAAAATGTGGTCAGTGTGAGCAGGCGGGAAAAGTCCCACAGGCAGAGAAAGGACTCACTTGTCACACTGATAAGATGTGTCAGATCTGAGCACCACTTGTTATAGTTAGAAATGTAAGCGTTTATAAGAGAGCAAATCTCTAGATCTGAATGTTAGGAAATCTCTGTAAGGGAGTCCATACATGGCTTGAAATTTGGCCGGTTCAATAGGAAAAGGCCACACTTCTATCCATGTATGGGCAGGTTAGTTGTCAGGGCTGGATTAACATAAGGGCTATTGGAACTGCAGCTCCAGACCATTTTCTCAAGATAGGCCCATTTGCCAAAAAAAAAAAAAGATAGACTTCGGGGTTTGTAGCTCGACAGTTGAAGACCTACCCTACAACTGGTCAAAATATGGGATGGCTATCATTTATGGTTTCAGAGATACGGGCCTGCTTGGACAGCCTGTCAGGAGCTACATACAGAGCGGCCATTATAAATACAAGCTGACACACTGCAGCAGACTGAGAAAAAAAATCATCATTTGTCTTTTGCTAGAAAATTACTCTATGGTGGTCTTTGCAACGTTTTATGTTGCACGGTATAGAGCTGCACGATTCTGGCTAAAATGAGGATTGCAATTTTTTTGCTTAGAAGATAGATCACGATTCTCTCACGATTCGGGGGCGTAACATCACCTTTCACATTAAAACAAAAAAAAAAGGGCTAATTTTATGGTTTTTATTATTCATTGAAGTGGGCAAATGCAGTGTGACATAAAATATTGCAGCAATTGCCATTTATTCCCTGCTATTTCCTGAGTCTCTGCTAAAATATATATAGGGCCAGATTCAGGTAGAGTTAGGCTGGAGTATCAGTGATACTCCAGCCTAACTGTCACTTTAAGCCGGCGTTTCTGTTTTCTGTAACCAGAAAACAAGAAACGCCGGGTTGGAGTTCCGATGCGATCGGCGCAATTGAATTTCGCCATCGCATCGCAACTTTAATTTAAAAATGGCGCCGGGGGCGTTCCCGCTGATTTACGCCGAAAAAATATGTTAATCAGCGGGAATCGGCAATTCACGATCGTATTCGGGCGCGACGCAGTGACTTTCCGACGTTTCCGTAAGCGATACACGGCGTAAAGATAAAGCAGCCCCCTAGTGGAGTATCCTATGTTAAGTATAGCCGTCGTCATCGCGTCGAAAAAAAAAAAAACGGGGTGATTGAGTAAAACGTCCATGAATGGGGATTTGACGTCATTGACGTACACTGACAGAATTTGGAGCATGCGCACTGGGATGCATTGACAGTCGACGCATGCGCAGTACGTTCGCCGCGGGATCGCGCTTAGTTTAAATAATACACGCCCCGTACCCGCCCAATTTGAATTCCGCCGGCTCATTTACGATACGCTGCCGCAACTTTAGGAGCAAGTGCTTCATGAATACCATCACTTGCTCCTAAAATTTCGCCAGAGTAACGTAAATGAGAAATGTTACTCCAGAGCAAAGATGCTCCCATCTACCTGAATCTGGCCCATAATGTTTGGCGTTTCCAAGTAATTTTCTAGCAAAAAATATTGCTTTTTAACTTAAAGCGACACTAAACACAGGATTTATTTATTTTTTTAAACAACAAACATGTTATACTTACCTCCACTGTGCAGTTCGTTTTGCACAGAGTGGCCCGGAAAGCTGTCTTCTGGGGTCCCTCGGCGGCTGTCTGGGCTCCTCCTCGCAAAAGCTTTCCATCTTCATGCGAGGGCGCTCGCACGGTGGAAAGCTTTTGCGAGCGCACTCCCGTGATACAGCGGCGGCTATAGCCGCCGACTGTATCACTCGGCTCCGCCCCCCACGCGCCGCGTCATCAGCTGTGATTGACAGCAGCGCCAGCCAATGGCTGTGCTGCTATCAATCCGCCCAGCCTAGCCAATCAACGGCCAGGCTGGGAACCGAAGAGGATGATGTGGACGCGCCCGGGAGATTCGAACGGTAAGGTAAGTAAAATGGGGACTCGGGGGGGGGGGGCGGTGCTGTGAGATGTTTTTTTACCTTAATGCATAGGATGCATTAAGGTAAAAAAACTTTTACCTTTACAACCCCTTTAAGAAACAAGTGTTGGACTTTAACCACTTCCTGACCGCCGCATGTAGATATACGTCCACAGAAGGGCACGTTAAAGTGGAGTTCCACTCATTTTTTTATGTTTGTCTGTGCTGCATGCCCTAATCTCATAGTGTTCAGAATGGACAATTTTTATTTTTTTTGTTGCTTGTAAATACCTTTATTTTGTAGTCCTTCATTACTTCCTCCTCCTTATTAGCCTAGGCTATTAAGTCACAAGGCTATTTGCAAGGGTTTCTGGGATAGGCATCATGTTTCCCAGTAGTCCTTGCAAACCTGACTGAAACCTATTACATTGCTTGTGCAGCACTGAGCATGTGCGAGATATGCAAAGCTGAAATCCAGGAAGTCATACAGTCTGGCTTCATGATGCCCACACTTAAGATGGCCACGGTCTATTTCTAGATTATAAATCTAAATGCTGTAACAATCTAACAAAACGGACCTTAGATTACAGACTAACTTTACTAGAATACATTAAGCTTGTGTATTACAGGGGTATTTATATTTAAAAAGTGAAATTGTGGGTGGAACTCCACTTTAACCACTTTCCCACCGTGCCATAAGCATTTTACTGCTACGGCGCGGTGGAGTTATCTTGGGACGACCTCCCTGGGACGTCGTCCTTCACTTCCGCGATTGCGCGTCCCCTGGGACGCGCTCGCGAAAGTGTCCGTGCTCGCCGGGTCTAGAAGACCCGGCGCATCACGGATCACGGTAAATTGCCGCTGATAGCGGCCGTTTACCACGTGATCGCGCCGTCGAATGATGGCGCGATCACTTGTAAACAAACCGGCGTCATTTGATGACGCCGGTTCCTCCCTCTCCTCCCTCTCCTCTCTGTACAGTGTGCGAGGAGAGGGGGGGGGGCGGGGTGTCAGCAGCTGAGCTGTGGCTGGATCTGTGACAAATGCAGTCACAGATCCAGCCATCCCCCTCAATCCATCCCAGCTCTGCAATCCCCCAGTACCCTGCAATCCCCCAGTACCCTGCAATCCCCAGTACCCAGCAATCCCCCAGTACCCAACAATACCCCAGTACCCAACAATACCCCAGTACCCAACAATACCCAACAATACCCCAATACCCAACAATACCCCAGTACCCAACAATACCCCAGTACCCAACAATACCCAACAATACCCCAATACTCAGCAATACCCCAATACTCAGCAATACCCCAGTACTCAGCAATACTCCAGTACTCAGCAATGCCCCAGTACTCAACAATACCCCAGTACTCAACAATACCCCAATACTCGGCAATACCCCAATACTCAGCAATACCCCAATACTCGGCAATACCCCAATACTCTGCAATACCCCAGTACTCGGCAATACCCCAATACTCGGCAATACCCCAGTACTTGGCAATACCCCGATACTCGGCAATACCCCAGTACTCGGCAATACCCCAATACTCGGCAATACCCCAATACCCTGCATAATACTTTGCAATACCCCAATACTCTGCAATACCGCCTATGGGGATTTTTAAGTAGCGAAGTTTGGCGCCATTCCACGAGTGTGCGCAATTTTGAAGGGTGACATGTTGGGTATCTATTTACTCGGCGTAACTTCATCTTTCACATTATGAAAAAAAATTGGGCTAACTTTACTGTTTTGTTTAGTTTTAAGCACAAAACAGTTTTTTTTTAAAAACACGCGTTCAATAAATTTCTGCGAAAATACCGTGCGAGATAAAAAGTTGTAACGGCCGCCATTGTATTCTCTAGGGTCTTTGCTAAAAAAGCATATATAATGTTTTGGGGTTCTATGTAATTTTCTAGCAAATAAATTATGATTTTTCCATGTAGGAGAGAAATGTCAGAATTGGTCTGGGTGTTCCAGAACGCCTGATGGCGTTCCCTGCATGTTTTGCCTCTGTATGTGGCCACGCTGTGTAAAAGTCTCACACATGGGGTATCGCCATACTCGGGAGGAATAGCAGAATGTGTTTTGGGGTGTAATTTGTGGTATGCATATGCTGTGTGTGAGAAATAACCTGCTAATATGACAGAAACAAGTTTTTTTTTTGTTTTTTTTACAGAATTTTCAGTCGTTTTTCTTTTATAGCGCAAAAAATAAAAAACCCAGAGGTGATCAAATACCACCAAAAGAAAGCTCTATTTGTGTGAAAAAAAGGACAAAAATTTCAAATGGGTACAATGTTGTATGACTGAGTAATTGTCATTCAAATTGTGAGAGCACCGAAAGCTGAAAATTGGTCTGGTTAGGAAGGGGGTTTAAGTGCCCAGTGGTCAAGTGGTTAAGGCAGATGGGCATATATATACGTCCCTGCCTTTGCGCGGGTCGGGGGTCCGATCGGGACCTCCCCGCTACATGCGGCGGTCGGAAACCCGCAGGGAGCGATCCGGGACGAGGGCGCGGCTATTCGTTTCTAGCCACCCGCGATCGCTCCCCGGAGCTGAAGAACGGGGAGAGCCGTATGTAAACATGGCTTCCCCGTGCTTCACTGTTGCGGCTGCATCGATCGAGTGATCCCTTTTATAGGGAGACTCGTTCGATGATGTCAGACCTACAGCCACACCCCCCTACAGTTACAGCGCCCCCTGTGGTTAACTCCCAAACTGTAACTGTCATTTTTACAATAAACAATGCAATTTAAATGCATTTTTTGCTGTGAAAATGACAATGGCCCCAAAAATGTGTCAAAATTGTCCGAAGTGTCCGCCATAATGTCGCAGTCATAAAAAAAATCGCTGATCGGCACCATTAGTAGAAAAAAAATAAAAAAATAAAAATGCAATAAAACTATCCCCTATTTTGTAAAGGCTATAAATTTTCTGCAAACCAATCGATAAACACTTATTGCGATTTTTTTTACCAAAAAAAGGTAGAAGAATACGTATCGGCCTAAACTGAGGAAAAAAAATGTATATATGTTTTTGGGGGATATTTATTATAGCAAAAAGTAAAAAATATTGAATTTTTTTCAAAATTGTCGCTCTATTTTTGTTTAAAGCGCAACAAATAAAAACCGCAGAGGTGATCAAATACCACCAAAAGAAAGCTCTATTTGTGGGGAAAAAAGGACGCCAATTTTGTTTGGGAGCCACGTCGCTCAACCGTGCAATTGTCTGTTAAAGCGACGCAGTGCCGAATTGTAAAAACGCCTTTGGGCATATAGCAGCATATTGGTCCGGGGCTTAAGTGGTTAAGTGGTTACATTTCCTGCATTTACACACAGAAGTTTGATCTAAGAAGGAAGTTAGTTACAATGTTTCAGGTTGTTACAAACTTGGCAGACTGCCCGGATTTTTTCATTACACACACACACAGACGTTTATCCTTTTGATCTAAGAAGAAAGCGTTAGGCCGCGTACACACGACCGGTTTCCTCGGCAGAATTCAGCAAGAAACTCGATGGGAGACGTATTCAGCCGAGAAAACCGGTCGTGTGTACACTTTTCACCAAGAAACCCGTCGAGCCAAAAAGAGAGCATGTTCTCTATTTTCTCGTTGAGCAATGGGAAAATCTGGTTTGACGAGTTTTTTGACTGCCGAACTAGGAACGACGGGGAAAACGATGTGTTTCGCCCGACGAGTTTCTTGGTCGTGTGTACGCGGCCTGAGTTACAATGTTTGCTGTTAAAAACTTGGCAGACTGCCCAGATATTTTCTTTTGACAGCTGAAAGTCTCTTCACTTGTTATATAAAAGAATTTGCAAACTCTGCATTGGAGATGTCAGGGGGGGTTGAATCGAGTTTACAATTTTTTAACGATTAATTGTGCAGCTCCACCACGGTATTTGCGCAGCAATTTTTCAAACATGTTTTTTTTTGGAAATAAACTGTTTCATTCATTAAAAAAACAAAGTTATCACAATTTTTTTTTTGGTATCCTAACCGATGCTTTAAAAAATGTTTAGGTTACATGTTTAGAGTTACAGAGGAGGTCTAGTACTAGAATTATTGTTCTCGCTCTAACAATCTCAACGTATGTAACCTGTGTGTATCTGGCTCTGATACTAGCCAGTGCCCCACCAGCCACTGTCTAGTATCTCTCCCCAGCCTGTCCCCACACACCCTCTCACCTGCTGACCTGTGGATGGGGGAATCACTCCTGTAGTGTTATTGTGTTCTGCCAGTGAGTACAATGATCAGTTTTGCTAACTATAGCTGGCAGCACTGATTGTTTTGGGAAAAACAGGCTGGTTGTACTCTAGTCGATTAATAGATTGACTTGTGTAAAACCAGCTAGCCCATATATAGATCGACTATGGCTGGTCTCTGCATAATTGGCGTAATTTCAATCCGTGTATGACCCCCTTAACCACTACGCAGTCCCTAAACATCCTTCCATAGTGCTCACTGTCATACTCTCTACACTCCTCTCCTGTATATAGTGCCCACTGTCATACTCTCCATACTTCTCTCCTATACATAGTGCCCACTGTCATACCCTACACACTCCTCTCCTGTACTTAGTGCCCACTGTCATACCCTCCACACTCCTCTCCTATACAGAGAGCCCAATTTCATATCCTTCACACTCCTCTCCTGTACATAGTGCCTGCTATCATACACTTCTCTCCTGTACATAGTGCCCACTGTCGCACCCTCCACACTCCTCTCCTGTACATACTGCCCACTGTCATACCCTCCACACTCCTCTCCTGTACATACTGCCCCATCATACCCTCCACACTTCTCTCTGGTACATACTACCCTCTGTCATACCCCCACACTCCTCCTGTACATACTGCCCACTGTCATACCCTTCACACTCCTCTCCTGTACATAGTGCCTGCTGTCATACACTTCTCTCCTGTACATACTGCCCCGCTGTCGTACCCTCCACACTTCTCTCCTGTACATACTGCTCACTGTCATCCCCTCCACACTTCTCTCCTATACATAGTGCCCACTGTCATACCCTCCAAACTGCTCTCCTGTACATAGTGCCTTTTGCCGTACCCTTTGCACTCCTCTCCTGTACATAGTGCCCAATGTTAGACCCTCCACATTCCTCTCCCTCACCTGCACATACTTCCCACTTATATACCATCCATACTCCTCCCCTATGTCGCTTACCCACAAAAACAGTTCTTTAAATTTACCAGCTCTAGAATGGACACACTTTTGTTAGTTCAACTAAAGGAAATCTCAGTTCTCATATTTGTTCTGCCTATTATTAGTACTCATTTAATTTTGTGATTTCTACTGTGATGTATAGAGGAACATAGGGGATCTCAGCTACTCTAAATATAGCAGTTGTGAAAAAAAAGTGTCCCTGAAAATATTTTTTAAATGTTGGCAACTTATGCACTTAGGCACTGCCCAAGGGCCACTGGGTCAGTAGAGGGCCCCATGAAGGGTTCTGGGATCCTGTGATATTAAAGCGCTAGTAAACTTTCCTGACATTACTTCTTTTTAGAGGCCCTGGGGTAAAATATGCCACAATGTACAAGTATGCACAGCATATTAGCACATTAGGGTACACTTACATTTTCAGACTGAGCCCTCCATTGCTGCGCTGTGATGAATCCGGCGGGGCCCGGGCGCTTCCATCTTCACCTGGTCTTCCTTCTGGGTTCTGTGCCTTCGGTCACTTGCCTTGGCCGGGCTGCTTTGATGTCATTCCCACGCATTTATTTATTATTTATAAAAGGCTCCACCAAAATCCTCAGCACCAGGCCCATGATGTTCTTAATCTGGCCCTGCACTACAGTGATCACAGCTTTCTATTACAGAAAATGGAGGCACAGGGGTAATGCGCCCACTTACACCTACTCAATTTCTACCCAGGTACATTGGATAAACATTTTCTATTAATTTAGGTTTTTATTTCATATGGTATTCACCAGAAAATAAAAATTAAATATAAGTCGAATATACAAGTCTTTAAGTTGAATTTTTGATGGAATCAAATGCTGCTCATTTTCAATTTCTCTAAGTATTATTTCCAGTTTTCTATATATAGAGACAATTACTGTGTTACCATTTCATATGTGTATCACCGTGACAATATAATACTGGTATTTGTTCGATGATCAGATTATGGAATCCAGACAACTGTTTCCGTTATGAAGGAAATTGCAGAAGATTTAGTATAAAACATGCAACGTCACATGGACTCGAATAAAAATAAATAAATAAAACACATTTCCTTTATGGAATGATTATGGAATAATTGATGTGTTGATGACAAGAGATGTACAAGCTCAGGAGACATACAATTCTAATAGATCACAATCAGACTGAAAGTAAGCCAACAGGTCATTTTCATTATTACGGAAATAAAAGTACAATGACGTCACACAAATTGTATTAGCATTGATTTCAGCCTATTTAAACATTTAGGCCCCATGCACACGAGAAGCAAAAGCAAACACTTCTAAACTCAAGTTTTCAAACACAAAAACCGGCGTTCAAAACGCCAGTTTTTGCCGCGAATTTCGCGGCGTTTTGCCGCGTTTAGCGGCGTTTTACCGCGATTGCGGCTATCAGCGTTCAGAACCACTGAATTGTAGACCCTCCCAAAGCTTATATATTTAACCATTTCTGCAATTTTCAACAGAGAGAGCAGCAGCAGCAGAGAGAGCACTTGCATACATTCATTATTCTCCTTTGTGAAATGGATCCCATAATGAATATATGCCAAGAAATTGTTCTTACTTTGCACTTGATGAGGCTTCAACGCCGTCGCAAACTACGTGGACGACCCGTTCGCAGAGCTCGTCGTCGCTATTGGACGTTGATGGCACAGAGATTTTCAGTTGGGTATTTTACATTTCGAATTTTCAAAATTCGAATTTTTCAATATTTCGAATTTTCGAAAATTCGAATTTTTCAAAATTTGAATTTTCCAAAATTTCGAATTTTTCTAAATTTCGAATTTTTAAAAATTCGAATTTTGAAAATTCGAATTTTTAACATTTCGAATTTTCAAAATTTCGAATTTTCAAAATTTCGAATTTAGAAAAATTCGAATTTTTGAAAATTCGAATTTTGAAAATTCGAAATGTTAAAAATTCGAAATGTTAAAAATTCGAATTTTCAAAATTCGAATTTTTAAAAATTCGAAATTTAGAAAAATTCGAAATTTAGAAAAATTCGAAATTTTGAAAAATTCGAATTTTGAAAAATTCGAATTTTCGAAAATTCGAAATATTGAAAAATTCGAATTTTGAAAATTCGAAATGTTAAAAATTCAAATTTTCAAAATTCGAATTTTAGAAAAATTCGAAATTTTCAAAATTCGAATTTTTAACATTTCGAATTTTCAAAATTCGAATTTTTCGAATTATCGAATATTCGAATTTTCAAATTTCGAATTTTCGAAAATTCGAAATTTCAAAATTCGAAATTTCAAAATTCGAATTTCCAATAAGTATTTTTTGACTCTGATACAGACTTCAATCTCTTCTGAAAATCTTTCACTGTACAAGGAAAAATAAGAATATGTCAGACATTTTAACTAGTTTACATCCCAACCAAGCCCAAAGCTGTATTAATCTTACCTCTTTTTTCTGGGTGATATGGGTTCAACTGGTTCCAGTTGGATGTCAATTCTTTTCCAATTTCTTGCCAAGTCCTTTGCTTGGCTGTCCTGTCTGAATATAGTTCATGGGACTTGTCCCATATTTGGGGATAAACCTGGACTGCCTCTATAAGTTGTACTAAAGTAACATCAGAAGTCATTTTTGAAAATTCGAATTTTTAACATTTCGATTTTTCAAAATTTCGAATTTAGAAAAATTCGAACTTTCGAAAATTCGCATTTTGAAAAATTCGATTTTCGAAAATTCGAAATTTTGAAAAATTCGAATTTCGAAAATTCGAAATTTTGAAAAATTCGAATTTTGAAAATTCGAAATTTTGAAAAATTCGAATTTTGAAAATTCGAAATTTTGAAATTTCGAATTTTGAAAATTCGAAATGTAAAAAATTCGAATTTTCAAAATTCGAATTTTTAAATATTCGAAATTTAGAAAAATTCGAAATTTTCAAAATTCGGATTTTCAAAATTTCGAATTTTCAAAATTCTAATTTTTCAATATTTCGAATTTTCGAAAATTCGAATTTTAAAATTTAGAATTTTCGAAAATTCGAATTATGAAATTTCGAATTTTCGAAAATTCGAATTTTGAAATTTCGAATTTTCGAAAATTCGAATTTTTAAATTTCGAATTTTCGAAAATTCGAAATTTCATAATTCGAATTTTCGAAAATTCGAAATTTGAAAATTCGAATTTTCGAAAATTCGAATTTTGAAAATTTCGAATTTTTCTAAATTTCGAATTTTTAAAAATTCGAATTTTTAACATTTCGAATTTTCAAAATTCGATTTTTCCAATAAGTCTTTTTTTAAAGTAACATCAGAAGTCATTTTTGGAGATGTCACCTCTTCAACTTCTAACCAAAAATGAAGATTTTGGGAGGTGGCTTGTGGACAAAGGTCAGGAAAAAACACATGTCTTGGGGTTGTCTGCTGGCTAGACAGCATGCCAGGCATTCATATGCAAAATTGGGCTGAATGGAAATGCAGGTGGACAGATGTTGTTGAAAGTACAACATATAGGTTTAAATTCAAAAGGAAAATTTTGGAAAGTGCAATGCTGGTGGTGTATTGAATTATTGAATGAATATATATCATCTTTGAATTATCTGAATGATAGACATAATTTAAAATGATTAAAATAATTTTTTTAACATTTTTTAATGATATTTCCCTATTTTATTATGTTAAAAATAGGGTTCCTTTAAAAACGCTTATAAACGCAAACGCGGCTAAACGCGGGTGCCGCGTTTAGACGCGTTTAGACGCGTTTAGCGGCATTTAGCGTTTAAAACGCAAAAGCAAACGCTTCTGAACCCAAAATTTTGCGTTTGAAAAAACGGCCCTAAACCCAACTGCTTTTAACCGCCAAAAAACGTGATTGTGTGCATGGACACATAGGATAACATTAAATGGGTTCAGGGGCAGTTGAAAAAAATGCCCAAACGACTCTGAACTCGAGTTTACCAGCGTCTCGTGTGCATGGGGCCTAATATTTTGTTGTCATTGATATCACAAGGGGCCTTCAGAAGCTTTAGTGAATTTCTCTACTTTGGACCCATTGCAAGGTATTTAGAGCAAAAGATTTGCTTTATAAGCCATAAGATTCAAATATATATTTAAAAAATAATAATAATAGGGGCCTATTAAGAGATATGCATTTGCATAGAGATGATTTCCTTTGTGACATGTGTTTTTTTTTCCCTCTTTTTTTTATTATTTTTTTTTTATTTTTTTTATTTTTTTTAAAACAATGGTACAATTACAAATAGCAAATCGTACAATTGATATATAGCTCTAATGGAAGTGAGAACTCCCGTTGCTCCCCTCTGTCCCTTTAACCCTGGGTCTCCAAATTCCCCCCCCCCCCCTCCCCTGTATTATTCAAATATTTATCCTCCCCCACCCTATTTATACCCCCCCTGCTTCTTCCATGTTTACCCTATTGGATCGGGTCGACTTGCCTCTTCTTTTTTCTTTTTTTTTTTAAGGTTTTACCTGTCTGTTTCTGATAGTACTTGGATAAGTTTTTCCGTTGTTTTAAAGTTTCTCCACTGGTCCCAGATCCTCCCGCCTCTTCCTCCCTCTTCCTCTCCCAGGTCGGCCCTTCTCAGATACTCCATCTCTGCGATGTGGTCGACCCTGTGTATGAATTCTTTTAGGGGTGGTTTCTGCGGATGAAGCCAAAATTTCGGGATCAAACCCTTTGCTGCGCTTAACAGCACCGGGACCAATGTCGAAGCATACTTTTTTTCCCCTTTTACTAAACCTTGTCTATGAAAAAGACAGGTCAAGGGATCTAGAGGGATCTTTTCTCCAGTGATTTCTTCAATTAATTTGAGAACCTCTTTCCAATATTCCCGAGCTCTCGGGCAGTCCCACCATATGTGCAATGTAGTCCCTACTTGGTTACAATTCCTCCAACATAGGGGGGAATTAGTTGTATGTATTTTATTGAGTTTGACCGGTGTCAGATGCCATCACATCATGCATTTATAATTGGCTTCTACTGTTGTTATATCTTTTGCATAATTAAATGTCGCTTTAATCATATGCGTTTCTTCTATGTTTTCCCCTATTTCTTTCTCCCATGCCTCTATGCTTTGTAGTATATCCTTTGTCCCTAATTCTGTGAGGATTTTGTAGATCACCGCAATTCCGTGCTGTAGTGGTTCTCCCATGGAGCAGAGTTTTTCTATTGAGTTCTGTGCTGTGTCGTCTCTTATTGGTGCTAGTAGTGTGTTAACAAAGTGCTTCAATTGTAGGTATTCCCAATCAGTTATCTGTTGTGCCCTTTCTACTACGTGTATCTCTTCTTTTTTTTTTTTTTTCCTTGTGTGACCCCTAGTCTTTTGCTACCTAATTTTTTCCCCATTTTGGTCCTATTTCCTGGTGCAAACAAATCTGTGTTTGCTAGTGGGATTAATGGGGAATTATATTCCCATTTTTCCCGTTTATATACCGAGTCCCATATCTTAAAAACCTGTTTTGTGATACTATGTGTGTCAGGGTTGATTATTCTTAATTTAGGTGGAATCCATATATTTGTGTTTAAGTGCTGTTTACTTATCTCATTTTCCATATGTGCCCATTTTTTTAACGTGTTCCTGTTTGTCCATTCCACTAATCTCGCTAGGATTACAGCTTGGTAGTATCTTTTTATATCTGGGAGAGCTAGTCCGCCTCTTTTTTTTTCCCCTGGTAAGAGTTGCGTAGCTTATTTTTGGTTTTTTATCATGCCATATGAATTTTGAAATTATAGTTTTTATTACCTTAAAAAAACTTTGTGGGACGTTTATTGGTAGCATTTGGAATTTGTATATTATCTTTGGTAGTACTATCATTTTAAATGTATTTATCCTCCCCATCCAGGTGATCTGTTTTTGGATTAAGTTTTTTACATCTCGTCCTATTTCGTTGAGTAGGGGGATGTAATTTGCCTCATAGAGGCCTTCTACTTTGGGAGTTATTTTTATCCCTAGGTAGGTGAGTGATTTTTGTTCCCACGTAAAGGGGAATGCTTTGCGTAGGACCTCCTCCTCGTTTTTTTCTATTCCTATGTTCATGATTACAGTTTTTACTGGGTTTATTTTAAAATTGGAGAGTCTCCCGTATCTTCCTATTTCCTCTAATATGTTGGGTATTGATATTTTGGGTTTGGTCACATATAAGAGAACATCGTAAGCTTATGCTGCCAACTTCTGTTCCTCCTCTCCCACTCTCACCCCCCCTATATCTGGGTTGTTCCTTATCTTGCACAACAATGGTTCCAGCGCTATTATAGGAGGGGGGAGAGCGGACAACCCTGTCTTGTTCCATTCATCATATCTATCACCGACGATACACTCCCATTAACCTTTACTTTTGCCGTAGGGGACTTATATAAGTTTCCCACCCATTTCATATATCTGGGGCCCAATCCTATACTTCTCAGAGTCTCCATCATGAACCCCCAGTCGACTCTGTCAAACGCTTTTTCAGCGTCTAGCGACATGAGTACGACTGGGGTTTTTTCCTTTTTATCCTCTTGTAATAATAAAATTGTTCTTAAACTGTTATCCCTCCCTTCTCTGCCACTTACGAATCCCGTCTGATCTGACCTTATTAGGTCAGGCATATACGGCTTTATCCTTGTTGCCAATATCTTTGCAAACATTTTTATCTCAGCATTTAACAATGCGATTGGGCGATAATTAGAGCAAAGGGTCTTGTCCTTTCCTGTTTTGGCTATAATTGAGATATTAGCAAGAAGAGATTCTTTCCTTACTTCTTCTATTCCCCCTAATTCATTAAAGTAAGTACACAAAATTCTTTAAATTTTTTATAATATTTGATTGGCAGTCCATCTGGACCTGGGCTTTTCCCCCCTGGTGTTCCTTGGATCGCTTGACTGATTTCTGCGTGTGTAATTGGGTCTTCTAGGGTTTCCACTATTTCCTGCGTTAGTTTTGGTAAATTTGCTTCACTTAGATACTCTCCAATTTTTTTTTCCCTATTCGCCTTTTCCTCTTGCGTCTCACCCTTTCTGATAGTATACAGTGTGGTGTAGTACGTCCGAAAAGCCTCCGCAATCTCGGATGTCCTAAACCTCATCTGCCCTTCCTGGTCTTTCATTTTTTCTATATAATTTATGTTTCTTTTTTCTTTTGAGATCCTAGCCAAGTACTTCCCTGGTTTATTCCCCCATAGGTACCTTTCTTTCGCGAAGTATTTGAATATATTCCTAGATTCGATCTCCAATAGATCTCTTAGTTGGGTCCTCTTCATTACCATTTCCTGATAGACTTTATTATTTTTTTGGTTTTTATGTTTAGTTTCTAAATCTTGCAGCTCTTTGATTATCCTATTTATATTTGTTTCTCTAACCTTCTTTTTGTTTTCCCCTAGGGAAATTAATTTTCCTCGGATGTAAGCCTTATGAGCTTCCCAGATAGTAGCGGTACTTACATCAGGTGTGTTGTTAACCGTAAAGTATTCATCTATGTCCGTTCTTATTCTATCAGAGACTTCTTTGTTGTCTATTAGCTCCTCGTTTAAACTCCAGGTCCCCTTTCTCTCTTCAATTTCAGGGAGGTGTATGCTCACCGCGACAGGGGCGTGATCCGAGATTGTCACCTTCCCTATCGCGGCGTTGTCTACGTACTCAAAGATTTCGTGGTCAACCATTATGTAATCTAATCTCGAGTACATTTTGTGTACTGTAGAGTAGAATGTATAATCCCTTTTATTTGGATTAAAAACTCTCCAAGGGTCTATTAACTGGTTCCTGAAGAGTTTTTTTTCACTATTTGTTGTTGCTTGGTGTTCCCTATGCTAACTGTCGATAATCTATCTAATTGTAGATCTAGCGTGAAATTGAAGTCCCCGGCTAGGACGACATTTCCTTGTTTGAATTCCATTAGTTTATTCAGAATCATTGTTAAATACTTCTGGGGATGTTTATTAGGGCAATAAACATTGGCAAACGTATATCGTTTCCCATATAAGAAACCTCTTAGGAACAAATATCGGCCTTCAGGATCTACTATCCTATCTTCGACTGTGAAATTTACATTTTTCCCTATCCCTATGGCGACTCCTCTAGATCCTTTCTGCGGGGAGTCTCCATAATACCAAGTTGGGACTGCCTGAGAGTTGAGCCTCACTCTCGAATCGAGAGTTATGTGTGTCTCCTGAAGAAAAACTACATCAGCGGGAAATCTCTCGATCTCCTTTAGGATCATGTGTCTTTTCAGGGGGGAGCTAAGGCCCCTTACGTTGTAGGTGATTAAGTTAACCTTAGACATAAGTAGATATACATTCTCTTTTTATCTTTCCCTCTCTATTCCCTCTTCTCTTTGTCTTCTGGTAGTCGCCCGATCCTATATTTCTCTGTCTCTCTTCCCCCCTCCCCCATCCCCCCCCCTTCTCCCCCCCTCCCTCCCTCTCCCCCTATCCCCCCCTGATCTCACCCCCCCTTCCCCCATTCCCTCCCTCAATCCCCTTGTCCTCCCCTGAACCAACTCCCTCCTCCCCTCCCCTCCTCCCCCCCTCCCTACCCTCAATCCTCCCTTCCCCCCTTTCCCATGGTGGAATCTTAACCCTAAGGTCTTTTTTCGGAGCATCTTCTCTTACACCTCTTTGTGCAAGAGTGCTCCTCCACTTAAAGGCGGAGTACAATTCGGCGTTACCTCTCTTCCCCTATTCCCAGGGGAATTCCCTCAAGGCTGTCGTGGGCTCCTGGTCCCCGATCCCCCCACCACGCTGCACCTAGCGGCATACTTTCTTGTTAAGTATCGGTGTTTTTCGCCTCCCCCCTCCTTTCCTTCTCGCCCCTTCTCTTCCTTATTAATAGCTTGGTATTGGAATTCCCAATTTTTGACAGAACTCAGGTATTTCATCCAAAAATCTTAATTTCGCCGTAACCCCATCTTTTCTACCTATCAGGCATGCCGGAAATCCCCAATTGTACTGTATTTCTAGTTCTTGTAGCTCCCGTAATAATGGCTTCAGATTCCTTCTTCTTCTGAGCGTCTCTTGTGATAAATCTTGATATATTTGAATATTATGTTCCTCAAATTTAATTGGGGGCTTCCCTCTCAGGTTTTTCCATAGTTGATTTTTATCTTCCCAGCTTTCGAATCTTATTATAATGTCTCTGGGTTTGTCTTGAGGGATTTCTCTAGGCCTCCTGATCCTGTGGGCGCGTTCTATTTTTAATGGAAGAGTTATTTCTCTGTCCAATATGGGGTTAGATATTTTTCGGATAATTTCTGGAAGATTTTCTGACTGTGAGGAGGCGTGGACTCCGCGTATCCTGATATTTTTCCGTCTGTCTCTATTTTCCTGATCTTCTGCTTTATACGCGTGTTCCCTTTGCTCTTTTTTTATTTCCAAGATTTCCGCTTCTAATTTTCTGATAGTACGGAGATTGTGGTCTGTTTTTTTTTCGACTTCCTCCAGTCTTTCCAGCATAAATACCATATTTCTCTCAATTCTCTCCATTTGTGTTGATAACACTTTTTCTAAAGCAGCAAACATTTCCTGCATTTCTGTTTTTGTTGGTAATGCCAAGCCTGATATTTGTTCCTCTGCGTCAAGTATTGTGGCTGTTTCGTAATCTATTGCTGTCTCTGGTAGGGTATCTGGGTTTGCTGAGCTATTTGGATTGGTTAAAGTAGGTTTTACCTTTTCCTTTCTTTTCTCCCTCTCCCTCTCGTTCATCCCGTGTTACATATTTGTTCATTGGCCCCAGGCTTTGACTCAGTCGGGGGGTTGAGGCAAGTCCCCCCCTCGCACCCTTTGCCCTAGTGCTCATCTCTTTAGGTTTTCTCAGCTGGAGATATAATAGGTTTAGTTTAGTATTGACTATTTTCCTTCGAGGAGGGTTTTTATACAATAAGGATGAATTCTTAGGGTGTGGGGGACTTAGGTTGACTTAGGTAATTTTTAAATTCTTGAGTGGATATAGGTTCACTTCCACTGGTATTTATAAGGGGAGAGAAGGCGGATCCTTGCGGAGTAGTGTTTGTTATTGCTCTGTGTAGTGCTCTATGTAGTATATATGCAGTATATACACCCAGTATACATTGTATATTATATTTTTCTCTTTTCTTCCGTTCCTTTCTTTTGTGGGCTGTCTGTTCCTATTTTGACTATGATAGACCGCAATACTCAGCAGCAGTATCGCCGTATAGTGATATATACACCAAAAAGTTAGGGAGAGAGAAAGAAAAGGAGGTCACAGCACCCCAACCAGAGAATCACTCTCTTCTTATTAGGCTGCCTATTGCACCGACATCTACAACTTCACCCACTTCACCCATTTCATTTTTCAGCTCCTGCTTGTCTATGTTAGGGTGTTCGACACTTAATAGAGTAGGGTAATTCTCGTCTTTAACAGTAGTAGTCTAAAATGTCAGCAATGTCACCATATGATAGTGGTGTAGGTGAGGGCGTAATCGCTCAGAAAATGCTACTGTCAAATAAACTGCCACCACCGCAGCTCGCAAAAAGCTCAGTTTTTTTTTTTGAATGGTGGAACAAGGAGAAAGAGTTGAAATAGAGTAGGTGTCACAGTATGGTAGTGATGTTGGTGTGTTCGCTCTAAAAGCGTGAGGGCATGTATCTCGATCAAGTAAACAGCCACCTCCACCACTCACAACAAGCTCACGTTTTGTATGTTTACAGAATTCAGAGAAAAGTACACAAAAAAAAAAGGGAAAATGGGTTAAATAATGTCTTACTCACAGTCCACAAGTCCCATTTCCCATATCCAGGTCCGGCATCTTAGTTCTGAATTTCTTTGGGATTTGTACTTACAGTTTTGCTGTGGCTGGTTTGTGAGGATTTGTACTAGGCGGCTGACTTAGATGCACAAGTCTCAGGTCCACAATTTGCAGGTCTACAGGTTTATGTTGTTACCAGCCCCCAGCAGCCATCGTTCATATGAACCAGAGTACCGGTGGATCAAAACATCTGGCCACCGCCGCCAGAAGCAGAAACACCACGTGGTCACGTGATCGGGAGCAGGACGGGGTCTGTGGAGGCGCACGGAGACGCACGATGGGGAGCGTTGCTGGGACGAGGACGATGCGAACAAGCCGGCCCTCTAGCGAACGAGCCGGCCTCAGCAGCCACCGCCGCCAGAAGCAGAGACACCACGTGGTCACGTGATCGGGAGCAGGACGGGGTCTGTGGAGGCGCACGGAGACACACGATGGGGAGCGTTGCTGGGACGAGGACGATGCGGTGAGCTGGTGAGCCGGTGAGTTACCAGCGTATTAGACAAATTTAGAAAGAGCTTGGCTCACTTCAACCCGGGGGGGATGTGAAGGGTGCCCCTTCAACAGGAGCACGGAGCTGTCGGCGGGCGGACGGCTAGGTGGATGGCTTGATGTTCAGCCATCGCAGCGTTGCGGGACCTTCCCAGGAGCTCACTCCTTAACCGCCCTGGTGCGAGGCTCGCGCCATCCTAGACTCCTCCATGAGGTATTGCATGCAGTTCATCTTGTGACATGTGTTTGACATGTGTTTTTGAATTTAGGAATTGGACTGGATAGGCGACAAACAATGCACCCACTTACCCCATCTATGGGGCAGGGAGGGCTTTCCTACGGGTGACAGCTTCTCCCGCGCCTCCTCCTCAGCATCACAACGGCCGCGCGTCTTCCTCCTCCTCCTCCTTGGCCAAAAAGATTGCTTCTCTTTTGGCCAATCAGGAAACAGGGCTCAAGACCTACTTCCTGATTGTCTGGGACGAGAATCAGTGTGACAATAACACAACTGGGTACAGCGACCCGAGCCCACTGTTTTTTAAAAGGCCTATTGGAGCCTCTAGCTCTAATCACGTGCTTAAAAAACAAAAAAAACATTGGAATCCATGCATCCAGTGCCCTGCATGTAGATTACCTAGATTAGGGAGCCGGACGCAGGGATGGGGAGACAGCCCCCTGAGTAGGGTGACCACGTGTCCCGGATTGCCCGGGACAGTCCCGCATTTTGCAGGTCTGTCCCGGGCACCTTCATTCCAGGACAATACAGTGTTCCGAAAGGAAACTGACACAGCTACCCCCTGGGCCAATCTGATGCCCCCAAAAAAGGCCGCCACATCACTGCTTTACTCACTAACAGTACTTGCCCCGGCCGGGAATGCCTGGATAAGCACAATCCCGCTCCCTGCTTGTGATTGGAGAAATCATAAATCCTGCCTCTTGTGTCCAATCACTGTGCTGTGATTCGTTACAGCACAAGCTGAGTTTTGGAAAGGGGGGGTTGTCCCTGAATGGTAGTTTGGAAATATGGTCACCCTACCCCTGAGCCCTGCATTACGGGTCACCACTGCATCAAAATGCATGTTATGTGCATTTTCTTTTGCTGGCATTGACTTATATAGGCTTTCAAACACAATGAAATGCTGATTTTTACTTTTATGTATTTTTATCAATGTACAACATAACAGCAGTTCAGATTTTGTTCCCCCTGCAGCCAAAACTGAGTTTTGTGAGTGTGAATACCGAATAACTGCACAGGCTATGGTCACTTTATATGGGATCTGTCTAGGTTGTGAAGTGTGTGATTATAGACAGAGATGTTTGAAATCACTATAGCGGAAAACGTAAAGCTGTTTTAAACCCAAAACCAAATATATATATACACAGTACAGACCAAAAGTTTGGACACACCATCTCATTCAAAGAGTTTTCTTTATTTTCATGACTATGAAAATTAGGGTTGTCCCGATACCACTTTTTTTAGGACCGAGTACAAGTACCGATACTTTTTTTCATGTACTCACCGATACCGAATACCGATACTTTTTTTAAATGTCATGTGACAGTTTTCAAACCACAATACAGACTAAGGATATTTTCTTTAGAATTATGAAGAACTCTAACTCAAGACATTATAAAAGAATAAAAATGAGTAAAAATGAATAAAAATGTTTTATTTGCTTGTCACGCAGTAGTAAAAAACTCAAAGAATTTTCACAGAACATGTTGATAAATACAAAAAAAGTATTCTATTTAGGCATCGGGAGCATTTGTGCGAGTACAAGTACTCCCGCAAATACTCGGTATCGGTCCCGATACCGATACTAGTATCGGTATCTGGACAACCCTAATGAAAATTGTAGATTCACACTGAAGGCATCAAAACTATGAATTAACACATGTGGAATTATATACATAACAAAAAAGTGTGAAACAACTGAAAATATGTCATATTCTAGGTTCTTCAAAGTAGCCACCTTTTGCTTTGATTACTGCTTTGCACACTCTTGGCATTCTCTTGATGAGCTTTAAGAGGTAGTCACCTGAAATGGTTTTCCAACAGTCTTGAAGGAGTTCCCAGAGATGCTTAGCACTTGTTGGCCCTTTTGCCTTCACTCTGCGGTCCAGCTCACCCCAAACCATCTCGATTGGGTTCAGGTCTGGTGACTGTGGAGGCCAGGTCATCTGGCGCAGCATCCCATCACTCTCCTTCTTGGTCAAATAGCCCTTACACAGCCTGGAGGTGTGTTTGGGGTCATTGTCCTGTTGAAAAATAAATGATGGTCCAACTAAACGCAAACCGGATGGAATAGCATGCCGCTGCAAGATGCTGTGGTAGCCATGCTGGTTCGGTATGCCTTCAATTTTGAATAAATCCCCAACAGTGTCACCAGCAAAGCACCCCCACATCATCACACCTCCTCCTCCATGCTTCACGGTGGGAACCAGGCATGTAGAGTCCATCCGTTCACCTTTTCTGCGTCGCACAAAGACATGGTGGTTGGAACCAAAGATCTCAAGTTTGGACTCATCAGACCAAAGCACAGATTTCCACTGGTCTAATGTCCATTCCTTGTGTTCTTTAGCCCAAACAAGTCTCTTCTGCTTGTTGCCTTTCTTTAGCAGTGGTTTCCTAGCAGATATTCTACCATGAAGGCCTGATTCACACAGTCTCCTCTTAACAGTTGTTCTAGAGATGTGTCTGCTGCAAAAGGTGGCTACTTTGAAGAACCTAGAATATGACATATATTTTCAGTTTCACACTTTTTTGTTATGTATATAATTCCACATGTGTTAATTCATAGTTTTGATGCCTCCAGTGTGACTCTACAATTATCATAGTCATGAAAATAAAGAAAACTCTTTGAATGAGAAGGTGTGGCCAAACTTTTGGTCTGTACTGTGTATATATATATATATAACTATTATATTGCAGCTTACCAATCCTTAGATGTGGTGGCTGCATTTGTTTTCCTTTAGTTGGTTTTTTCCTCAGCTTTAGGCTAGTGATCTGACCAGTAACACGCCTCCTGTATTACAATGACTACACTCTGGATGAAGGAGCAATAGAGAGACTTCTGGACAGCAGTATTGTCAGTCTGGAGTTGGGGAGTGTTAGATATACTAGCAGATCTTGATACACTAACAAACTGAAGCCAATGTTCTTTATAAGCAGTTACAGCAAACTCTTTTCTTGTTTGTAAGGGTACAATACCAATACTATTGCAAGGCCCTTTAGAAGACCGGAGGCCACACTTGTGACCCGCTGTATTTACTGAGTTGGCCGCCACTAATATAAAGCACGGCAGTAAATAATAGTAAGACTGACCAATGTGGTTTCTACATGACCATCTACAATGTAAATGGAACGTGCTGTAATTTCACTTTACCATACCTCCCAACTTTTGGAGATGAAAATGAGGGACACCTATAAGCAAAAGTATGCAGACATAGGACACACCCCTTACCACGCCCCCTTAAAGTGGTTGTAAACTCCACTTTTTCACTTTTACCTACAGGTAAGCCTATAATAAGGCTTACCTGTAGGTATAAAGAATATCTCCTAAACCTGTACGGTTTAGGAGATATTACCCTCGCAATGCGCCGCTGATGGAAGTGGCGCATGCGCAGGGCGGAATCCACGGCGAATGGACCGGCATCAGCCGGACCCTGCCTATTTGAAATTTCCCACGCGCACGCGCGGGAGTGACGTCATCGCCGCTCCAGCCAATCACAGCCCTGGATACCCGGAATACACGCTGAGTCAAGATGACATCTTGCTCGGCGTGGACCAGGTAAGTTCTACTTTCCTCGTTCAGAGGTAAGTATTTCATAATGAGCTATTATGCGGTGCATATTAGCTCATTATGTCTTTTGTCTTGCAGGTTCTAAAAAAAAAAAAAATGTATATGTGGTTTAAAGGAGACTTGTACAAAAAAACAAGATTGGTTAAACCCACAAGTGCATTTTTTACCACTACTATTCCTTTATATTGGCTTTTGGAATTTAGAAATGCAACAATTTAGAAATCAGATGAAAGGTTTAGCTCTGGAAAACACTTTTTGATAGATCAAAAGTGCATTTTATATACATCTATATAGATCAGACCAAAATGAGGGACAGATGAGGAGGAATGAGGGAGAGCGGGACCTGTTCCAAATCAGGGACAGTTGGGAGCTTTGGTTTACTATGGCTGATATGCCTTATGTAGCCATTGGAGAGGCAAACTTTTTTTTAGTGCTTTTCCTTTTAAGATGTACTTTACAAAATATTTGTGTTGAAGAATACATTTTGCTTCTCTTGTTTTCATCAACCTCTAAAGTGAGAGGAGACCTGTGACATCCTAATGAGAATGGAAGAACCATCCAAATGCTCGTAAACTAGATGATGCAATGACTTGAAGGGGAACTAAGTTCATTAGCAGATAGCAGTAAAAACACCAAAGCATACAGATGGCAAACACATAAAAAGTTTTTCACCACTGGACAAAAAAACAAAGATAAAATAGAACAAATAAGCACATTCCTTTAACTGCCATATAACCAAAGATAAGACTGAGCAGCTTGTGCCTGTTTGTTTACTGTCTGATCACCAACACTTCCTGTGTGTGGTTATAGGGTGTCACTGTTGGTGGTCAAGGCAGCTGTTCTACATGACGTCAGCATATTATATTATATAGTATACAGTGCCTTGAAAAAAAAAGAGGAAAAAAAATATTCATACCGCGTTGAAATTTTCCACATTTTGTCATATTACAACCAAAAACATAAATGTATTTTATTGGGATTTTATGTGATAGACCAACACAAAGTGGCACATAATTGTGGAAGGAAAATTTATAAATGGTTTGCACCATTTTTTACAAATAAATATGTGAAAGTGTGGTGTGTATTTGTATTCAGCCCCCCCCCCCCCCTGACTCAATACTTTGTAGAACCACCTTTCACTGCTATTACAGCTGCAAGACTTTTTGGGGATGTCTCTACCAGCTTTGCACATCTAGAGAGTGACATGTTTGCCCAATCTTCTTTGCAAAATACCTCAGGCTCTGTCAGATTGGATGGAGAGCATTTGTGAACAGCAATTGTCAAGTCTTGCCACAGATTCTCAATTGGATTTAGGTCTGGACCCTGACTGAGCAATTCTAACACATAAATATGCTTTGATCTAAACTATTCCTTTGTAGCTCTGGCTGTATGTTTAGGGATTTTGCCCTGCTGAAAGGTGAACCTCCACCCCAGTCTCAGATCTTTTTTTTCTTCTAAGATTGCCCCTCTATTTGGCTTAATTCATCTTCTGATCAACTCTGGCCAGATTCATTGTCCCTGCTGAAGAAAACCACCCCACAACATGATTCTGCCACCACCATGTTTCACGGTGGGGATGGTGTAGTGTTAGTTTTCTGGCACAAATAGCTTTTTCGCTTTTAGGCCAAAAAGTTCAATTTTAATCTCATCTGACCAGAGCACCTTCTTCCACATATTTGTTGTGTCCTCCACATGGCTTCTCTCATACTGGACTTCTTGTTGCTTTCTTTCAACAATGACTTTCTTCTTGCCACTCTTCCATAAAGGCTTATGGAGTTCACAAATAATAGTTGTCCTGTGGACAGATTCTTCTACCTGAGCTGTGGATCTCTGCAGCTCCTCCAGAGTTACCATAGAAGAAATTTTGTAACATCACATAAGTGTATATGTTGCCGACACCCCAAATCGATTAGAAGATTGAAAGATTCCCCCAAGGGAGGGGCTTTTTAGGCAACCATAGTAAGCGTAAATATGCAAACAGAGAATTATATATAATAATAAATATTTAATCGTGTAGAAAAAGAGATCATATAGTATAACACTTCACAAGTCATAAAGTTGCAAAAACAATTTTTTGAAAAAACTGATCCACATAAATAAACTCTACAAGGCCCTACGCGTTTCGGGAGTTTCCCTTCTTCAGGGGCCGGAGTCTGTGTGGGAACAAATTATATTACATCAGGTTTACATAACCATAACATCAAAATAGCTTTAACAGTCAAGTCAAAATTTTAAAAAAAAAAACAAAAAAAAACAGCAAGCATAAAATGTGAAACAAAAAACATACCAGTCAAGAGATGGCAACTCAATAAAATCACAGGGTAAAAAAGTCCATGGTGAACGGTATTCTTGAAAAGATGGTATGCAGGAGTTGGGAGACAGGCACAATATATCCAAAGGGAAAGCAAGCCCCAGGCCAAAAACTGCCAAACTTAGAAAGGTTGTATAGTCCCTAAAATAGAGGACAGGTTGCATAAAAATATATGCAAAATAGAAAAAATATATATGTATATATATGTCATATCAATTTTAGTCAAGGTAAGATAAAAAGATAAACTGTATACCTGTCCAAAGGGAATAACCCATAAGAATAGCCAAAACGGGTCAACGTGAAGCACAGCACAGTAAATTATCTACCTATCCAGGAAGGGTAGTATTAGAAATTGGCCAGAAAAGGTCAGCATGAAGCGCAGCACAGGAAAGCTGAAAATAAAAAGATTCAGCAAATAGCATCCAGTTTAGTTTATGTGAAATGAAATAAAAAGGAAAAAAAAGCCAAATGTTTGGGAAGAGGGAGTTGACAGTGCTGAGCATCAGTCAGCAACATACCTTTCAGTAGATGTGTAGTTGCCGTCACCGTCAACCAGGTCAGCCATTCCTGGGAGACGGCTGTGTATAAATAGGAGAAGGGGGTGTGGTCACCCATGTGCGCGACAAACGGTGCTAATGCAGCGCGATCGCGTCACTGGTGAGTCATAAAATGCCGCCCCTATGCCGTAGTGTGTCACTATAGAGAGGGCATGGAAGGGGCGGACGCAGGGAGGTGTTCCGGTAATGGTCGCATCGGAATGCGCACGCACTCACATAGTCAGTGCGCAGGTGCGAATAAAACGGAAACAAACAGTATCACATGATCGGTAGTAGTCAGATGGGCGGAAGTATCGTGACAACTGTCAGCAGAGAGCGCCCAAACAAAGACAAAAGAAACACATAGCAGGACTATGCTATTAATGGGATGAAAAAACCGCATAATCAACAATATAAGGGTTCAGAAGCTAAATAAATTACTGTGCTTGGATTGAGGTTAACAAAATTAGGTATTATTTAAATGAAGGCAGTGGCCAAAATAGGGGTACAGAGAACATACCCAAAGAGGGGAAAGAAGTCTGACAAAAATCCCCTGTCCGGGCAGAAGTCTCTGTGCGGCGCAAAAATTGACCCATAATCACAGGGCACAAAGTGCCATATGACTGGGTCAACAGGAAGGCCGCCATCCAAAGGGTGACGGCCTGGGTGCGCCGTGCTTACCATAAGGACAAAAGTGCCTGATTCCCCAAATCAAACCAGGGGGGAAGTCTACACTGTGTAATTATGACGAGGAAGCATCTCAGATAAAGAAACATGATAACTAGGTGCTGTTTATCCAGGGAAACAAGTAAGTAGACCTGGAAAAACATCCAAAAGGGGGCTACCAAAACAGGACAGGGACAAAGACAAGCACAAAAACGAAAAAGAGAATGAGAGCAACACCAAAAAATCTAGAAACCAGGCTACAAAAATAAGCAAAAAGAAAATAAAAGTATATAAAGGAAATTATTACAAAAACCTTACTCTTTTTCACAACCACCCGAAGAGAACCCTTCTAAGAAGGGCCTAAAACTGATCTGTTCGTTTAAGCCAGGGAAAGTAGTCGCCTCTAAGTCTATGATCCATCGGGTTTCGCGTTGTAAAAGGGTTTTATTCCAATCACCCCCTCTGGGGTTGGGGTGGATCCTATCTAGGATGAGGAATTTAACTCCTGAGAATTGCCCTTTGTGATGAAGCAAAATGTGGCGTCCTAAAGGCATATCAGGATTTGCTGAACGCATACTGCTGATATGTCGGGCAGCCCGTTTGAAGAAGGGCAGTTTGGTCTCCAGAGTTACCATGGGCCTCATGGCTGCTTATTTGATTAACACTCTCCTTGCCCGGCCTCTCAGTTTAGGTGGACGGCAAAGTCTTGGTAGGTTTGCAGTTGTGCCATACTCTTTCCATTTTCCGATAATGGATTGAACAGTGCTCTGTGAGATGTTCGAAGCTTGGGAATTTTTTTATAACCGAACCCTGCTTTAAACTTTTCCACAACGCTATCCCGGACCTGTCTGGTCTGTTCCTTGGCCTTCATGGAGCTGTTTGTTCACTAAGGTTCTCTTACAAACCTCTGAGGGCTTCACAGAACAGATGTATTTAACCACTTAAGCCCCAGAAGGATTTGCTCCCTAATGACCAGGCATTTTTTTGAGATGTGGCACTGCATCACTTTAGCTGACAATTGCGTGGTTGTGCGATGCTGTACCCAAACAATATGCTTGTATTCCCCACAAATAGAGCTTTATTTTGGTGGTATTTGATCACCTCTGCAGTTTTTATTTTTGACTCTATAAACAAAAAAAGAGCCAACATTTTGAAAAAAATATGCATTTATCAGTTTAGGCCAGAAAATATTTTTCTACATTTTCTAAAAAAATTCACAATAAGTGTGTATGGATTGGTTTGCACAAAAAATATAGCGTCTACAAAATAAGGGATAGATTTATAGCTTTTTTTTACTAGTAATGGCGTCGATCTGTGATTTTTAGTGGGACTGCGACATCGCGGCAGACAGATCAGACACTTTTGACACTTTTTTGGGACCATTGACATTTATACAGCATTCAGTGCTATAAAAATGCACTGATTACTGTGTATATGTCACTGACAGGGAAGGGTTTAACACTAAAGGGCGATCAAGGGGTTAAATGTGTTCCCTTGTGTCTGTTTCTAACTGGGAAGGGGCAGTGTACTGACTGGAGGAGGAGACATATCGCTTTTCCTAATTACTAGGAACAGATGATCTGTCTCTCCTCTCCTGTCAGGACAGTGATTTGTGTGTTTACACACACAAATCCCCATTCTGGCTCTTGTGCCCATGATCGCAGGTGGCTGGCAGACATTGCGCCCGCCGGCCATGCACATCGGGTCTCCCACCGTGCAGCGGCGTGCACGTGCCTGCTATGGCTCTCAAAAGAGCCAAAGTTCAGCTAAGGCGATTCACGCAGGGGAGCCAATCTGCCGCCGTGAATGTACGTGAGGCGGTCGGGAAGTGGTTCAACTGAAATTAAATTACACACACGTGAACTCTATTTACTAATTAGGTGACTTCTGAAGGCAATTGGTTCCACCAGATTTTAGTTAGGGGTATCAGAGTAAAGGGGGCTGAATACAAATGCACGCCACACTTCAGATATATTTGTTAAAAAATGTTAAAACCATTTATAATTTTCCTGCCACTTCACTTTGTGTTGGTCTATCACATAAAATACGTTTATGTTTTGGGTTATAACATGACAAAATGTGGAAAATGTTAAGGGTTATGAATACTTTAAGGGACTGTATCTAAACCTAAGAATGAATTTTTCCTATTTGCTCCTCTTTTTTTATTATACCATTTTGCGATATGTTTTTTTTTTTTTTTTAACTGATAACCTGATCAGAAATTGAGCACTGTCCTGTGTCCTCTGTACTGCCTTTCTTCATAATCTTAAAGTTTATTTGCACTTTTGCAGCTGTGACGCACCCCCTAGAGAGAGGCTGGTGGTTGGGGCCTCTTTTCTCCCCTTAGCGCACACACACACACACACACACCATTTTTGGCAGTCTCTCTGGTTTAAGAAGCAGTCTAGATTTGTTTTGTGCTTTTTTTATTTTATTAGGTAACGAGGAACTTGGATGAGGGGTGGAGGCATGTGATACCCTGGAATTGTAGAACTTGAACAGGTGGAGGACTACCAACTTTCTGGCTGTGCTTGTCACTTCTTTAGGCTTGTACTTCTTTAGCTGTACGTGTATAGCACTCAACGGTATTGCACCCCTTCTTGGCTGTACTGGTATGCTTAGGCTGTACCTCTGTAGCAAAAAGTCCCACAGAATCTCTACACTGCCTGTAATCTGTCTTTTTTCCAAGACTAAAGCACTACACAGTCACTCTTGCAGCACTGGGGTTTTGTAGTCACTCAGCCACAGGATCATCGATTGCCTCCTTCCGATATCCACTGGGCTTTTTCCCTGTGAGGGAGATGAAGACTCATCCAGCCTCTTGGACAACTTGGGCTGTCTCTGCCGACTCTCATCCTGTGAGCTCTCTCCCGACTCCTGTATTCCTGGGATGTTCCTTGCTCAGGTCCCCAGCTAAGCCTAGCTGGGACACTCAATGCCTTCTGTTGGCTCCTTCCCTGGCTTCTGTCCAGGAGGGCAAGGACCTTCAACAGGAGCCCCCTCCTAGCTGGACCCTAAAATGCTGCCTTACTCCAGCATACTACGATCTCCCCTTGTTGTTCAGGCGCAAACTATTTATTGTCTCTCCCTTACCTTCTGGACACACTTCCACAGGGAGTGATGAAAGTCCTAATAATATTTAGCCTGTAGCCTGTGCCCTCCCAACCGTTATGTTCTGGAAACCTTCAGAGAGTTCCAGAATACAGGGGGAAGTAGCAGAGCAGCAGTCTGTGAAAACCTGAGCAGCCCTAACCAATCAAGCCCTGCTTCACTGATTACAGTGGAGCTAAACTAAATGTACCTAACAATCCTACCTAACCCCAAGAGGGTGCTACACAGCCATATTGGGATAACCCCTACTTTACATTTGGTACATGTTCCCATTAACATAGGATAACTTAAAAGAATACTAAAAAATAGCTGGTTGCCTTTTTAAAGTGGTTGTAAAGGTTAAAGGTTTTTTACCTTCATGCATTCTATGTATGAAGGAAAAAAATCTTATATGTGCAGCAGACCCTGGACTACTACTACTTATATGACACGGTAGACCATGGACTACTACTCACTAGACTAGCTGAAGTGGCCAAAGTCACGGAAGCGGATCTACCTTGGTTCTCCTCCTTCTTGGAAAACCGTTCACAAACAGTGAAATTGGGATCTTTCACGTCAGAAATGCATACGGTATCATGCGGAGTCCCCCTGGGATCTCCCTTGTCACCGGTACTGTTCAATATCTATCTCCGTCCTCTCTTTGAGATCATCAGCAACCAGAAGTTACTTTACCATTCCTACGCAGACGACACTCAACTGTATCTCCGCGTCAGTAATGGAAAGGATCACTCCCCCGGATTAGAGAGAACTCTCACCCTAATAGATAACTGGATGACATCCAGTTATCTTAACATCAATGGTTCGAAAACAGAGCTTCTCCTGTTTCACGCGAACAGGAAAAGTAACCTCACCTCAACTTGGACCCCACCACCCATTCTGGGAAAAATGATCGCCCCTAGCACCAAAGTCAAAAGTCTCGGAATCATTTTTGACTCCTACATGACAATGGATGTACAAATTGGGTCGGTAGTCAGCGGATCCCATCATCTGCTGCGCCTGCTATGCCGACTTGCCCCTTTTATCCCTAAAAAGGACATTGCAGTCGTGGTGGGAACAATCATCAATTCCAGACTTGACTATGCTAATGCCTTCTATTTAGGACTTCCCAAATACCAAATCACTCGTCTGCAAGTCGTTCAAAATACGGCTGCTCGATTAGTGACTGGTAAAAAAACGTGGGAGTCGATCTCCCTTTCGCTTAGATCCCTTCACTGGCTACCAGTGAAAGACAGAATCACTTTTAAGGCACTTTGCCTTACACATGAGTGTATTCAAGGAAACGCCCCCCAATATCTATGCGAAAAAATAAAAGCCCATAACCCCAATCGCACTCTGCGATCCACAAATCAAAATCTACTGCACATACCCAAGGCAAGATACAAGTCCAAAGGAGATCGGATATTTGCTGTCCAGGGACCTCGACTGTGGAATGTACTACCAACCACCATCCGACTGGAGTCGGACCACTTGGCCTTCAGGAGAATTATTAAAACTCATCTCTTCTGAGACAAAGCGTTTCCTCATCGAAGGAATGGAAACAGCGCCCAGAGGCGATTCAGTTCGCAAGTGTTTGCGCTTTATACGTTTTTCACTCACTCACTCACCCTCCTAATACTTACCTGATGCTGATCCAGCAATGTGCACAAGAGCCTCTGTCCTCCTGGGCTTCTTCCTCTTCATTGGCTTAAACAGCAGAGGTAACCACTGGCTCCCGCTACTGACAATTACAGCCAGTGAGCCAATGGGCAAAGAGCAGGGCTGAGCCACATTCCTTGAGTGAACTAGATCACTTTGAACACTCCGGTCATCACTCTCAGCCATTGGCTGATAGCATAGATTGGGAGTTAGCCGACTGCTCGCTTTACAGCATGCTCATCCGGCTGAAGGAAGGCTTCTATCAGACCGGATGCCATACACACGGGCCAAATGTCAGACGGTTTTTATTGAACTAGCTGATGTTGCCCAACATTTGGCTCGTGTGTACTAGGCTTTAGTGATCTGTATACTAGCAATCAAACGGTCTGGTGCTGAGACTCCCCCTGAACTGCATGGAAGAAATAATGGGAAGGCACTGTGCAGTATAAATACAAGGCATTTTATCATTTCTGTGTATAGGATCAGTCTTTCCTCTCCTCCCTTCTGCTGCACCACTTGCTTCCCCTCTTCTCCTTTTAACTTTGATCTATTTAAATCCCCCAACACCCTTCTGTGTTACTTGTGTGAAAAGTAACCCAATAGAAGGAGCACTGGAGAGTCTGTGGAGGGCCAAAGTTGCTATAGTCATACCCGTTAATTTAAAGTTCATATCAAAGTTAAAGTCCATGCAAAAACTAAAATCCCTGCATCTGTAGACACCACAGATCTAACACTAACCTCTCTATCCCTGTGCAGGCGGGTGCAGAGGAGATGAAGGACAATGGAACGGAAGCCCCATAGTAACTCTATGAGTGACATAATTTCCCATTCATTTCACAGCCATTGCCCTCCGTTGTTTCTCCTTTTTTTGCTAGATATTTTTTTATAATCTAACCCTGTGTTAAACTTCTCCACAAATGTATCCCTGACCTCTCTGGTGTGTTCCTTGGCCTTCATAATGCTGTTTGTTCACTGAGGTTCTCTAACAAACCTCTGAGGGCTTCACAGAACAGCTGTATTTATACTGAGATAAAATTACACACAGGTTGACTCTATTTACTAATTAGGTGACTTCTGAAGGCAATTGGCTCCACTCGATTTTAGTTAGGGGTATCAGAGTAAAGGGGGCTAAATACAAATGCATGCCACACTTTTCACATATTTATTCGTAAAAAAATAAATAAATTGATAACTATTTATCATTTTTCTTTCCCTTCACAATTATGTGCCACTTTGTGTTGGTCAATCACATAAAATCCCATCAAAATACATTTACGTTTTTGGTTGTAACATGAGAAAATGTGGAAAATTCCAAGGGGTATGAAAACCTTTTCAGGGCAAGTGATGTGATATGTTAAAATAAACATAGATAATATGACAGAACACTTCCTCTAAAAACTTTTACTACAAAAAAAAAAGTTCTGAGAACAGAGGAAATGGCTGTAGTTAAAAGTCTTATCATAGAATACTTTCTTGTGGTCTATGTTATTTTGTGTCATTACTCATTATTTGTGTGTGACGTCTGTGCATTGAATACTAAGGGGACATTTACATGTGGAAGCTCTGGTGACTTCTATCATCCAATCATGTGCAAGTAAAAATGCTGTTTTTTTAAAAAATGTCCTTGCACATGATTGGGTATTCTTTGCAAAGTGAAACTTTACCTAATTTACTAATCTCAGGAGCAACTGCACTTTGTAAAGTGCACAGCATGTCCTCCTTTAGTAAATCCACCCCTTTATGTCCAGAAAAAGTAAATAAAGACTTTAGATTAGCGCTAAAGTGAAAAAAGGGGGCGGAGAGCTGAAGCTACGCTCTGCAGAGCTCAGTAAGTAGAGCTCAGAGCTGATTAAGGGGAAGGGACACTCCCCTTAACACAACTCACAGGAAAAGAACATAGGCTGTCAATCTGCTGGAGATCCCTCTCGGTCACCATTTTTCTCTCACTAAAAAAGACTGAAATAAATAAAAAAAAGAAGGTTTTCTTAGTTTCTGTTATAAAATTTTGTTTTCTTCTTCACTGACAGGCACTGATGAGTTGGCACTGGTGGGCACTGATGAGGAGGCACTAATATGTAGAATTGATGGGCACTGATAGGCGGCACTGATGGGCACTGATAGGCAGCACTGATTGGCACTGATTGGTCACAGCTGATCATGTTGGTAAGAAGCCTCTGTCAGAGGCTCCTTGCCATGATCGGAGACAGAGAAAAAATCCCCTAGGTGGACTTTTAAGGCACCTAAAGTGGACGTAAATCCGTTTTTTTTTTAATGTCACAATGTACAATATAAGATTTCCCATCATCTGTGCCCAGTCTTGCCACACAGAGTTAATCCAGCTCTGAGAAATCCTCTTTTATTGTTCAGTGAAATAAAACTGACTTACAGAGAAAAACCTTAGTCCGTTCCGCCCCCTTGCTCTGAGTGACAGGTTATGTACATATCTCATGCACTAGCCTGGAGACAGGCATTATTTTTTATTTCCCACCCCCACTCCTTTTGTGAAGTCATGTGGTTACTTTTCTGGATTTTGACTGGATGTTAGTGATCATAGCAGATTTCAGTGTAAGGAAAAAATGCATGTTGACAAGGGGAGTGTAGAGGAGGGCAGGGAGTCTACAGACATCATGACTCCACCCACGAGCTCCAGACAACAGACCCACCCACAGAATCTGCAGTTTTCAGTTCTCATAACAGACAGAGGGGAGACATTTGACAGGTAAGGATACATGCAGGAGACATCTATATCCTTATATATCAGCACTATGGCAGTAGTTTAGAAAGGATGAGAGTGGGTTTACAGCCACTTTAATTATAGTAATATTCAGTATACAGAGTATTAAAGTAGAAAAAAAGATTTTATTCATAGTTAAACATTATTAAAAATGTACACATATATAGATGAAATATTGATTATAATTGAACAGTTTGAGTAGGTGTCACCATGCTGGGAAATGTATGTAGGAAACTCCTTACACCCAACGTGTTTTGGAGTTTAACTGCTTCCTCGGGAGTGTATAAAGGGGAGACAATTCATCTAAGCATAATTAGAAACACATAAAATCAAATACATATGTTCAAAATTACTGACATGATAAATAAAAAGTACAACAATAATTGTAAATCAAGAGTTATCGTGAATTACTCACATAGTATAAAATCAAAAGACGATTTTCAATATTTCATTGAGCATTAAAATCGTGGACAAAAAAACAACATGTATTGCATTTTGTTTGTCTACAATTTAAAAGTCCACCTAGAAGATTTTTTCTCTCTTTCTTGAATACTGGATGTGGCACAGCATATATTTGCCATTCGATCTCTTTTTCTACCATGATTGGAGATGCAGCGTGTTCGAGATCGCTAAACTGTGCGCCTCCACGGGCGTACGCCGGCATGTTATTCTGCTGGACGTCACTTCTGACGCCCAGTCAGGATAATAGAACCATTTCCCAGCCGTCAATTTGCTAAAGGGCGGGCAGGAAGTGGTTAAGGACAGATTTCATGTTTATAAAATGACACCTTGATTAGGGACTTATTTTAGCCATTTGACTACCTAAATACTGTACGTCAACCCCCTCCATCAGCTCATCCGCCACAGCTATTACCTTTTGTACCACCTTCTCCCTCCGTTAGACTATAAGGGCCCTTCGAATCCTTCTCTATTGAACTGTATTGTAACTGTACTGTATCCCATTATCCACTTAGAGCCTGCCGCACCACTATGTACATCCACAGAATGGCACGTACAGGCAGATGGGCGTATATATACGTCCCTGCCTTCTAGCGGGTCGGGGGTCCGATCGGCACCCCCTCCTCTGCGTGCGGCGGGCGGCTTACCTGCGGGAGCGATCCGTTCTGAGAGGGTGGCTGTTCGTTTCTGTCCGTCCCCTCGTGATCGCTCCCAGCCAATCCCACGAGTCTCCGCCGTGTCACTTCTTCTGCATGTGTAATGTAAACACTGGCAGAGGAAGTGATGCAGCTCTCCTTTCCACGGTATTTTCAATCTGCCGAGAGGAGAGAACACTCACAGTAAGTCGCACCTAACACTACACTGACACCAGTACACACAGGCGCATTTAACCCCTTGCGATCACCCCCACCCCCTGTCACACTGTCACTGATTGCAGTGATCATATATTTACTGATCACTGCATTTAGTGTCAGGCCACGTACACACAATCGTGTGTACGGGCTAGCGGACATGTTTTCCCAGCGGACAAATTTCAAAGCATGCTTTGAAATTTGTCCGCCGGAGACATGTCCGTCGGATATGTCCGCTAGTTAGTACACTAACCAGCGGACAGAAATCTCTGCGCATGCATCGAATGGATTCGGCGCATGCGTGGAAGTATTTTACTTCCTTGAGTGGTGATTTGGCGGCGTCAACGTCACCGCCACATCACCGCATCCTCAGCCCGAGGGGATTTTCGTCCGATAGTGTGTACACGCCATCGGACCAAAATCCGATGAGACATGTCCGCTGCAAACGGTCCGTCGGACATGTTTGAGCGGACATGTCTCATTGTGTGTACGCGGCCTCAGTGTTTCAGTTACTGTGAGAGGCAGTTAGTGTTAGGTCCAGGGTAGCCCCATACCCCCCTAATAAAGTTTTAACCCCTTGATCACCGCCCTAGTTAACCCTTTCACCCCCTATTACCAGCATCACTAAGCGATCATTTTTTTGATCGCTGCATTAGTGTTGCTGTTGCCGCTAGGTAGCTAATTTTTTTGATTGCGTTTTTTTTTTTACTAAAGACATGTGGCTGAATACATTTTGGCTTAAATGTTTGACTACAATTTTGTTTATTCATTTTTCCTATAACAAAAAATATAGATTTTTTTCAAAAATGTCACTCTATTTTTGTTTATAGCGCAAAAAATTAAAATCGCAGAGGCAATCAAATACCATCAAAAGAAAGCTCTATTTGTGGGAAGAAAAGGACGCAAATTTAGTTTGGGAGCCACGTTGTACAACCGCGCAATTGTCTGTTAAAGTGACGCAGTGCCGAATTGTAAAAACGCCTCTGGGCATTTAGCAGCATATTGATCCGGGGCTTAAGTGGTTAAATTGTAAAGTGCTGTGCAAACTGTTGGTGCTACAAAAGTCCAGTATAATAATGATAATAATAATATGGCTGTAGTTTTCAAATTTTATCGGGCTAAATACATTTGTTATTTTTTGGAAAGCAAATATCTTTATCTTTGTATGCTAGCTTAGTGAACTAAACCTAATATATTTACAGTCCGCCTTTCTTGAACATCTCCTTCCAGAGCCTGCCATGTTCTGTCCTTTCTCTTGCCATTCAGTCCACCATACACCCCCCTCCCCCCTCATTATTTGTTATTTCTTCTTCCTTTATCTTTTTACCTGTCGCTACTTTGTTGTAGGATACAATATGGTTTGCCTGTTGCATACTATGTGTCCCCCTCCTCTTTTCATACCCATCCTCATTTCAAAGTTTATGTGCCGCTTCCCAGTACTTCATGTTTTTGCATGGCAAATTTCTTACTTTGCAACCCCCAATCGTGTAACACTGTGCATGGTTATTTACAGTTAGGCACATATATATTTGGACACCGACACAATTGTATTTTTTTCAGGTATTTACCAAAGCATATTCAAGCTATAAGTTATATAATGGATATGGGCTGAAAGTGCACACCTTCAGGTTTAATTTGAGGGTATGTACATCCAAATCAGAGGAAGGGTTTAGGAAATACAGCTCTTAGGAATAGCCAACCCCAGCTCCTTTTTTCAAAAGTATTCCTTCATTATTTCTTCATCAATTAAGCAGGTAAAAGGTCTGAAGTTGATTCTAAGGTTGTTATTTCCGAAAGGCAAATCCACTTTTGCACTACAAGTTCAAAATGCACTTGAAATTGCACTTAAAGTGCACTTGGTAGTGCAGTCACTGTAAATCTGAGGGGTAGATCTAAAAGGAGAGGAAGCTCTGCTGATTTTATCATCCAATCATATGCAAGCTAAAAATGCTGTTTTTTTTATTTTCCTTGCATGTCCCCTTTGGATCTACAGTGACTGCACTTCCAAGTGCACTTTCAGTGCAATTTCAAGTGCACTTTGCACTTGTAGGTTGCACTTGTAGTGCAAAGTGGATTTGCCTTTAGTAAATAAGCCCCAAAGTGTGGTATTTGCATTTGGAATCTATTGCTGTAAATCAACATCATGCATTCAAAGGAGCTGCCATACAAGTAAAACAGGCCATTGTGAGGCTTCAAAAATGAAACAAATCCATCAGAGAGATAGCAGCAACATCAGGAGTGGCCAAATGCACAGTTTGGTATGTTCGGAGGAAAGAAGAAGCAACATAAAAGCAAGATGAAAATGCCTGGACATCCACAGAAGACAACAGTGGTGGATGATCGCAGGATCCTCTCTATGGTAAAGAAAAACCCATTCACCACATCCAGACAAGTGAAGGACACTCTCCAGGAGGTGGGCGTATCATCGTAAAAGTCTACAATCAAGAGAAGACTTAACAAGAGCAAACACAGAGGGTTCAGCACAGGGTGCAAACCATTAAAAAGCCTGAAGAATATTAAATCCAGATTAGACTTTGCCAAAAAAACATCTAAAAAAGCCAGACCAGTTCTGGAAAAGCAATTTTGGAGGAATGAAACTAAAATTAATCTGTACCAGAATGACAGGAAGAATAAACTGTGGAGAAGTCTTGGAACAGCTTATGATCCAAAGCACACATCGTCAGTGGCGGTGCGTCCATAGAGGACACAGGAGCCCCCTCTCGCTCCTGCACTGCCACTGAATACAATACATAGATTCATGCATTGCATGAATCTATGTATTGTCGCTGCCGCCCACTATTAAGATGGCCGGCCCCCTGGTGAGCGCCAGCCATCTGAATAATGGCAGCTGGTTGGCTTTGGAAGTGCCTATCCGAGCCAGCGGGGTGTGCGTTTCCTGGTTAACACTGACAGGCGTCTCAGCCAATCAGGTTCATCAGTTCTGGTTCATCAGTTCTGGTTACCTGTAACCTGATTGGCTGAAGCGTCATCGAGGGCGGGAGAAGACATCGAGGGATGGTGGAAGGAGGATAGCTGACCCCAGAAAGGTAAGTGCCAGGCAGGGGGGGTGCAATCTGGCAGCATTTTAAAGGCACAGTGGTGACAATTGATGGCATAGTGGCTGCATTTGGCATGGCACAGTGGTGACAATTGATGGCACAGTGGCTGCGTTTGATGGCATGTCACAGTGGTTAAATTTCATGGCACAGTGGCTGCATTTGGCATGGCACAGTGGTGACAATTGATGGGCACAGTGGCTGCCTTTGATGGGCACAGTGGCTGCACTTGATGGGCACAGTGGCTGAAATTGATGGGCACAGTAGCTGCGTTTGATGGGCACAGTAGCTGCGTTTAATGGGCACAGTAGCTGCGTTTGATGGGCACAGTGAGGCTGCAATTGTTTTTTTTATTTATTTTTTCGTTTGTTTGCATCCCCCCAAAAAAAATTTGAGCCCCAGCCGCCACTGCACAACGTCATCTGTAAAACATTGTGGAGGCAGTGTGATGGCATGGGAATGCATGGCTTCCAGTGGCACTGAGTCATTGGTGTTGATTGATGATGTGACAGAATACAGAAGCAGCTGGATGAATTCTGCAATGTTTAGAGATATACTGTCAGCCCAGATTCAGCCAAATGCAGAAAAGTTGAATGGACAGATGGACAATGATCCATAACACACTGCAAAAGCAACCCAGAAGCTTTTGATGGAAAAAAAAGTGGAATATTTTGCAATGGCTGAAACAATCACCTGATTTCAACCCAATGGAGCATGCATTTCACTTGCTGAAGGCAAAACTAAAGGCAGAAAGACCCACATACAAAGAACAACTAAAGCCATAGCCCAGTGCAGTGTGCACAGCGCCCGAATGTCCTCCGGGTACACTGGCACTGCAATTGCCTATTGACAATCAAGCAGGTGTGGAGAGGTGTCAGCTGCCTATCAAAACAAATACATTCCTCAGACCGACAGAGCCTAGTTTCCTCCTCCTTCACACGGACAGTATATCCACAACAGGAGGAGGAGGAGCCTAGGAGGAGGAACATCCTGATCTGAGGTCTGTGACTGTAGGGAGAGGAGATATAGGGGGGGGGGGTTACATTAGGGGGAATGCACAGGGGTTTACATTAGGGGGAGAATACAGGGGGTTACATTAAGGGGGAATGCACAGGGGGGTTACATTAGGTGGAGAATACAGGGGGTTACATTAAGGGGGAATGCACAGGGGGGTTACATTAGGTGGAGAATACAGGGGGTTACATTAAAGGGGAATGCACAGGGGGGTTACATTAGGTGGAGAATACAGGGGGTTACATTAAAGGGGAATGCACAGGGGGGTTACATTAGGTGGAGAATACAGGGGGGTTACATTAAGGGGGGATGCACAGGGGGGTTACATTAGGGGGATTGCACAGGGGGGGTTACATTAGAGGGATTGCACAGGGGGCGTTACATTAGGGAGAATACAGGGGGGTTGCATTAGGGGGCTTGCACAGGGGGGTTCCATTAGGGGGAAATTCACAGGGGGAGAGCTATGCTGATGCGCTAGCCTGACCTGGGGGGGGGGGGGGTGACACCAAATTTGACTGCACCAGGAGACACCAACCCTAGTGAAGCAAAACAAAAAGACCTTGAATTTATCTCATAGACCTCGGAAACACAGAAGAGGAAATGATATGACAAAAACTTAGCTATCAGGTCACAGTGACATGAACATAGGAACATAGTAGAGCGCACAGGAAAAAGAAAATGTCTCACCAAGAAAAGACTCCACATCTGGGACTGATCCAAGATCCTCCAACAACTTATGTAAAACATAATTGTGGTCCGGTGATATGGCAAAAGTAGCTACAGTAACAAAAACTTCATGGTAAAGATGTAAAAATGCTATAACAGTTACTTAGAATTTTAAAAGATCTAGTCTTAAATATATATGACTGTGTAAGAGACAACAGACTGTAAGTGCCTTCAGGGGGAGGAACAGATATTGAGTTCTTTCCTGTAAAATATGTTGGTGTGATGTGAATAGCCTAAGGCTGGGTTCACACTTATGTGAATTGGATGGGGTTTATGCGCATCCAATTTGCATGTAAGGAGAGTGTAACCATCGCAATTGAACCGGTTCACACATCTCCGGAGGGGCAGAGAGCACACAGAAGAAGGGTCCTGTGCATCTTTGGCTCAGTTTCAGGGCCAAATTCAGGCAACAATTTGGACCTGATTCATCCCTAAAATGGAGAACAGGGACTCACCAGACCCCCTGCTGTGAGCCACTGTGCAGTGTGAACCCAGCCTTAAACAAATACAGGGTTGTTTCTTCATAATAAAATATACAGAACTGCGGCACACCTCCCCTGAGGATTTCAACTGTATATTCTCATACTGTAGATTAATCCTGTTGTGTGCTTCACCATGATGCCAGATCTGTTAGACCACAATGATACCTTCTTTTCTTTTTACTTACAGTGGGTAAATTAAGTATTGAACTTATTTTTTCTAGGTACATATATTTCTAAAGGTGCTATTGACATGAAATGTCACCACATGTCGATAACAACCAATGCAATCCATACATACAAAGAAAAAATATGTTCACGTAGCACTCCCGTTTCTCCTGATGACAGGCGCTATGTCAAATTTAGAGGGTGTCTGAGCCAAGAGTTTGGCTCAGACTTTGTTAATTAAGTCTAAATCAGCCTCTGTTCCGGCTATGGCTGTGATGAAGGGATTTCCCTTTGTTTGTCTGTAGGTGGCGATACCACCACAGGCCAATGTTGGAACTAAGGCAAGCCATGGTGTATTGGGTGTCTTTCCTCAGGAACAGCCCAGTGGGAGTGGTCCCCCCACTGGGCATGCTGGGGAAGGATACTTAAGGGGCAGATGCCATTTAACAAGGCCTTCTTCGACTCATGGCCCTCCTGGCGCGAAGTATGTGTCATGTGATTATTTTCTGCCTGGTAGGCCCAGTTATCCTGGCTGGGACCTAAGCTTTGGAGGTGATCCTGTGCTGTCTGTCCTGCGGGAGGAAGCCACTCAATGGAGGAAGCCAGGGGAGAACCTGTCTCGGAAAGGACCGAGCGGAAGGCTGGTACTTTGGGAGAGGCCTGGTAGCCTATTGAAGGATGCACCGTAGCCTACAATACCTTACAGTGTGCCGGGTTGGCTTAAAGAATCTAGAACTATAAGGCTGGATCTCTGGGTACCAAATCCTGTGGCAGAGGATTCCGGAATCCCTCATCTGAACTTGCAACTAGTCTGTGGCAGAGACAGAGATTATTCTTCTCCGTGCATCATCCCGGCTGCTAGACCAGGTGAGAGCAGTGTATCTGGGTGAGCAATACCCACTCGAGAGAAGGTGGCGAGTGTGACTTTGAAGTTTAGCAATTCTCCAGTGATCTGCCTTGTGCCCCTGATCCTTCATCCTTCTACTTCTACAAGTTGGTTGAAAATAAAGCGAAAGAAAAGGAGCTATAACTTGTGCTTTTTACAGACTCTCAACCCCTAGACGACGAGGAACGAGGCAACATGCAAGGCCCAAATTTAAACCAGCAGCTCCTACAGCGGTAGTGCTACATTCACATTCACAAATTACCGTATTTATCTGTCGGCGTGTAGCGCGCACCCCTAATCTGGACGGGAAATTCCTCAATTTTTTTTTTTTTACTTACAGTTTTGGTGTCTTGCCGGCGTCCATCGGCGGCCTTGTCCGGTCCGGCGTCCGTCTGCGGCCTTCGTGGTGTCCTCTCCGCTTCTCCCGCGCTGTCTCTGAGCCGATCCCCACTTCCCACACTGTGTTTGAACGCCGCCGCCGCCATATACCGAGCGCAGTACACTCGGGCATGCTCGGGCACGCTCGGCTCCTCTCGGATAACCGCGAGGGGAGCCCGAGCCTGGCCGAGTGTACCCGAGTGTACTGCGCTCGGTATATGTCGGCGGCGTTTAAACACAGCGTGGGAAGCGAGTATCGGCGTATATCGCGCACCAAAGATTTTTCCCTGATTTTAAGGGCAAAAAAGTTTGCGGTATACGCTGATAAATACGGTAAGTTATATCTAATAAAATGGAATGACATAGGGAAAAATTATAGAACACATGAAGAAGGGGAGGTGCAAAAAGACATGGAAAGCCAAGACACCAACTGAAATCTATCAGTAATTAGAACGCAATCCTGCCCCTTGTCAGTGCAAAATAATATCAGCTGGTTCAGTGGCCTATAAAAAGATGTCTCATTACCAAGGTGTCACACAAAAAAAATCTTATGATGGGTAAAAGAGTTCTCACAGGACCTCGGCAACCTTATTGTTGCAAAACATACTGATGGCATTGGTTACAGGAGGATTTCTAAACTTCTGAATGTCCCAGTGAGCACTGTTGTATGCCAATACTTTGTGTTGAATGCCTCCAACGTCTGCAGTCTCTGTTTGTCCGACTTCTTTTTTACACAGGATTCCTTCGGTTTCCTAAACAAAGTTTATCAAGCTGGTTGGTGTCAGCAAAGGCACAGAATTCATACTAATCAACCAAAATTTGAGTCATGTATGGCCCGATTATCTATGTCAAGAAGGCTGTACCTTATTAGAGTATACATGAAAGCACAGGTGGTGCAGAGGGAAAGAATGATGGAACCACCATCATATTGTAATTTATGTGCTACAGTGGTCTTAGCTTTTTCATAATTGTCAAAAGTCACGTTATATATATATATATATATATATATATATATATACACACAGTTGTGCTCATAAGTTTATATACCCTGGCAGAATTTATTTTTCAGTGAATATGAATGATAACAGAATAACTTTTCTTTCATTCATGGTTAGTGTTTGGCTAAAGCCATTTATTATCAATCAAATGTGTTTACTCTTTTTACACTATAATCACAACAGAAACTACCAAAATGACCCTGATCAAAAGTTTACATACCCCAGTTTTTAATACCATGTATTGCCCCCTTTAACATCAATGACAGCTTGAAGTCTTTTGTGGTATTTGTGGATGGGGCTTATTATCTTTTCAGATGGTAAAGCTGCCTATTTCTCTTGGCAGAGTGGCTCAATGATATTGAGGACAGGAGACTGAGATGACCACTCCAGAACCTTCACTTTTTTCTGCTGTAGCCAATGACAGGTTGACTCGGCCTTGTGTTTTGGATCATTGTCATGTTGGAATGTCCAAGTACGTCCCATGTGCAGCTTCCTGGCTGATTAATTCAAATGCTCCTCCAGTATTTTTTGATAACATACTGCATTCATCTTGACATAAATTTTGAACAAATTTCCCATGCCTTTGTAGCTCACACATCCCCAAAACATCAGCGATCCACCTTCGTGTTTCACAGTAGGAATGGTGTACCTTTCATCATAGGCCTTGTTGACTCCTCTCTAAACGTAATGTTTATGGTTGTGGCCAAAAAGCAAAATTTTGGTCTCATCACTCCAAATGACTTTGTGCCACAAGGTTTGAGGTTTGTCTTTGCGCTGTTTGGCATATTGTAAGCGGGATACTTTGCGGCATTTGTGTAGCAGTGGCTTTCTTCTGGCGACTCGACCATACAGCCCATCTTTTTTCTAGTGTCTCCTTATTGTGCATCTTGAAACAGCCACACCACATGTTCTCAGAGAGTCCTGTATTTCACCTGAAGTTATTTGTGGGTTTTTCTTAACATCCCAACAATTTTCCTGGCAGTTGTGGCTGAAATTTGAGTTGGTCTACCTGACCGTGGTTTGGTTTCAACAGAACCCCTTATTTTCCACTTCTTGATTAGAGTTTGAACACTGATGATTGGCATTCTCAATTCACTGGATATCTTTTTTTTATCCCTTTTCTGATTTATACAGTTAAACTACCTTTTCCCGCAGATCCTTTGACAATTAATTTGCTTTCCCAATGACTCAGAATCCAGAAACATCAGTGCAGCACTGGATGAAAGATGCAAGAGTCTGTCAGGAGTACACACACTAATTACAAGCAAACAGATCACAGGTGAGGAGGATGGTTACCTTTAATAGCCATTCAAACCCCTTTATGTCAACTTGTGTGCTTGTTATTAGGCCAAAATTACCAGGTTATGTTAACCTTTGATTAGGGTCATTTGGGTAGTTTCTATTGCAATTATCAATTAAAAAGAGTAAACACAGTTGATTGGTAAAAAATGGCTTCAGCCAAACACTAACCATCAGTGAAAGAAAAAAGTACGCCCACGCTACATCGGGGGAAGGAAGCTATGTTGGCGTAGGGTGGCCAGTTTTTAGGCGTATGTTGGTTTGTGGGTCCGGCGCACAGATACGCCGGCGCAAATTTGCACTTACAGGCGCACATTTGCACTTACGTCGGCGTAAGTGCTTTGTGAATCTGCGCCATACACAGTATATTTATATACATAATATATACTGTATGTATAAAATAAGAGGAAAAATATGTTAATAGATATGGCTGTCTCTTTTCACATTATTTTCACTTATGACTTTTCAATACGCTTTGTACGTTTCGTCCATCCTTTTTTTTAACTAATAAGTATATAAAATAAGCAGTATAAAACAAATCACAGCACTGGCTGGTGACGGGAAGAAAGCGATGTCTAAAAAAAAAAACTTTGGATTGAGTTTCATAGTTGAATTCTGGGAATGTAATCTTTAAACTGTATTATCTTTGAATTATATCCATTATTGTGTTCGGCTTTAATTATCCCAGAAAAATGGAGCAATTACTGCACGCATGCTGAGACCTAACAAAATAAGTCTTCCATGGCTACTGCATTTCCTGAATTTAAAAATAGATTATATTATTTACAAGTTTCAACATAAATAGTAATAAGATACTTTATGGTAATGTTTTTTGAAGATTATTTATTCGTTTTACATTTGTGCCCAGCATTTGCCAATCCATAAGGCATGATCAGCACATACTGTGGTGTACTCTATGATATCAGCTCATTTGTTGCACAGCCTATAGGTCATATGTGGTATTGTTTTTTTTGTTTTGTTTTTTCACATGCAACATAAGTGGACAACAAATGTAGCTTAAAAGTGTGCAGTTTGTCTAAAGCTGCCTGGCACACGTGGTAAAATTGAGGAGCACACAAGAAGGTCCTATACTAACAATGTGATGTTAGTACAGCGATCTCACCACTGAGCTATTGTGTTCTGACAGGGGGACCACCCCCACCCTCCGCCAGAACACACCAGTCATAGCTCGCAACCATTGGCTGAGAGCGCTGATCAGCTGATGATTTCCCAACATGTTTATTTGTCAGAAGCTGGTCTTGAAATCGGCTTCTGCCAAACAAGGGCCTGTATACATCAGTTGAATGTTGGTATCTACTGTACCGGCTGATTTCAGGTGATAATGGGCCTATGTGTACGTGGCTTTAGAGTGAGTGTCTCCTTTTTTCTTTCTCAAATAATGTGTTCCAGAATACATAGACGCTAAATACCGTACATCATGATACAATAATATATACAGTATCTCACAAAAGTGTACACCCTCACATTTTTGTATAACAGTGTAAATTTGCTGTCCCCTCAAAATAACTCAACACTAGGGTTGAGCGAACCACTTCAGGTCTGGTGTGGACTTTAAGGGGAACTCCACCCCAAATTTAAAAAAAAATGGCGTGGAGGTCCCCCTCTGACGCACACTGTGCTACGTCACTGGGACAGCCCAGACATGCCCCTTGCGTCAGAGGGGGACGGGGTCACGTGACGCGTGGCCCGCCTCCCCTATAAAAGAAACGTCAAGCTCCGGCGCGTCATTCGTGGAGCTGTGCTCTGAATGGATGAATCTTCTCATCGCTGGACCAACCGGCCGTCGCTGGAGAGATCACCGGTCGCTGGAGAGATCACCCGGCGCTGGATACAAGACAACGTTGGAGCAGGGATCAGCATCGATCGTCTATTTTCACCGCTGGATTTTTATTTGGTTTAATTAATAAAGTAATTTGTTTTACGGTGTGTGTGTTTTTTTTGCCTGAAAACTACTATTTACACTTCCTTCGTGAAATGGTAGGGGTACAGTGTACCCCATTACCATTTCACACAGGGGGGGCCAGGATCTGGGGGTCCCCTTTGTTAAAGGGGTCTTCCAGATTCTGCCCGCATACCCCCACAACCACCGGGCAAGGGTTGTGTGGATGAGACCCTTGTCCCCATCAACATGGGGACAAGGTGCTTTGGGGGGCACCCCAAAGCACCCTCCTAATGTTGAGGCATGTGGCCTGGTGCGGTTTAGGAGAGTTTAGGGTGCGGTTTAGGAACTCCACGCCATTTTTTTTTTAAATTTGGGGTGGAGTTCCCCTTAAAGTCCACACCAGACCTGAAAGGTCTGGTTATGGATATTTGGGGGGAACCCCACGTCATTTTTTTTTTAAATTGACGGCGGGGTTCCCCTTAATATCCATACCAGACCTAAAGGGTCTGGTTATTGAATTTGGGGGGACCCCACACATTTTTTTTTATTACTAAAAGTTTGTGTCCCATTGACTTCAATGGGGTTCGGAATTCGGGTTCCCGAACCCAAACTTTTTTTTTAAAGTTCGGGTTTGGGTCCGAACCCGAACATCCAGGTGTCCGCTTAACTCTACTCAACATACAACCATTAATGTCTAAATCGCTGGCAACAAAAGTCAGTACACCCCTGAAGTGAAAATGTCCAAATTGTCAATATTTTGTGTGGCCACCATTATTTTCCAGCACTGTCTTAATCCTCTTGGGCATTGAGTTCAACAGAGCTTCACAGGTAGCCACTGGAGTTCCTCCATGATGACATCATGAAGTTGGTGGATGTTGGAGATCTTGTCGCTCCTCCACCTCCTGTTTGAGGATGCCCCACAGATGCTCAATAGGGTTTAGGTCTGGAGACATGCTTGGCCTGAGCTTCTTTAGCAAGGCAGTGGTTATCTTGAAGGTAGTTATCATGTTGGAATACTGCCCTGCGGCCCAGTCTCCAAAGGGAGGGGATCATGCTCTGCTTCAGTATGTCACAGTACATGTTGGCGTTCATGATTCCCTGAATGAACTGTAGCTCCCCAGTGCCGGCAGCACTCATGCAGCCCCAGACCATGACACTCCCACCATCGTGCTTGACTGTATGCAAGACACACTTGTCTTTGTACTCCTCACCTGGTTGCCACCACACACGCTTGACACCATCTGAACCAAATAAGTTTATCTTTGTCTCATCAGACCACAGGACATGTTTCCAGTAATCCATGTCCTTAGTCTGCTTGTCTTTAACCTCCCTGGCGTTATGATTCTGTCTGGAATTTTGTACCAAAAGCGTTGCAATTGTTTTGCAAGGAAATGTGGTGTTATGTATTATAGGCCTGCAATTCTTAGTAAGTACTTACTTAAACCTGACCAAACAAGACTCTAGTAGACATCCCAGATGTGATAAAAGATGAAACACAAAATCATGAATTATAATCTAATAACTAATATTATTTTATTTAATACTGTAATAAAGAATAATGAATTTAGTCAAATAAAGAAAATTCAATATACATCTTGAGTGTGATACACTTTGAAGCAGGGGACTGCACAAAGTCCGACATCGCAGTCAGGACAATAGTATCTTGTCTCTTTTCGGACTTTTTTCCCCTTGCTATCTCTTTTTGAGCAGCACACTACGCACATTCTGGCAGGTGCTGCCTTTTTTGCAGTTGGTGGGATATAACCCAAAAAATGGCGACCCGTCAGACGCTCTGGATTCACCACATCAACAGCCCGACGTCCTGGTCTGTTTGCAGATACAGATGGCACCTGGTGGTTGACGAAAATCAGCTCAGCCACCTTCCAGATGAAGTCAGAGTGGACAAGAGGCTTGGCACTATATGCCCTGTGCAGGATGTAGGCGTTCCAAAGGCATTGTTCCAGAAGATGCCGGAATATTTTTTTGTAATATTTTTTCTGTTGTTTCCGCATAGCGGGGTAGTATGTCATAGCCTGATCGGCTCTATCGACTCCTCCCATTGAGCTGTTATAGTCGACCACGACTTGGGGCTTCAGCACGTCTTTTCCACCTTTTGTGTGGACCATGGCAGTGGAGGTATTGTGGACAGTGCTCATGAGGCACACGTCCTTTTTGTCTCGCCATCGCATTGCCATGATCTTACCCTTTTGCCAGGCAACAATTTCTCCGATTTTTAATTTTCTCTTCCCAAATGCAGATGGCATTTCACGGCGGTTAGGCCTAACGGTACCATAGGCATCAGTCTTATTCTGTATCAGGACTTCATATAGTTCCGGAGATGTATAGAAATTATCGGTGATCACACAGTACCCCTGGTTCAGCAATGGCTCCAGTAGTGTAAGCACAGATGATGTGGCCATCCCATAGCCGCTGTACCTGGGGTTGAACTTTGTGCCTTTACCAGTATAAATGACGGAGTTCCATATATACCCAGTGGATGCCTCGCAGAGCATAAATGACTTGATGCCAAACCGCGCTCTTTTTGAAGCGATGTACTGAATCCAACTCAGGCGACCCTTGTAGGCCATCAAGCTCTCATCCACACAGACATCCCTATCTGGCACATAGGTCCGCTGGAAATTACCAACAATAATTTGCCATACCTCCCATATTTTTTTGAGTTTGGGCGCAGGATGTGTGGCCTCATCGAACTCTTCATTGTTGGTGAAGTGGAAGTTCTTCATGATGAGAGAGAAACGGCATTCTGACATCACAGTGCCAAAAAATGGAGTGGCCAATAATTTGTTGGTGGTCCAGTACCACTTCTGGAGCGGTTTCCCCACCACGCCCTGCAGAATAATGAGCCCCAAAAACTGCCAAATGTCCTCTCTGGTCACTGGTTCCCATTTTCTGCTGCGGGAAAATTTGGCATGCGGCGTAGCGGATTGCTGCTCCTGGTAGCGGTTTGTCTCCGTTACAATTTTTTCTATGACATCCTCTGTAACAAATAATTTTAGGTAGGCCAGAGGGTTGTCCTGCTCCACATTTATCTTCAGCCCTGGTGATCCGGTAAACGGAAATCTTGGGGGGCGCAACCTGGTCCGTATCAGCAATAGGGCACCAAGTGCGCACATTACTGAGGCTAAGTGCAGGTTCTTCGCCTTCATCACTTGACAGATCAGTGTCGGTCTCAGGGTCAGATGACAAATCCCACGACTCACTTTCACTCTGTTCGGCGAGCATCTCTGCACCATTGTCGCTGTCACTCAGCTGCTCCAAAAGCGCTTTTTGTGAAAAATGGCGCTTTTTTGATGTCATTTTTTTTTTATTAGATCACTATGGGGAAGGCAAGGGCACTGTCAAGTAGTGTTGTAACTACTAGTGAGTACTAGTGAGTAGTCAAGTGAGTAGTGTTGTAACTACTAAATCTGAGGGGATTGCACTGTATTGCACTGTATCACCTCAACTTTTTTTGAAATTCCCGCCTAGTTCCGCACCCGTGCGTCGCTACGTCGCAGAGAGCGGAACAAGGAAGTGTCAGATCGAGCGAGCACAGCGTCGCGGGATCGCGGGATAAGGTAAGGCACTTGCTGTGCGCTCTGCAGCTCAGCCCGTGTCTGACACGGGATCAACAATGTTAGCAGCAAATTTCTACCCCGTGTCAGACACGGGAAAACCACCAGGAAGGTTAAACTGTAGACTGCAGACTTTCTTTTGCATTATCATTAGAAGTGGCTTCCTTCTGGGACAACAGCCATGCAGACCAATTTGATGCAGTGTGCTACGTATGGTCTGAGCACTGACAGACTGATCCCCACCCCTTCAACCTATGCAGCAATGCTGGCAGCACTCATAGATCTATTTTCCCAAAGACAACCCCTGTGTATGACGCTTAGCATGTGCACTCAACTTCTTTGGTCGACCATGGCGAGGCCTGTTCTAAAATGTAACACTAACAAGCCACATGACACCAGGGAGGGAAAATGGCTAATTGGGCCCAATTTAGACATTTTCACTTAGGGGTGTACTCATTTTTGTTGCCAGCGGTTTAGACATTAATGGCTGTGTGTTGAGTTATTTTGAGGGGACTGCAAATTTACACTGTTATACAAGCTGTACACTCACTACTTTACATTTTAGCAAAGTTAAAAAAAAATATTATTTTTTCCATAGATTTTACTTTACAAGTTTAAACATCTTATACCATCTGCTTATATCAATAAAAAAAAAACCTCCTTTATGCTTCATTAATTCAATGTGACTTCTCTTTTCCTCTTTAACCTCTACCTTTCTTCTCCATGATCCCCCCCCCCCCCCAACCAAAGACAAAAAAAAAGGGAAAAAAGAGGGCGGGAGAGATTGCACTCTCCCACCCTCACACCCCCTCTCTCTCCTTCTCTTCCTGATCCCCATGATTCCCCCGCACAACAAAGTAATGGGGGCTTGTCCGGGATTCAATGTGAGTAGGAAGGCAGCTGGGACGATAAAGCTACAGTATATACATTATACTACAGGTTGATGGTTGTGCTACACAAATACTGTGCGACCACGTATCAAGGATGTATCTCAAGAACAAAACGGCTTGTTATGAGCCCGGGAGAGGAACCTTCTCATGGTAGGTAATTTTTAGGTAAGCCATTCATTGGATTTCTCTTTCTTCGGCACTTGTCAGCATCCCATGAGAACGCCAAATTAAGTCAACAGATTTCAGTTTGCATTTGATGATCCGGTTAATAATCCTTTATGTTAAAACACAGGTGGTGGGGGCCACTCCAGATGGCCACATAACGTTCCCTCTTCTCAACCACAGAAATACTAACACCGACATCAGAGGTGTCCCCATCCACATCGGTGTGGTATTTAATACTGCTGATACGCTAAACCACATGTAGTGATCAATATGAAGAATAATAATAATATAAATAGCTTAGCGGGGGGGGGGGGGGGGTTATATGGCGTATAATGTACACTTGTTTGGAGGACAGGAAAAAGCAAAGAAGGAGGAAGGAAGTCTGTGTTAGACTATCGCTGTTTTAGAAAAGGTCTGTACATGGCAAATCCCAGGACGGCAAACACTATGGCACCAAAACTTGCTCGTAAACAAAACGTAGAACCTTTAGGTTCGGCCTGCAGATACATGGACATGGTGGTCATCTTGATGAAGATGTCTCGGCTGGGGCTGTCCGCCGTGTTACAGGTGAAAGCTTGAGGTGGAGGCATCTTGTGCTTTTTACAGAAATCAGCAGGGGAAATGCTGCTCTCTTGCTTTACTTCCGGCAGGTCAGATTTGGCTGTAACGATGAGGCAGGGCATCTGGCTGTCCATGAAATGTTGCTTAAATATCCTGGCACAGTATTCAAAGGACTTGGGGTTGGTGATGTCATAGACCAGACAGGCGACGTCACAGATGGTATCGGCAGGAGATAAACCTTTGCACTCCGTGAGATGGTGCAGCAGCAGATACTTCTCCTATCCATACACATAGACCGTGTTCATTGCATAGTAGGACTTGTGTTCCAGCCGGATCATCTTCTGTTTCATCAGGTTCCTTCCTAGATGCACCTGCAGAATGCCGCTCTTCCCGAAACCCTTGGAGCCAATGACATTACACCGGAAGACGCTGCATTGCGTCTGCCTCTTGTGTAGATCGATGATCTTGTCTCTGGTCACTGTGATTGCAGTGGCCTGGGACTCTTGCTCCATTAGTATGGAGTAACCTAAATACCCCAAATACTCCAGACATCCAGGTAAGTCGTCAGTGTCCACAATGTGGGTGGGGACTCTATCTGGGGTGACATCTCCTGGGATGGTGATCTCCTCTGCCCGAGTCGGGACCTCCTCTGGGAACTCCTCACTGACCAGAGACATGATGAGAGACGTCTTCCCCACCCGGAGTTCTCCCACCAGCAGGATTCGAACGTCCTTCTTCATGATCTCCTCAGTCCCCAGATCTTCTCTCTCAGCGGCTCAGCAGTACGGCAGCCGTAAAGCCTTTGTTGAACCCCTGCGATTCTAGCGAACCATTGTGCTCTAGTTGGTGGACTCTCCTTTCTTGAGTGTTGTCACATGAAATAATATAATAAAATATTTAAAAAAATGTGAGGGGTGTACTCACTTTTGTGAGATACTGTACACTATATTACCAAAAGTATTGGGATGCCTGGCTTTACATGCACATGACTTTTAATGACAGGCCATGCTCCTACTCTCTGCTCGAATTCATCTCAACAATGTTCTTTCCGGTTGAGGTCAGCAGGCCAGTCAAGTTCCTCCACGCCAAACTCACTCACTCACTCATTCATGTCTTTATGGTCCTTGCTTTGTGCAGTGGTCCAAATAATTTGGTGGAGGGGGATTATCAGTAAACCAAGGCATTTTGGACAATTTCATGCTCCCAACTTTGTGGGAACAGTTTGGGGATGGCTCCTTCCTGTTCCAACATGACTGCACACCAGTGCACAAAGCAAGGTCCATAAAGACATGGATGAGTGAGTTTGGGGTGGATAAACTTGGCTGGGTCTGCAAAAGGTCTTGACCCAATAGAACACTCTTAGAAAGGATTACAGCAGAGACTGCGAGCCAGGCCTTCTCATCCAACATTAGTGCCTGACCTAACCTCACAAGTGCACTTCTGAAAGAATGGTCAAACATTCCCATAGACACACTCCTAAACGTTGTGGGCAGCCTTCCCAGAAAAGTTGAAGCTGTTATAGCTGCAAAGGCTGGGCCAACTAAATATTGAACCCTACAGACTAAGGCTGGGATGCCATTAAAGTTCATGGCAGGTTCCCAATACTTTTGGTAATGTAGTGTATATCCAATTTTATAAGTCTTTATGATCTCATGGGCTGTAGCCAGATCTGTCTGTCAGCAACTGCCACATAGGGATAAGCACATCGTCTGTTCGACCAATCGTCGAAATTCAAACGTTATGGGTCGTTTGCGCCAAATTTGAGTGGCGCGTCACGGCCCATAATTCACTGAGGCATTGCGCGCTGATGTTTGGCCCAGCATGCACTATGACCCTCATGCTTGGCCTATCACAGAGCGCAAAAAACGGAGAGCCATATATGGCCAAAGCCAGGGTGGCTTTGGCCAATTATGGCTCAGGGGGTTTAGTACACGCCCCACACTATAAAAGGTCGCCTGTAGGGCGGCCTTGTGTAGTGTGTTGTAGCAGTTAACAGAGAGAGACAGAGAGAGTGTAATTTTTGGCAGGTAGATAGAGCGAGCAGGCGCCAGGCAGGCAGACTAGTCAGTTAATGTTACAGTGTGTAGAGGATATATATACATCCTAGGTGTTGTACATATATTTATACACTGTATAGCTTAGCTAGACCAGTTCTTCCTAGTTTACTGGCAGGCAGGTGATTGTGCTATTTAAAGACGTGTTCACAGGCATACTATAGACACCCAGCAGGTACAATATTTAAAGGAATTTTTAATTTTTTTAAATTTAAGGATCATTAAAATCACTGCTCCTGATGCAGGAGCAGTGATTTTAATGATGGCTAAATAATAATTAAAAAAAATGAAAAATTCCTTTAAATATTGTACCTGCTGGCTGTCTATAGTATGCCTGTGAAAACGTCTTTGAGAACCCGGGTCTTGCCTGAGGGAACATGTATCAATGGAAAAAAAGTTTTAAAAACTGTTGTTTTTTCAGGAGTCCTGCTCCTGAAAAAACTATCGTTTTTTAAACTTTTTCCCATCAATACATGTTCCCTGGGGCAAGACCCGGGTTCTCAAAGATGTTTTACGACAATAACTTGCATATTAGGCTTTAGAATTAGCACTTTTGAATTCAAACTTTCAAGTCCCATAGACGTCAATGGGGTTCTAAATGTTCGCGCAAACGTTCGGTCCGTTCGAAGGGGGGTGTTCAGCTTATCCCTACTGCCACAACAAGTTAATGTATTAACCTTCAGTTGTTGATATATTAAACATCCTATTCATCAATAGCTACAAAGGATATCAATTGTTTGTGAGTACTAAATGCCTTTGCAAACCCAGGTGTTACCTAGCAAAAGTAAGAGACATCATCACTGTGCTGTACATAACCTGTAAAGACAGCAGAGCTGTAGGAAGGACCCAGCAGGCTCCACCTACTACAGGCTGCCTGCAGAAAACTAAAATAGGAGGCGGAGACAAGGCCAGTCATCCTGCACATGGAGAGAGAGCAGAAATGACCGGTCTTTATAACAGGAAGCTCCTGCACAGAGTCAACAATTCATGCTTGATCACTACACAGATCTGGAGGAAATACACAATGGGCCAGATTCAGGTAGAGTTAGGCTGGAGTATCAGTGATACTCCAGCCTAACTCTCACTTTGAGCCGGCGTTTCTGTTTTCAGTAAGCAGAAAACAAGAAACGCCGGGTTGGAGTTCCTATACGAGCGGCGTAATTGTATTTCGTCGTCGTATCGGAACTGCAATTTTAAAAATGGCGCTCGGGGCGTTCCCGCTGTTAATCAGTGAGAATCGGCAAATTACGATCATATTCGGGCCCGACGCAGTGACTTTCCGACGTTTCCGTAAGAGATACGCGGCGTAAAGGAAAACATGCCCCCTAGTGGAGTATCCTATGTTAAGTATGGCCATCGTCATCGCGTCGAATTAAAAAATGTTTTCGTCGTTTGCGTAAAATGTCCGTGAATGGGGATTGACGTCATTGACGTTCACTGACAGAATTTGGAGCATGCGCACTGACAGTCGACGCATGCGCAGTACGTTCGCCGCGGGATCGCGCCTAGTTTAAATAATACACACCCCCTAACCGCCCCCATTTATAATTCCGCCGGCTCATTTTCGCTACGCCGCCGCAACTTTAGGAGCAAGTGCTTTGTGAATACAGTACTTGCTCCTAAAGTTTCGGCAGAGTAACGTAAATGAGAAACGTTACTCCAACATAAAGATTCGCCCATCTACCTTAATCTGGCCCTAAGTTTTTTTGTAACAATACACATGCGCCAGTATTTGCTTATCGCAGAGTTTAGCTTTAAGACACATAGGCACTCGGAGCTATTAGCTCAGGCTGTTAATGTGTTTGATTCTCAACAGGGACAGCATTCAAGTGGAGTAATATGTTCTCCCTATGTTGGAATGACAGCCAGGCAAGTACCTTTTTGAGAACGAGAGTGACCAGTGTCAGCTTCCATGGCTTTGTTGGATTGTCTTAAAATAAGCCATGGGAAATTCAGCCTGAGCGTGCAGAAGTTTCTTTCCGTAAAAGCTGGAAGCCAAAATGATCATAAGATCCAGAGATGGGGGCAATGAGCTTAATATAATCAGTTTTCTAGTGAAAAGCAAACCTTAACCTGCCCCCTTTCAGTGGCATGGATTCCTTATTGGTCTCTTATTATCATAGACTGCCTTAAAGCAGAAATCCCAGGTCTCTAACCAAAAATAACAAATAACCCATTAAACGATAAAACAACAAGCTATTGCTGCAAATGGAAAAATGAATGTGAAATGTATGTAAGTTTCTCCCTGCCGCTAGATATCCTTATTGTGATAGCCAGCATCATTCAACCAACTTCCTCTGATCCCAGGTTGTCCTGGACCTGACCCCAACCTTTGACTGGACAGTGAACGGAAAAGCACCGCAGTGATGATCCCATCTTCCTGGTCACTCTGCTTTCTCTTCCTATCAGCATGCTACTTGTCACTTGTTTGTCTGGGCTTCTCCTATGGGTCACAAGAGTGCAATTCATTTTGCACTCCTGTGACCCATTTTCAGCAGAGAGCGGAATTCAGTCCGCTCTCTGCTGACGTCACAGATATCGGTCCAGACACTGCGTCATCGCGACAAAGTCTGGATCCGCAGGATGCCTGGACTGATGCTGCTGAGAGCCTGAGATGGCCGCTCCCCGCCCCTCCACAGTTTAGCGCTCCAGTGAGCATGGTTGAGCAGAACGTAGATATGCTGATTGACAGTCAGCAGCCCTCTGCTCTGGGAGCTGTGAGAAACGAGCAATCAGCGATGTTCGATCGCTTGATTCTCGGTGCAGAGACGCCGGGGAGCTGCCCCACGAGACAGGGTAAGATGCAGGTGGGGGATGCATACTGGGAGCATTTGATGGGCACAGTGGTGGCAATTGATGGGCACAGTGGCGGCAATTGATGGACACAGTGGGGCAATTGATGGACACAGTGGCAGCGTTTGGGCGCAATGGATGGGTACAGTAGCTGCGTTTGGCACAGTAGCAGCAATTGATGGGCACAGTGGTGGCAATTGATGGACACAGTGGGGCAATTGATGGACACAGTGGCAGCGTTTGGGGGCAATGGATGGGTACAGTAGCTGCGTTTGGCACAGTGGCAGCAATTTATGGGCATAGCGGCTGCGTTTGATGGGCACAGCGGCTGCGTTTGATGGGCACAGTGGCTGCGTTTGATTGGCACAGTGGCTGCGTTTGATGGGCACAGTGGCTGCGTTTTTATGGCACAGTAGCTGCAATTGGCTTCAATAGGGCAGGGCAGCACAGTGGTGCAGTGAGTAGCACTTTCACCTAGCAGCAAAAGGGTCGCTGGTTCGAATCCCGACCACGACACCATCTGCCTGGAGTTTGCATGTTCTCCCTGTGTCTGCATGGGTTTCCTCCGGGTACTCCGGTTTCCTCCCACACTCCAAAGACATGCTGGTAGGTCAATTGGACCTCTTTCAAAAAAATTGGCCCAGTATATATGTGTTGATGACTGTGTGTCCCTAGCGTGTCAAGATCCTACGGGGTAAAAATTACCGCACCAGCTAAGCAGACACTGGCTGGAAAAAGCACCCAGAGGCGATTCAGTTCGCATGCGTCGCGCTATACAAGTCATTCATTCATTCAATAGTTGAGCAAAATTTTTACTTCCCCTTTTGCGTCTGAGAAAGCTGCTGAGGGTGTATGCATTACCATGCCCGCAATGCTTTGAATGATGCCACCTTGCATGGTTGCAAAGCAATTATCCTGTATTTCCAGGGGTTAAAGTAGGTGGTGAGGAGGTAAAATAACATCTGTCAAAAGCTCTCTGAAGACCAACCCAAACCAAACACCGTTCGCTCTTATTGGAGCAAAGCAAGTGTTAAAAATAAAAAAAAATGGGGAAATGTGCATGTATTGATGGGATGGAATGTACTTTGTCCCGAGATGCACTTGAAACATCAGAATAATCACAGCTAATTATAGAGTTTTTTTTATTAATCAAGTCATAAATATGTTATTTATTGGTGTGCTTTGGACAAGTAGGGGAAGTGGAGGATGACTTCCATATGTAAATGTCCCTTTAGCATTCAATGGACAGACATCTAACAAAAATACGAGTAATGACACAAAATAACATAGACCACAATAAAGTCTTCTATGATGAGACTTTCATCTACAGCCAGTTCCTCTGTTCTCAGAAGGGTAGTGGGGCGGAAAAATCTGAATCCCCAACCACTCACTTGGGATTCAGATTTTTTTATATTTTTTTTAATTGGAGAAAACTTATTTTATTAAGAGAACGTACAAATGCCAGTATACAAATGAGGATTCAATTTTTTATAATACCTGTCTGTCCATCCAGCAGGTAAACTTAAACTTACACCCTGCTCTCCATAGAAGAGAACGGCACAGCATGAAAGTTTTAGTTTGCCGGCGGGGATTGGGGTGCAGAGCTGGGGAAGGGATCCACCTTTTGATCAGTGGCAGCTGGTGTTCCATCAGTTGAGAGCGGAGGGGGAGGGGCTGCAGACGGACCCAATCATACCCCCCTTCCTGTAGCTCCAGCCTGCACCACACCCCAATTTCCCCCCCCCCGTCAACAGCTCACTCAGCCTGTGCTAACAGCCGGCGGCGGCTTACCCCCTCAGTCTCTCCATGTTTCCCGGGATGTGTCTCCTCATAGGCCAATAGCATGGCTTCTCCTTTCGGCCAATCAGGTCTCACAACACGCTTACCTGTTTGGCCAGGAGGAGAATCAGTGTGATAATAGCGAATAATAATTTGCTATCGTCACACAACTGGGTGGGCCCCAAGCCCACCCTTATTTCTAATCCTATTGGAGCCTCTGGTTCTAATCGCATGCTTCAAAAAAGTACCCACCCATTGGAATACACAGTCTGGCGTCCTGCATGTAGATCAGGGGGCTGGACTCATGGATAGGGGGGGGAAGAGCCCGTGCACCCCTAATGGGCGGACCACCACTGTTTTTGGCAAAAACTGCAGCAGGAATTAGGAAATTCCTGCCACTGTCATTGAACCAGTGCTAGGGAGGGAGGGACAAATCGGCCCCGGACGGCTGAAATCCCGGGCAACCTGGACAGGTAAGTGTGCTTATTAAAAGTCAGCAGCTACAGTGTTTGTAGCTGCTGACTTTAAATTATTATTTTTTTACCGCCAGACCTCCGCTTTAATGTGTCTTTTGCGTACAGTTTATTAATGGATAGATATTATATGCACCGACCATGTGTTTTAATACTAATGTGATTTAATACTAATAAAAATATAATTTGCATGAAAGTAATATCAAACTACCAATAATGAAAATGTTTATGACTTTAATGAAACAACCACAATTTGCTTTGTGGAAGGTCCTATTGCCTAACCCGTGTAATTCCTCTTCTCCTCCTGGGATTTAGTGACAAATGAGTGAATCCACCTACAATGTTTCTTCCATCCAGCTGGGGCCCATCACACTCTCTTTTCTAAAGGGACAGCAGACAGGACCCCCATAAACAATAAAAACACACAATCCATGGGTCAGATAAATATTTTGGCTGCACCCGTTTATTATTGGTTTTAAATACACCTGGAATAGATATTAATAAATACATTCAAATAAACACAACCTAGTCACCATGGCTGTAGAAGACGTCTTTAAGAATTTCCCAAGAGACAGGTGGGACTAAACCCACCTGTCATCAACACCCCACAGCGCCCACATGTAAATCTGTGTTGAAAATGTCCAACCCAATGTTCGATAAATAAATCCCATTATCTCTGTATAAGCCAGGTAAACCTTCTAATTCTACATGCCTAAAGGACATGATCCCTTAGCCCCCTTTCACACTTGTACGACTTCAAAGTCGCGCAATTTTACCGCCATTTCGCACCCAGTATTTTACCGTGATTCGCGGCCGCAATTTCAATGAATGCCTGTGTAAGTGGCATCAAAATCGGACCAAAGTAGTTCAAGGACTACTTTGGAGTCGGCACTACTTAAAGTCGTGCCATTATGAATGGTAGTCATTGAAAATAATGGAGAATGACTTGTCATACGATTTTGCAGTCCAAAATCGTGAGACAAGTCGTATAAATGTGAAAGGGGACTAAAGCCCTCAACTGCCTTGTTCACTCTCTTGCTATTTTTTACCAAAGGTGGCAGAGGAGGAGTTTCAAGCCACCTCATTCTTGGCACAACCTCAGAAACAATAATCACTGTATCACAGTTAAAAACCGTGTAATTTCTAAAGTTGTTTTTTTTTTATTTGACCACTGTCATTGTCTCCCAGATGAACAATCAAAATATCTAGAGAGGGCAAATATTGGTGTTGCCTACCTACTTAAAAAAAATGGGTTGACCCACACCATACCGCTTTTACCACTTCAAAATGGGTTACATTTTAATGGGTCAAGACCTAGGTTTTCAGAGTATACCCTTACTCTGATAATTCAATACCATTCGTCATTACCTAAAATAAATTGAATTGAAGAACTAGGACGAATGTATAACAAGTAAATATCCGATTTCCACTTTATTAACCACTTGCTTACTGGGCACATAAACCCCCTTCGTGCCCAGGCGAAATTTCAGCTTCCGGCACTGCGTCGCTTTAACTGACAATTGCGCGGTCGTGCGACGTGGCACCCAAACAAAGTTGGAGTCCTTTTTTCCCCCACAAATAGAGCTTTCTTTTGGTGGTATTTGATCGCCCGTGCGGTTTTTATTTTTTGCGTTATAAACAAAAAAAGAGCGACAATTTAAAAATATATATATATTTTTTACTTGTTGCTATAATAAATATCCCAATTTTTAAAAAAATATATATTTTTTTTTTCTCAGTTAAGGCCGATACGTATTCTTCTACGTATTTTTGTAAAAAAAAAAAAAAATCACAATAAGTATTTTTTTTTTACTAGTAATGGCGGCGATCTGCGATTTTTATTGGGACTGCGATATTGCGGCGGACACATCGGACACTTTTGACACAATTTTGGCGCCATTCACATTTATACAGCGACCAGTGCTATAAATATGCACTAATTACTGTATAAATGTGACTGGCATTGAAGGGGTTAACACTAGGGGGTGAGGAAGGGGTTAAATGTATTGCCTGGGTGTGTTCTAACTGTGTGGGGGGAGGGGGGTGACTGGGGGAGGTGATCGATGCTGTCTCCCTATGTACAAGGGAAACAGCATCAGTCGCCTCTCACTGACAGGACGTGGAGCTCTGTGTTTACACACAGAGCTCCACGTCCCTGCTCTGTCACCGCCGATCGTGTGTACTTGACGGACATCGCGGCCGCCGGGTACACGCATCAAATCCTCGGTGATGCGTCGGGAAAAACACCACGGGGAATTACAAGTAAATCACGTCCAAAGACGTGACCTCGGCGCCTCAGGTCCGCGCTGTTGACGTGTTCTGTCAATGGCGCGGACCCGAAGTGGTTAACTTACCACTTTATTAACTTGTTTTACTATCTGTAACAAACTCTGAAACTCTAAGGGCAGCAAACTCCTTTTGCCAGACTGCTTTACATTGAAATGCGTAAGAATTGCAACCAAACTAATAAATCCTCCGGAACATCATGTGTGACTCTAACATTGGAAAAGGGGGGGGGGGGGGGTTAATCCAGAAATGGCAACATTTTCTAGGAGGTTATATTTAGCAAATAGAGATTATTCTAGTAGCAAAAGCGAACAGGCCTAAAAAGGACTGCATTTCTTTCAAACAGACCTTCTTATTATGAATGATAAGCAGTAAAAGAGTTTTTATCCCAGAATCTTTTCCTAAAGTCCCTCTGAACGGTATCAATGATACCCAAAAATTCCAGACAGGTAGAAAGTCTCTAATAAAAAGGAACAATCAAAGAAACAAAAAATCGAAATAATGAGTAATAAAAGGTAAACAAGTTCAACAAAAATGTTTTAGAGATTAAGAAAAGGACTCAACAGGAAACCGAACACCCTACGGCAGACATCAAAATGGAAATGCAAAGAGAATACCCAATGAGTTAAAACATAGGGGATGAAACGGCAAAAGCTGAAAAAGCTGATTTAATGTCAGCCTTTGCCAAAGAGGCTCCTTTACCCAATAAGAAGAAAGAGACGCTGCTCAAGACAGGAGCTCCCCAGTGGTAGTTACGATCCAAAAACCCAGTGGGTGCGGGCAATGCACAAGGCAATAACAAAGAAAAGAAGGAGATGGACAGCCACACTCCAACACGATACCAAAAATGTACAAAATGGTGCCTTTAATACCAGTAAAAAAATGACACTCCACAGCAATAAAAAAGCAAACAGTGGGGTAACAATGCTGACGCGTTTCACATCAATAACTGATGCTTAGTCATAGCTCCTTTACCCAGTTGCCTAAGTTTGATCAGCACATCCTCGAATGAAGCATAAGTGACTGATGTTAGGATATCCTCAACTTGATCATTAACTACTTGCCGACCAGCCGCCGCAGTTCTACGGCGGCAGGTCAGCTCCCCTGCGCGAGAGCCCGTAGCTCTACGTCAGCTCTCACAGCTCGCCCCCGAGTCCTGTGCGCGTGCCCGGAGTAAACACACAGCTCCTGGTCCTGTCAGGGAGAGAAATGCTGATCTTCTGTTTATACAATGTATGAGCAGTGATCAGTCATTTCCTCTAGTGAGTCCACCCCCCATACAGTTAGAACACACCCAGGTTACACATTTAACCCCTTCCTCACCCCCTAGTGTTAACCCCTTCACTGCCAGTGGCATTTTTAAAGTAATCAATGCATTTTTATTACACCGATTGCTATAAAAATGCCAATGGTCCCAAAAATGTGTCAGAAGTGTCCGCCATAATGTTGCAGTACCAAAAAAAAAATCGCTGATCGCAGCCAATACTAGTAAATATTAATAAAAATGGCATAAAACTACCCCCTATTTTTTAAACACTATATCTTTTGCGCAAACCAATCAATAAACGCTTATTGTGATTTTTTTTTTAATGAAAAATATGTAGAAGAATATGTATCGGCCTAAATTGAGGAAAAAAAAATGTATATATATTTTTGGGGGATATTTATTTATTTTCATTTTTTTCAAAATTGTCGCTCTATTTTTGTTTATAGAGCAAAAACTAAAAACCGCAGAGGTAATCAAATACCACCAAAAGAAAGCTCTATTTGGGGGAAAAAAAGGACGGCAATTTTGTTGGGGAGCCACATCGCACGACCGCGCAATTATCAGTTAAAGCGACGCAGTGCCGAATCGCAAAAAGTGATCTGGTCTTTGACCAGCAATAAGGTCCGGGGGTTAAGTGGTTAAAGCGGAAATAAACTGCACATTTTTTTTTAAACCCTGCAAGGTAAAGGCATAATGAGCTAGTATGCATTGCATACTAGCACATTATGAAATACTTTCCTTAGAATGAAGGCATCCTGTGGTCTGCTTACCACTCGCTGAGAGGGCTTCCATCTTCAGCTGGTCTTCCTTGTTCTCATGCTCTGGCCGTCTGATTTGCCACACCGCAATGACATCACTCTGTGAATGTGCGGGGGAGTCATGGACCGTGACACTCTGAAGGGACAGCACGAGTATGCTATGCCTTCAGAGCACATGCTCTGGTGATATCACCGGCTGCATGCAGTGTGAATATCTCGTAAACAGTGCAAGATTAGGAGATATTCACGATACCTATGGGTAAGCCTTATTATCCATTTCGTTCTTAAATATCTGACCGGGGAATACCTGCTAATAAGGGATCAAGGTGCAAGGATCCATCCAATCGCTCAGTACACTTAACCACTTAAGACCCGGACCAATACGCTGGTAAATGACCCAAGGTGTTTTTGCGATTCGGCACTGCGTCGCTTTAACAGACAATTGCGCGGTCGTGCGACGTGGCTCCCAAACAAAATTTGCGTCCTTTTCTTCCCACAAATAGAGCTTTCTTTTGGTGGTATTTGATCACCTCTGCAATTTTTATTTTTTGCGCTATATACAAAAATAGAGCGACATTTTTGAAAAAAAAAACACTATTTTTTACTTTTTGTATAAAAAAAATCAAATAAACTAAATTTTAGTCAAACATTTAGGCCAAAATTTATTTAGCCACATGTCTTTAGTAAAAAAAAAATCGCAATAAAAAAAAATAGCTACCTAGCGGGAACAGCGACACTAATACAGCGATCAGAAAAATGATCGCTTAGTGACGCTGGCAATAGGGAGTGAAAGGGTTAACTAGGGCGGTGATCAGGGGGTTAAAACTTTATTAGGGGGGGTGGGGGGGCTATCCTGAACCTAACACTAACTGTTTTTTACACTGCCTGTCACACTGACACTAAATGCAGTGATTAGATCACTGCATTCAGTGACACTGTGACAGGGGGGTGGGGGGGCGATCACAAGGGGTTAATATGCCTATGTGAGTGTGTGTCAGTGTTGTGTTGGTGCACACTTACTTGTGATGTCTTCTCTCATCAGCAGCGCTGGGAAACAGCACTGCGATGAGAGATTACATCATTTCCTCCTTCCTGTGTAAACACAGGAGGAGGAACTGACAGGATGGGAGCGCGCTCCCATTGGCTGGGAGCGATCGCGGGGGGGCGGGTATTCGCCGACATCCGCCCGCTGATCCCGGATCGCTCCCGGAGCCAGGGGGACCCCCGCACGCCGCGGAGGGGGTCCCGATGGGACCCCCGAACCGCACTCAGGCGGGGACGTAAATTTACGCCCTTGTGCCTGTACGTGCCATTCTGTGGCCGTATATGTGTGTGCGGGGGTCCTTAAGTGGTTAAATAAGCACTTTTTGACTCCCTCTTTGCTATCAAATAGGGGTCAACTTCATCTGCCCATCGCCGCTCGCCTCACAGCCTGTCAAGTCTTACCCTTCGGGCCCCCAGCTACTACTGGGTGGGGAGCGGAGGAAGATCACTCTGCCGGGGGAAGGCAAGAAAATAAGCAGGCAGGCAGCTGACTGGGACTTGAGCCAAGGCAGAAGAACATGCGAGCGGAGCTGAATGAGCTTGCGTCAGAAACTGTAGAAATATTCCCTCCACTCCGACCAGCACAAGATCATCAGAAAGGGGCACAGATAATGGAAAAAAATACACCCCCATAGCTAGTGGGAGCGGCAGAGCGGGGGGCGGGTGTAATTCAGACTTTTCTTTTTTATTTCTGCACTGACTGTCTTTGAAATTGCCCCAGCCCCTGTTCAAATCCAATCCAGGGACAAAACCGGGGACAGACTTGGTCCAGGGACAGTGTACTCAATCTGGGGACTGTCCCCTGAAACCGGGGATGTCTGGTCACCCTACTTTAGAGGTAAAGCTTTTGGGTCAGCAAAAGACCTCATTAATACGTGTTGGTACATGGAAGAGACAGTTTCGGCAAGAGTCATGAAGGCTGATATTAACCACTTCCTGACTGTGCTATAGCCAAAAGACGTAGAGTATGTCCTCAACATCACTTACCCTTTTTTTTTTTTAAATCAAAGAGTCGTTTATTGAAGAAAACAATATACAATAAGATACACTGTCATGTAAAGAGCGGCATCTCAAAAATAACATTATTCCCATACAAGAGGTACATGACTTACATTCCATATACAGGGGAGTAACAGTGCAAATTACAATCAGAATAACAATTACCGCTATACATAAAGAGACAGCAGGCAATGTGCAACAGAGTACATTGTATAGAACCCAAAAGCATATGTAGACAGCGTAAACCCGGGTTAAAGGTACCCCTCAACCGGGGGCAGTCATAGGCAAAACAACCCAAAACAAGCTATTCAATAAGAAGGTTGAAAGTGAAAGTGAGTGTGAGTGAGAGTGAAGCTACCACTTGAGTAAGAGCGGAGGGGGGAGGGGAAATCACTTACCCTTTAACCAGTTGCTGACTGCCCTATATTAGCTTTACTACTACAGGGCGGCCGCGTTGTGCAGGATCATGTATATATATTGGTGATCCTGCACTTCCAGGTAGCGGGTGCGAGTGCGCACCAGCTATGATTCTACACAGCGGGTCCCACGGGCTCGATGTCTGCCAGCATCTGTTGATTGTTTAGTGCACATGCAGAACGGGGATCTGCATCTGTTAGCAAGGCAGATCGCTGACATGGATCCATGCCCTCCCCTAGTAATATCACCTTCCACACTGTATAAAAGCACTGGCTAGGCACACAGTTAACCTTTTTTTTTTTTTTTTATTAACCACTTCAGGCCCGCGCTACCGTCGGATGACGGCAACAGCGCGGGCCTGAATATCCAACATGCCGTCATTTGACGGCATGTCATTCAAGCGTTCCCAGCGCGCGCTGTAGAGCGCGCTGCGGGGAAGCCCTGTGTTGTCCGTGTCCCTTGGACACGGCCAATCACAGATCGCGGCGAACGGCCAATCAGAGTGGCCGTTTGCGATGTGATCTGTGGGCGAATGAGAGATGATCTCTCATAGATCATCTCTCATTGCCGTTTTACACAGAGACAGCGTCCTGTCCCTGGAGAGGAGGAGCCCGATCTGTGTTCCTTCCTACATAGGGACACAGATCGGTCACCCCCCCAGTCACCCCTCCCCTCCCCCCACAGTTAGAACACACCTAGCATACACATTTAACCCCTTCCTCACCCCCTAGTGTTAACCCCTTCAATGCCAGTCACATTTATACTGTAATTAGTGCATATTTATAGCACTGATCGCAGTATAAATGTGAATGGCGCCAAAAATGTGTCAAAAGTGTCCCATGTGTCCGCCATAACGTCGCAGAACCAATAAAAATCACAGATCGCCGCCATTTCTAGTAAAAAAAAAATAATAAAAAATAATAATTCTCTCCCCTATTTTGTAAGCGCTATATTGCTTATTGCGATTTTTTTTTTACCAAAAATATGTAGAAGAATACGTATCGCCCTAAACTGAGGAAAAAAATGTGTTTTTTTTTTTTAATTGTGATATTTATTATAGCAACAAGTAAAAAATATTGTATTTTGGTGGCTTGGCGCGCAATGGAGAAGGCAGCTTGAACCGAGAGCTCCGTCGTTCTCACAGCCTAAAGCCCGTCTCTCTGCACAGAAATCTTGCAGGATGCGCAGGGGATCATACGGCACTCCACACACGAGATCCCGCCGCTCTTCGGCCACGTCGAAAGGGAGGAATATCGCTGACATTTTTAAGAACCAGGCTCCTACACGGGACAGCTCAGCGAGGTCCAAGATGGCGCGCACCGCACACACCGAGGAGGACTTTAGCGAGGACTCCCAATCCGCCCGAGGACTCTGGTAAGGGATATATACCCGCAACCACAGGCCCCTTACCTATGAGGACATGAACGGGAATAGCGGCGGACATAAAGTCCACGTTCTCGGCGGCTATCACGGACTTAAAATCCAACCTCGTGGTCCTCAATGGGAAAATGGATGCTGCTGAGATTGAGGGGAAACGCAGGGATAAGGAGATCCGCAGACTGGAGAAGGTCTCCTACACATATGCTGAACACTTTATTGACATTAACAGACACCTGGAGGACCTTGACAATAGGGGACGGAGGTGCAATATCAGGGTACGGGGGATCCCGAATCTGTAGAACCTGATCAAATTATGGTGGCGCTGCAGAGGGTTTTCAATGGCCTGCTAGAAAGGCCGGAAGACACCGCCATCGATTTTGTGCGCGCACACAGGGCGCTTAGAGCTAAAGGTCCTGACTCCCAGCCACCACGTGACGTTATCTGTTGTCTTCAGAGCTTCGCTCTAAAGGAGGACATTATGAGAAAAGCGCGCAGGAATGATCGTATCATACACAACGGAGAAACGATCATGCTCTTTCAAGATCTCTCCCAGATCACCCTAAAGAACCGTAGAGCGCTGCGCCCTCTTCTTGATAGGCTCAGAGAGAAGGACCTACGGTATACGTGGAGATTCCCATTTGCTCTCATGGTGAATCATGATGGCAAGCAGCATGTCTTGCGCTCTCCCTCCGACCTCCCTGATTTCTGCACCGCCTTGCGGCTTGACCTCATAGACCTCCCTGAGTGGTACCAAGAATTCCGTCTGATACCAATAGAAGGAGCTCCTCCGACCTCCCCGCTGACTTCCCCTGACAACAGGTCCTCTAAGAAGCTGAAGACTTCTCGCCGAAGTGGATCCCAGGCTGGCTCACAGGCGGGCACGCCTAACAATAAGCCGCATTCATCCAGGGCTCTGGATGACTTCTGAATGGAACATATGGCCGCATGATCGATCCTGGTTGAACCCCTGTACAGGCACCCATGACTTATCCTATCTGCCATTTGGAGGTGCTTTGTTGTCCCCCCCACCCCGTTCCGCGCGCACTGTATACTGGCGGCTGCTCGTTACTATAGTTCTTGTGGACATAGCCGTGTTCTCCTCGCAGCAACTCGTCGCTCTAGGTCCGGTGAGAACTCTGTTGGCCCGCACTTCGAGTTAATGCACTGTGAATTTCCTTCTGGCTCTTGGCTCGTGGGGTGGGTTGTTGCGGGGTGGGGGTGGGGATGGACATAGCAGCCAAGCTTATATATGTTTAAGTGAACTCAAGCCAACTTCGGCCTGCCAATGGATCCTGGTCACTCAAGTTTTGCTGCTACTGGCACTCGTTGCTTTGTGTTGGACATCATGGGGTGTCTTGGGTGGACGGGCAGGGGGGGTTTACCTGAAGAGTGACCCACATGGCCGCCACCTTTTTCTTATGGGGTCGATTATGTTTTATTACTGTTTTATGTTTGATTTTACCTGTTGCTCTCCGCCCGAAACTTGTTCCTGCTAGCTTCCCCTGCTAGGTTTATGCTATTTACCTGCACCATACTGTGCAGAGATGACACATATATTGCTTTTTTTTTTTTTTTTTTTTTTTTTTTGGAGGCTGTGAGTCGACCACTCCGGATCACACGACCCTTTCAATAGTTTTTTATATTTTTTTTAGTCGTGTGGCGATATCGGCTCTCCCCTAGCTGCCTTGCTACCCCCCACGGAGTACGTTGTGAGGGGCCCCTAGTGGTTCATCACAACATACTAATTGATATCCTTGAAACCATATTAGGTCCAAAGGAAGATTACTTGCTTTCTCTAATTCCCTCATTTTACTAATACTTTCTAACTTTATCTCCCTCCCCCCCCCCCCCCCCCCCCCCCCTCCCTTGTCTTGTCTTACCGATACACAGCTTCAAGCCCACTGTCTCTCTGACCCTCTTGACACATCGTCTTGACCCCGGTGGGGCCCCAAGACTCTTGATGAAAACTGTGGTTCTGCAATTAACATTTGTCTTCTCCTTGTTTGGTCTCGCACTTGCTCTCATCCATTTACAGCAGCCCACCATCTCTCTCTGCGTCCGCAAGATGGCATACTCTTCCCTTGGTCGGAACCCTACGGTGATCTCACATAATGTAAGAGGGCTAAACATCCCTGAGAAAAGGGCCACCCTTTTGAGGGAACTCAAGAAAGGTAAGCCGAAATTTGTTTTCCTACAGGAAACACACTTTAAGACTGCCCAAATACCAAGGCTCACCGACTCCTATTTTCCTGAAGCTTATCATGCCACACAACCTTTGCGAAATCAAAAGGTGTGACCATTTTAATAAGTAGACACGCATCCTTTGCTGTAACTGACAAACTCATTGACCCAGAGGGAAGATTTATCTTCCTGAAGGGGCAATGTAATGGGGTACCCCTCACATTGGCCAACGTGTATTTCCCCAATTCCTCGCATCTCGCGTTCTGCAGGAACACACTGTCTCTGCTTCAGGGATTCAGCTCCGGCTGTGTTATCCTGGGGGGAGACTTTAACATTCCACTGAACCCCTTAACTGATACCTCAACAGGCAAGTCATCTATCACCTACAGGATACTTAAGAGTATTAAGTCCATGTTAGGATCTATGCAACTGATAGACTCTTGGCGATTTACTCACCCAGAGGGCAAAGATTACACTTTCCATTCCATCCCCCACGATCGCCATGCTCGGATAGATTATATTTTTTGCTACCAGAGGGATCTACACATACTGACTGAAGCCCACATAGGCATACAGTCTATATCGGACCACGCCCCAACCTCACTGTCTCTCGACCTACACGCACGTCCCCCTAAGCCCAATTCCTGGAGACTGAACTCGTCCCTACTACTGACTGACCCACTGCTACTCCCTGACCTTACCCTCTTCCTGAGGGAATTTTTTGACCGCAACGCCACCCCGGGAATGGACCCTCTGACAGTATGGGAGGCACACAAATGCACAGTGAGAGGTGAGCTCATTAGATTAGGGTCACAACGCAAACGAGAAAGGGAAAAAGTCATTAAAACCCTCGCAGATAAGATTCGCAGACTTGAGACACTCCACAAGCAGTCCCTCTCTGAACGATCAGCCTGTACGCTCCTCACTGCTAGAAAAGAGACTTCAACAGCTCTTAGACTCTAAGGCCAAGCGCCTTTTATTCTTTAGAAAGAAGGTATACTACGAACATGGCGACAAATCAGGCAGATTCCTGGCCAAGGCCCTGAAAACCGCAAGTACAGTGCACAACATTGGAGGAATACGTAATAAGTCAGGGTCACTTGATGTCACCACCGATAAAATAGCCCGCCACTTTCATGACTACTACTACTCGACTCTCTACAACCTGCCAGTCCAAGGACACCTTACCAACCCCACTAAAACTAGAAGCCAAGTGATCAGGGAATATCTGACAGAGTCTGCTCTCCCCTCCCTACCGGAGGATGTGGCCCTTCAACTAGAGTTACCCATAAACAACTCAGAACTACAGTTAGTTGTTCAGGATCTTAAATCGGGGAAAAGCCCAGGCCCGGATGGATTCACCTCCATTTATTATAAAACTTTTACCGGCCTCCTCGTTGATCCCCTACGCAAAGCTCTGAACTCCTTGGCCTCCCCCAGAGATGTACCCCCTACATTCCTCTCAGCACACATAGCTGTCTTGCCAAAGCCCAACAAAGATCCCCAAAATTGCGCCAGCTACAGGCCGATTTCACTCCTCAACTTGGATGTCAAGTTGCTGGCGAAAGTTCTGGCCAATAGACTTCGCCCTTTTCTACACGACATTATCGGTCCGAGCCAAGCAGGCTTCATGCCCGGTATGGAATCTAGGGACAATGTCATTAAAGCCCTTAATCTAATATACGCCGCCCGTACCCAGAAAATCGAGGGTCTTCTCTTGTCTACAGGACGCTGAGAAGGCCTTCGATAGAATTGCCTGGGACTATATGATGGACACCTGTCGGCATATAGGCCTGGGGTCGCACATGAGGTCCTGGATCTCCGCTCTCTATAAGAACCCCTCAGCCAGTATTAAGGTTAACGGCTCCCTGTCAGAACCGTTCAAAATAAATAATGGCACTAGGCAGGGCTGCCCCCTTTCACCCATCCTCTTCATTCTTTCCCTTGAGCCTCTTATTAGGAGGATCATTGCTGAGAGAGTGATACATGGTTTTTCGGTGGCCGGTACGGAATATAAGGTAGCGGCATACGCCGACGACTTGCTTTTCTTCCTGACGGACCCTCAGACATCCTTGACGTCCCTCATGCAGGAATTTACGTTGTTTGGTCACGTGTCCAATTTTAAAATTAATTTTTCAAAGTCGGAAGCGCTAAACCTAACCGTGCCGGCGCAATCACTGGAGAACCTTAAAGCTACTTGCCCTTTTAGATGGGAACCGTCGGCCCTTAAATACTTGGGTGTTTGGCTAACGCCAGACGTGTCCCAGGTTTACGCTCGCAATTTCCCCCCCCTTCTTGCAACAATCGATAAAGACCTGAAGCTATGGAATTCTCGCAATTTCTCATGGTTTGGGAGGGCAGCTATCTGCAAGATGGTTATCCTGCCAAAGCTTTTATACCTGTTCCGCAATCTACCAGTTAGGATTCCCCTGAAATTTTTTAAACTTGTCTCCGCAATACAACAAAGATTCATCTGGGCTCACAAACCCCCTAGAATCAAAGCCAAACTACTAGCACTTCCCAAACATAGGGGGGGCATGGGGACCCCCGACTTCCAGAACTACTATTTTGCTGCACATATCACAAGGATAATAGATTGGCATTGCCATCGCAATATTAAAGACTGGATACGAATTGAGGACGATCTTTGCCCCATCCCCTTACGTTTCTCCCCATGGTTGCAATGGACTGGTTACCCTGCACCTCTAAAAACGCACCCACTGATAGGGACCACACTGAGAATTTTCCACAAAGTGTCAGAGACAACTAACTTATCTTCATCGCTGAGTCCACTAACCCCCTTGGTAAACAATCCTGATTTCCTTCCGGGAATGGAGAGTTGCTCTCTTCTTCCCTCGGGTACCACTAGACCCATGCTCGCCCTGGACTGTTTCCGGGACGGCATGTTTCGAGACTATAGCGACCTCAAAAGAGACTTTAATAGTCCTGACCTCCCTCTATGGACGTACTTCCAAGTGAGGAGCTACATAAACCGAACAACTAGGAATTCCAATTTTAATAGGAGGCTTACGGAGATGGAGTCGGTGTGCCTGGCGGGCGTACCTATACAAAAATCTACCTCGATTTCATATGCCTGGCTCAGGGATCAACCAGTACAGGGAGATGACGGATTCAGAGAGAGATGGTCACAGGCTCTGGACATCCCGATATCCGGGCCCCAATGGAGGAAATCGTGCACTTTTGCTCATAAATGCTCTTTGAGCACCAGAACACAGGAAACAGCGTACAAATTGCTCACCCACTGGTACGTTACCCTGGTGAAACTACACTCTTGGTTCCCGCAAACACCTGATACGTGCTGGAGATGTGGTACAGACAGGGGCACCCTGATCCACATATGGTGGCAATGTCCATTAATTGCCCCCTATTGGCAGAAAGTGTGCGAAACAATACGGTTGATCACAGAAACAAAGCTCAAACTTGATGCTGCATGCTGCCTTCTACATATCTCCAACATGTCCTATCGGTGCTACAAAAACTCACTAGTTAGACACCTTTTGAACGCGGCCAAGGCACTTGTGCCCCTGTTTTGGAAGTCATCTCGGGTCCCTTCGATCCGTGATTGGTTGTCCAGGGTAAAAGAACTTTACGATATGGAAGAAACGGTGGCCCAATCCTCTGATCGCACTGAAAAGTTTTTCCAAATATGGTCACCATGGGTCCAATTTAAATGTTCTGCGGACTTTGACAGGCTGGTGATGGTGACCTAATTCACTTAATGATTGACATATGTCTTTGGACACTCGGCTGCAGCTGCCACGTGTCTCCCCTCCCCCAGTGTTTCACCCTTCACTCCCCACCTCCCCCCCCCATCCCACCTCTTCTGCCTTTTTTCTTCTCCTTCTCTTTTTACACTTCCGCTTACAGATGCTTCTTATGTCACGAGACGATTGATCGGACTGCTACAACCTGAAGCTCTATGACTTGTATTTCATGAGGCAATTCCTACAATACACATCTGCTCCTCGATAATTGCTTCTTATTTTGATAAGACACAAGGAGTTATTGTAGATGCTACAAGTTTTGCACTGTATAATGGATGATTTACAGTTTATATTTTGCATATTCTGGGAGCTGCGTCTCCCACTGTTGCCCTGTTTATTTTTCTTTCAATAAACTGGATGTTATAAAAAAAAAATATTGTATTTTTCTTCAAAATTGTCGCTCTTTTTTGTTTATAGCGCAAAAAATTAAAATCGCACAGGCGATCAAATACCACCAAAAGAAAGCTCTACTTGTGGGGAAAAAAGGACGTACATTTTGTTTGGGAGCAACGTCGCACGACCGTGCAATTGTCAGTTAAAGCGACGCAGTGCCGGAAGCTGAAATTTTACCTGGGCAGGAGGGGGGTGTAAGTGCCCAGTATGCAAGTGGTTAAACAGTTTATTAAGGTGCAAAAAAAGATACAACTACAAACGTATATATGAAGAAGCATTTGCGTAGAAACCTCAGTTCAAATACAATATAACCATTCTGGTCATACAGTACATAGCACAACATACTGCATGTACCCAGTAACCCTGGCTATGAGGGCAGTGCCAGAGTAGGTGACCAAAGGTGCCCAGAACCTCTTAATGGGCAAAACCTAGCTATACGATCTGGGGTGAGGTGAGATCTGTGAAGGATGAAGCTCTGGACGAGTATGTCTGAACACAGTTAATTGATTACCCCTGATGCTTAACCCCTTCCCCGTTAATAGTACAGTGACATTGTATATTTTTAGCACTGATGACTGTATTGGTGTCACTGGCCCCCAAAAAAGTGTTAGTTTCCAATTTGTGTGCTACAATATTGCAGTACCACTATAAGTCACTGATCACCGTCATTACTAGTAAAAAAAAAACAAAAAAAAAAACATAAATATATGCCATGTAGACGCTATAACTTTTGCGCAAACCAATCAATATACACTTATTGGTATTTTTACCAAAAACATGTAGCAGAATACACATTGGCCTAAATTTTTGAAGAAATTCAAACTTTGTTTACATTTTTTTTACAAAATTGTCGGACATTTCTGTTTATAGCGCAAAAAATTTAAAAATTCAGAGGTGACTAAATACCAGTAAAATAAAGCTCTATTTGTGGGGGGGACAACATTTTTATTTGGGTACAGTGTCGCATGACCGCACCATTGTCAGTTAAAGTAACACAGAGCCATATCGTAATCTTGACAAAAACTTGTCATAAACACATCATAGATGCCATGGGAGCATTAATAAGCATTACTTTATTCTTCATAACCAACACACGTGTGAATGAGCCCCAAGACAGCTGAATTGACAGCTGTGAGCACATAGCTGCTGCTGCCAAAGCCGTATTCTGTAATGACAGGTTGTCTGTGGCCCCCGGCAGCCTATCATTGCAGTGTACAGGCTCGGTGCTCGCAGCTATCCACACACAGCTGTCAGTCCAGCAGCAAGTACCAGTAGATTCTTGACACTGGGATTTACAACATGGCAAAACAGCTGTGTGAATGGAGCACGAGAAAATTAAAGTGTAAGAAAGAATTTGTTCATTCGAGAAAAAAAGTGTGTTACTTCTTGAATGTCAGTCTTTCGGGTCACAGGGGAAATCCACATTCAGTTTATATCACAGGATGTTGTTCAATATGACAATTAATGTTTTCCTCAAAAGCAAATATCAAGTGGAAGAGATGCTGATGGGGGATAAATAAGGCATTAACCCTTTCACTGCCAGGCCCTGTGCTCCATTTTTACACCTCAGATTTCCAGGCCATTTTTGCAAATTTTTCATTGCTTTTTTTATTTTTCCCTTACAGGTTTCAGAGTTTGTTAAAGACCCCCCAAATCATATTTTCTGAAAGGACATGACCAGTAGAATACAAATAAGGTGCTACAAATTTTTAGGGGTACAATGATATTTGCAAGTGTTTACCAAAGCAATATTTTCACTAAAAATACATTAAAAAAACATTATTCGAAGATACAAACACAGCAAATTGTATAAAATTCCCACTAAATATAAAAGCTTAACCTGTATTGAGTTAATAAATAAATATTAGTAAATTTTAAGTTTGCGCCTTTTTTAAAATAGTGAAAATTGGGATGTACGCAAAAGTTTCTTAGAAAACTCTGGAGGTTTTCCTTTTTCACTTACAGCTTTTAGAAATTTGTAAAAGACCCCCCAAACCATACATTTTCTGAAAGCACATGACCAGTAGAATAAAAAGTAGGTGCTACTGATTTTTTTAAGGCAGCGCAATATTTGGACAATTGTTTATCAAACAATATTTTCACAATAAAATACACTAAAATCATTAATAGTGCATTCATACATGGCAAAATGTACATAATTCCTGCTAAATTCCTAGTAAGGTTAATAAATAACAAATACTGTATTTATCTTCATATAACGTGCCCCGGGGTTATAGCGCGCATCCCCAGCCTAGAAGGAAAATTCCTGGAAAAAAAAGAAATACTTACAGTTTGGATGTCCCTCGTCGGTGTCTTGCCCGGCGGCCTTGTCCGGTCCGGCGTCCTTCTGCGGCCATCGTGGTGTCCTCCCCCCTGTGTTTTTTAGCCGATCCCCACTTCCCGCGCTGTGTTTGAACCACTCCGCCGACATATACCGAGCACAGTAAACTCGGGCACGCTCGGCTCCTCTTGCGAAAAGGACGTACAGGACACACAGGACGTGACCACGAATGGAGCCGAGCCTGGCCGAGTGTACCCGAGCGTACTGCGCTCGGTATATTTCGGCGGAGTGGTTCAAACACAGCGCGGGAAGTGGGGATCGGCGAATATCGTGCACCCACGATTTTTCCCTGATTTTAAGGGGAAAGACGTGCGTGGTATATGCCGATAAATACGGTATGTGTATGTTTTAAGTTGTACCTTTTTGTGAAATGGTGAAAACTGAAGGTAAAGAAACTGTAAATAAAAACAATTTACTCTAAAAATCCGGAGGATACCATTTTTTATTTACAGCTTTCAGAATTTGAAAATACCCCTCAAACTAGAAAATTTTAAAGCACATGACCTGTAGAATGAAATAAAAGTGCTACTGTTTTTTTGTGCCTGGCAATAATTGCACAAATGTTCATCATATTGCTATTTTAACAAAAAATACACTACAATCATTAATAGTGCACATAAACATAACTTACAAAATTCCTGCTAAATTACTAGTAAAGCATCGTTCACATGAGGCATACTAAAGTGTATGCCCATGGGGGGGGGGGTATGTTTACCCGCAGAGGGTACACAGGTGTTCTGTGCAACCCTGTAGAGGCAGTTCCATGCTGCTATTCCTAATCTGACATCCGTGTGAGTACATGACCCCAAACGCAGATAGTGTGAGCTCAAGGACATGCATGTGGATCTACATGGATGTAAAATTGCGAGCAACGGCTCTGCTGGTGCAGGTGCTACATCCCAAATGGCATCAATGGGACTGCCTGCACAGATATGCACACAACACCTGTGCGCCCCCTGTAAACGTATGCTCTGTATGCCCTATGTATGCCCTATGTGAACAAGGCCTTAGGCCTCATTTCACACAAGCACACCAATCGGGGTCTGCCTGTCCATTTTTCAGATGAGCCCAATCGGACCACCCATTGTCCTCTATGGAGTGGCTGATGTAAAGACATGTGTCCGTTTACACCCACCTGCATCCGATCCAGTCCAGTCTGCTAAAAACAGACGGGGGGATTCCATTCTCCATCCATCTAGCAGATTGGATTGGATGGTATATGATGGAAATAGACAGGCAGTCTGTTTCCATCCGACTGCCCCATAGAGAACAGCAGGCTGTGTCCGTGTCCACTCTGCATCAGTGGAGCGGATATGGACCTTTCATGCGCCTGCTCAGCTGAAGGGTGCCAGACTCATACATTTGTATGAGGTTTTATTTTATTTGAGCCTGAGGCTCTAATTGGCTTAAAATAGGTTGGGCTCGGGCGCATTGCATTGCACCCCAAGCCCACCCACTTTAATAATTAATACAGTGCCTTGCGAAAGTATTCGGCCCCCTTGAACTTTGCAACCTTTTTCCACATTTCAGGCTTCAAACATAAAAGTATAAAACTGTAATTTTTTTTGAAGAATCAACAACAAGTGGGACACAAGTGGAACAAAATTTATTGGATATTTCAAACTTTTTTAACAAATAAAAAACTGAAAAATTGGGCGTGCAAAATTATTCAGTCCCTTTACTTTCAGTGCAGCAAACTCTCTCCAGAAGTTCAGTGAGGATCTCTGAATGATCCAATGTTGACCTAAATGACTAATGACGATAAATAGAATCCACCTGTGTGTAATCAAGTCTCTGTATAAATGCACCTGCACTGTGATAGTCTCAGGCCCCATACACACGAGCGGACAGATTTGTTCAAATCTGTCCGTCCGACAGATTTGAACAAATCTGTCTGCTGGGATTTTGGTTTGCTCGCGTGTACACACGAGCAAACCAAAATCCCCGCCAGCAGACGGCGCGCTGACGTGTCGGTGACGTGGCGGTGACGTATAATACTTTCGCAAGGCACTGTATTTGCTATTGTCTTCCAGCTTCTCCTCCTGGCCAATCAGGATGGATTGGGCTGGCCGGGAGGGGAAACTGAGGAAGCCATAAAGGGGTGAGTGTGGGGGGGGGGCATCGCTATGGAGAGACTGAGTGGGGCGGACCTTTTAGTACTATGTTTGTGGTTTTTTTTTTACAGTTTTTTTTTTTAGGGGGGGGGGGGGGTTCTTTGGTAAGATATTGTTTAGTATATTTGTTCACACAGAAGAAATCCAAGATTCTAATGCCTTTGGAAGAGACAGTGGATTAAACCCCAAAGCAAACATTTATTTTAACCACTCGATTTTACATTTACACTTGAAACAAACAAAAAAAAAGGAATAAAAAAAGAAAAAGAAAAATGAATGTTTGTTGATTTTCCCAGCAGCAGATTTACGCCTTCATGCCTTGCCTGTCTTCTGATAACCCAACCATCTTTCTTTCATGAGAAAAGGCTGATAGAAAAACACTGGAAATTCACTACTGAATGTTTTATTTTAAAGTTAATCTTTCACTTTTATCTAAATTAACATTTTAAAAACCCACACAATTTCTATGTAAAATACAAAAATAACTATAGGCAATATTTTCCAGTGTCAAGTGTTTGGCCATTTTTAGATAATATAGCGATGCGTGTGCTGTGAGGCTTTTTCCGCAATGGTTGGTGGTGTTCCCATATTTGGTGCTGACGTCTTGTTCATACTAACAGAAGCTACTGTATATATTCTATGTAGACACACTTCACATTCACTGACCTATGTATGCCTTGCCTGCAGATTGTATAACAGGATTTAATTCTAATGCCTTTGGAACAGACAGGAAAAGTCCAAATTGATGTAGTGAATAATAGAAAAATCACATAAAACAGCCAAAGCATTACAGGGAGGTAAGATAACGCTCCCTTTATCAGGTTTTATACTAACTCTGGGATTAAACCCCAAAGCAAACATTTATTTTAACCACCTAATGACCATTTTTTGCGATCCGGCACTGTGTCAATTGCGTGGTCGTGTGACGCTGTACCCAAACAAAATTGATGTCCAATTAAAAATAAAAATAAAGAATTTCTTTCTCAGTTTAGTTCGATATATATTCTTCTACATATTTTTGGTAAAAAAAAATATATCAATAAGCGAATTTTGATTGGTTTGCGCAAAAGTTATAGCGTCTACAAAATAGGGAATAGATTTATGGTATTTTTTTTTTTTTTTTTTACTAGAAATGGTGTTGATCTGCGATTTTTAGCGGGACTGCGACGACATTGCGACGAACAGATCGGACACATAACTGACATTTTTGACAGTAATCAGTGCTAAAAATATGCACCGTTATTGTACTAATGACACTGGCAGGGAAGGGGTTAACATCAGTGGCGATCAAGGGGTTAAATGTGTTCCCTGCATGTGTTTTCTAACTGTATGGGGGATGGGCTGACTGGGGAAACATAAGGATCCATCTTCCTGCATAGCAGACGTCTTGCCTGATCCTACTTTGGCCTGCGACTTGTGCTCAGATGATCTTAAAGGGGAACTCCACGCCAAATAAAAAAAAACGCCATAGGTTCCCCTTTAAGAGCATACCAGGCCCTTTGGTCTGGTATTGATTTTAAAGGGAACTCCTATGCTGAAAAACGGAATGGGGATCCCCCCAAAATCCATACCAGACCCTTATCCGAGCACACAGCCTGGCTAGTCAGGAAAGCAAGCACCCCCTCTCTTGAACCGTACAAGGCCGCATGCCCTCAACATGGGGTGGTGAGTGCTTTGGGTCAGGGGGACGCTGAACCTTCCCACCCCAAAGCACCTTGTCCCCATGTTGATGAGGACAAGGGCTTCTTCCTGGCAACCCTGGCCGTTGGTTGTCGGGGTCTGCGGGCGGGGGGCCCCAGATTCCTGCCCCCCATCCTATGTGAATGAGTATATGGGGTACATTGTACCTCTACCAATTCACCTGGGGAAAAAAGTGTAAAAAAAAACAAAAAACAACTACACAGGTTTTTAAAGTAATTTATTACAGGGCATGGTGGGTGGTGACGTCATAAGGGGCGAGCCTCCGGTGACTCCGTCCAATAGCAATATAACCACTTGACCACTGGGCACTTAAATACCCTTCCTAACCAGACCAATTTTCAGCTTTCGGTGCTCTTACATTTTGAATGACAATAACTCAGTCATACAACACTATAACCAAATGAAATTTTTGTCCTTTTTTTCCCACAAATAGAGCTTTCTTTTGGTGGTATTTGATCATCTGTGGTTTTTATTTTTTTCGCTATTAATGAAAAAAGAACGAAAATTTTGTAAAAAAAATGAATTTTTCTTCATTTCTATCATAACATTTTGCAAAAAAGTAATTTTTCCTCATAAATTTGACCTAAAATGTATACTGCCACATTTTTTTGGTAAAAAAAAAAAAAATTTGGGATATTATTTAGTCTGGGTGGAAGTTATAGGGTCTACAAGCTATGGTACCAATTTCTGAAAATTGAACAATTTGATCACATCTGATGTACTGACAGCTTCTGTAATTTCTTGAGACCCTAACAAGCCAGTAAAGTACAAATACCACCCAAATGACCCCTTTTTGGAAAGTAGACATTCCAAGGTAGTTAGTAAGAGGCATAATTAGTTTTTTGAAGTTGTCATTTGTTCCCACAATTCTTTGCAAAATTAGGATTTTTTTTTTTAACACCATATTGTCATTATAACAGGTTATTTCTCTCACATGGCATGTATATTCCACAAATGACACCACAAAATATATTCTGCTACTCCTCCTGAGTATGGCAATACCACATGTGTGAGACTTTTACACAGCGTGGCCACATACAGAGCCCCAACACCGAAGTAGCAACTTCAAGCATTCCAGGAGCATAAATTACACATCTAATCTCTCAACCACCTATTACACTTTTGAAGACCCAGGAGCACCAGGACAATGGAAATGCCCACAAAGTGACCCCATTTTGGAAAGCTAACACCCCAACGTATAATCTATGAGCCATAATGAGCCTTTTGAACAGTTCATTTTTTTGCCAATGTTTTTGGAAAATGTGGGAAAAAAATGAAAAAGCTTTTTTTTTACACAAAGTTGTCCATTTATAGGATATTTTCAACACATAGCATGTACATAGCAAAAATTACACCCCAAAATATATTCTGCTGCTCCTCCTGATTATGGCAATACCACATGTGTGAGACTTTTACACAGCCTGGCCACATAGAGACCCAACATCCAAGAAGCACCATCAGGTGTTGTAGGGACACAATTACACATCCAATTTCCTTACAATCTATCACATTTTTGAAGGCCCTTCATATTTCTAACATAGCATGTACATACCAAGAATTACATCCTAAAATACATTCTGCTGAGTAATGGGTAAAAAAAAAAGTTTACCTGTGGTTTTAGTAGTGCAATTGTCCACAGGAGGAGAGCCCTGATCCAGGCAGCAGGCAGGGACGTGGTCAGCGACAGTGAATGGAATTGTCCAGGCAGCAGGCAGGAATTTTGTCCATAGTCGGTACAGGCAGGGATACTGTCCATATATAGTCCAGGGCCAGTGCAAGTAGAAACATTGCCAGCAGTGCCAAAATATTGGTCCTGGTAGTAAGCAGGTACATGGTCCAATTAGCAGGCCAAGAAAGAATGGGGACAGGGGTAGAGGCTTCTCCCACCCAAATCTCTTTGAAGCCTCTGGGCAACCAGACCCTAATCTGGGAATGAGAAAACTAAAAATGTAGTTTTTTCATCCAGAAAAACAATTCTGGAGCCCCTCACATATGTGAGACCCCTGTGTTCCCGCTAGCATAGCAGGGTAAAAGATCAATCCAAGGGGCAGGCAAAAAACGTGGTCAAACAGTCCAGGGTCAGTTCCAGAGCAGGCAGAAGTAGGTACAGTTTAGCGTTAGGCAGAAGCGTAGTCGTATAACAGGCCAGGGTCAGTTCCAGAGCAGGCATGGTAGGTACAGTTAAGCGTTGGGCAGAAGCGTAGTCGTACAACAGGCCAGGGTCAGTTCAGGAGCAGGCAGCGGTATGTACAGTGGCATAAGCGGTGTGGCCGTAAAAGACAATTACGTTTACCATACTTTCCTAATAATCTAGAACAGAATGGTAACGGCGGAAACATTGACTCAAACAAAGGCCTGGTTGGGAAGGACAATCAGGGCAATGATATGTAGTGTCTCTTCTAGTTCCTCCTTTGGTGCACACCCGGCATCTCTTTTGACGTTTTCGGCCTGATTCATTGGGGGGGATTTTCTCAATAAAGTGGCGTTCATGGAGTCTGCTCACGCAATCAGAGCGAATGCCATCTGGTGAGTCTATAAGGCAGGAGATAATTACTTCTTGGTAACAGAGATAAGATAAGGGGGTCCTTGTAGATTTACGGTAAATGACATAAGTGTTGTAAATGGCCAAACTAAAAAGATATATGGAGACTTTTTTATACCAATGGCGGCTTTTTCTTGTGGGAAGATAGGGTTCGAGCATCTGATCATTGAAATCGACTCCCCCTATGAACAAATTATAGTCTTGAACACATTGTGGTTTTTGGACAGGGCCGTTTCTTCTCAGGATTTCCACGTGGGTGTCATCATGTATCGTTGAGAGCATGTGGACATTTCGTTTGTCCCTCCACCGGATAGCCAATACTTCCACATTCCGCAAAGACGCCGTTTCCCCTTTTTGCAGTCTTTCCATAATGAGCCTTAGCGGGAAACCCTTCCTATTGGGTCGCACTGTACCACATGCTGGAGTGCCCATCCGGTGAAGGTTGCGGAAGAGGGGCAAGCTTGTATAGAAATTATCCACATAAAGGTGGTAACCCTTTCCAAGGAGTGGATATACAAGATCCCAAACAATCTTTCCGCTGGCTCCAATATATTCTTGACATTCAGGGGGATTCAGTTGGGTGTCCTTCCCTTCGTACACCCGGAAGGCGTAGACGTACCCCGTGACCCGGTCACATAGCTTGTAGAGCTTAACCCCATATCGGGCCCTTTTGTTTGGGATATACTGCTTTATGCCAAGCCTGCCTGTGAAGTGGACCAATGACTCATCCACGGAAATATTTTGGTCGGGGACAAATAACTGGGAAAATTTCTCAGAGAAAAAATTTAGAAGTGGCCGAATTTTAAATAATTTGTCATGTGATGGGTCATTTCGGGGAGGGCACTGGGTGTTGTCGTTGTAATGGAGGAAACGCATTATCATGTGGTATCTGAATCTTGACATGGTGGATGAAAAAATTGGCATATGATGGATGGGATTTTTGGACCAATATGCGTACGATTCATTTTTTTTTGTGAGCCCCATGTTAAATGTTAGGCCTAAAAATATTTTAAATTCCTCCACTGTCAATGCTCTCCATTTATAGGGACGGGCGTAACTGGAATCAGGGTGGTCTGTGATAAATTGTTGTGCATAGAGGTTGCACTGGGCCACGATGGAGGATAATAGGTCTTGGGTAAAAACTAAATGAAAAAAATCAATAGGGGCAAAGTTCTCTGTGTTCCCCTGAACACCTAGCTGGGCGGTGAAAGGGGGGATGTTTGCTGCTCCTGAATTGGGGGAAGCCACATAGGGTTTTCAAGGGCATAGGGAAGGCTGGCATGGGTCCTAACCCTTTGGGGCTGAGATTCTGACACACTGCTGGTTCTTGGCCTTTGCTGCAGTGGTACTTCATTTCTTCTGGATGGCACTGAACTGCTTGTTGATGCCACTGCATCTCTGGTGGATCGCACTGAGCTGCTAGTTGATGCCACTGCATTTCTGGTGGATCGCACTGAGCTGCTGGTTGACGCCACATCGCTACTTGTGGTAGCCTGCTGCTCCATGTCAATATGTCTTCGTTTCATGGGCACACTTTGCTCTTCCTCTGAATCTGAAGAAGACCCACTGCTTTCAGCCGGTTCATATTCTGAATCAGAATCAGAGAGCTCCCCGCTGCTCTCGTCGGTCAAGCACATATGCTGGTATGCCTCCTCAGTGGTAAAAAACTTTTTTGCCATACTGGTGACTGTGGGCTGTGGTGACTTATGGGCACTCTAGTGGCACTGATGAGTGCTGTAGTGGTGCAGATGAGCACTATAGTGGCGCTGATGTAGTACTGATGGCACTAATGTGGCACCGATGAGAACTGTAGTGACAATGGGCACTGTAGTGGCACTGATAGAGCACTGGTGGCACCAATGGAGCACTGACAGACACTGGTGGCACAAATGGGCACTGGTGTGGCACTGATGGACACTGGCGGCACCGATGGGCACTGGTGTAGCACTGATGGAGCACTGGTGGCACTGATAAGCACTGTAGTGGCACTGGTGGTGCACTGACGGGCACTGATGGGCACTGTAGTGGCACTGATGGACACTGGCAGCACCTATGAGCACTGTAGTGGCACTGGGCATGGTAGTGGCACTGACGGACACTGGCGGCACTGATGAGCACTGTAGTGGTACTGGTGGCACCGATGGGCACTGTAGTGGCACTGGTGTGGCACTGAATAGCACTGATGAACACTGGCAGCACCAATGAGCACTGTAGTGGCACTGGGCACAGTAGTGGCACTGATGGAGCACTGGCGGCACTGATGAGTACTGTAGTGGCACTGGTGCAGCACTGATAGACACTAGGTAGCACCAATGGGCACTGAAGTGGCAGAGGTGGCACTGGTGGGGACTGTAGAGGCACTGGTGGGGACTGTAGAGGCACTGGTGGGGACTGTAGTGGCACTGGTGGCACAGATGGGGACTGGAGTGGCAGATTGGGACTGTAAGGGCACTGATTGGTAGTGTAGTGGCACTGCTAAGCTTGCTGGGCACAAAAAAACTCACTTGTAAAACTACTTCTCTCCTCACACGCTGTATCGGTGTGAGGAGAGAAGAGAAGAGGACCTCTGGATGACCTACAGTGTTTACATTACACTGATCGCTCATTGGATGGAGCGATCAGGTGGTGAAGAGCCGCTATCATTGGCTCTTCACCGTGAACTGTGTTGCGACGGGTCTCCTGGACCCGGCGAGCACAGACACTCCCGCGAGCGCATCTCAGGAGACGCGCAAGCGAGGATGTGAACGAGGACGTCCCAGGGACGTCGTGTCAAAACAACCCGATCGCGCTGTAGCAGTATTTTTGCTATAGCGCGGTCGGGAAGAGGATAAGTAGTGGCACACCGCCAGGCATGGACTGGCCATAGGGACTACAGGGAGTTTCCCGGTGGGCCGATGGCTCAGTGGGCCGGTTTCAGTGACAGCCTGTCAAAGTAATGGCTGGGCAGCTCGCCCTCCACTTCATGCAGTGATGTGAGAAGAATGAGAAAAATACAGAGGAGAATAAGTGAAATAATAAAAGAGGTGAGTGAGGATTCCTTTATGTAATGCTACTTATGTTTTTTTGCACAATTGCGTATAGTTTATATATGTTTTTGTTCTTGTTTGCAAACATAAAGTGGGCCGGTCTGGATAAAGTCCAGGGCCAAATTTTGGTCTCAGTCCATCCCTGCACACCGCTCACTGGGCATTAGAGCGGGGGAGAGCATTGTGTTAACATCGGATAAAGAGAAGAGGGAGGAGGACAACGGAAAAGACCAGGCAACAGCAAGCAAAAGAGCAGAAGATAGTGGCACCTGGCAGAAGACACCGGACAGAGGGAGAAGAACTGGAGAGAGAGCAGAGAAGAGCCGGAGAGGGCAGAAGACGTCAGCGGAGGAGGCAGAAGAGCTGGAGAAGGGAGAAATCGGAAGAGACCCCTGGAGCTGCCTAATAAATTACTTTAAAAACCTGTGTAGTGTGTTTTATTTTTGACACTTTTTTTCCAGGTTAATAGGTAGAGATGCAATGTACCCCATACTTATTCACATAGGGTGGGGGGCAGGATCTGGGGGCCCCCTTATTAAAGGTGGCTCCCAGATTCCAATCTGCCCACAGAATCCTGACAACCAAGAGCCAGGGTTGTCGGAAGAGGCCCTTGTCCTCATCAATATGGGGACAAGGTGCTTTGGGGTGGGGGGCGCAAAGGACCCACCCCCCATCTTGAGGGCATGCGGCCTGGTACGGTTCAGGAGGGGGGTGCCCGCTCGTCACCATCCACCTTTCCTGACTGGCCGGACTGCGTGCTCGGGAAAGGGTCTGGTATGGGGACCCCCATAAAGTTTTTCGGTGTAGAGGTGCCCCTTAAAATCCATACCAGACCTAAGGGCCTGGTATGCTCTTAGAGGGGGAACCCATGCCGTTTTTTTTTGCTGTGCAGTTCTTCCTAAAGATTCATACCAAATACAGTATCTGGTATTGTCAGGGATCGAAATCAGATCCCTGTTCATTGAAGTCGGACGCATGGGGAAAAGTTGGATCCAAAGTAGTATGACTGCCGTGTCAACCCGGCCTGAGGGTGACAACACTTACTCATCTTATTATATTTATGGCAGAGCAACATTATCACCTAGGATAGGACTACATAATACCTTCCCTCTCCTTTTCTTTACTGTAGTGAGATGTGTTTTGTCGTTCAGAGATAACTGGAAACAATGTCACTGATATAAGTTCAGCACAGGAAAGGTACAGGAAGTTTCCAGCTCACAATTTTCTCAGTTTTTTTTTTTTTTACTTAATGGTTATATCAAAAAACTTTAATTGTATCTTTAAAAGTCCAAAAGCTAGCAAAAAAGAGAAGTTTGTTCTTTGTTTGTATACACTTTAAGGAAACTGTGGAATGCAGCAAGTGCATCCATGTTAATTCCCAGAAATGAGGGGGCAATAGCTGTCCCACCTCAGTAATGGGAGTTTATTTATCTTGTCTGGAGTATGTCCAGATTTGGGTCATTTTCGGACTTATGTTTACCAAAGCGACATGCGGAAGTGACTCACTTATCAATTTAATCAAATTAAAACACACTGGAACTTCTGTTTCCCATAACATTGAACAGAATAATGCTGGGAAGTTTTAGAATATGCATGCATGAAATGACCTTACTGACACACACACGATACAATGTCACAATGACAAATTTCAAGAGAACAGTAGACACATTAAAGTTCATATAAAGTGGGTATAGAAAGGAATCACCCCTCCCCCTTAAAATAATCACATGTTGTTGCTTTGGAGCTTGAAATGAAAACAGACACGTTTTTTATGTATCCAACTGTATTTACTCAGTGCAACTTATAACATCCACGTGAAAGATGTAACACCAACATGTCAGAAGAATTAAATAAAACATCAGAATCACTGAGTTGGAAAAAGGATAACCCCCTTCCTAAAAATAACTGACTTGTAAACTCAGTCGGGTGTAGTATAATCACCTTCTCAATGGTACACAAAGCCATTTGACTTTCAACTATGATCAGCTGTGGTCATTTAGATTAGCTCAGCATGAAAAGAGCTTTCCTGGAGCGTTTCAGGCCCTGATAGTGCAGCTGAACAATTAACAGATATCCAGGACAAAGTTGTGGACAGGCACAGGAGAAAGATACAAAATTCAAAGGCTTTATCAATGCCTAGAAGCACAGCAAAGTCTATTATTAAGAAGTAGAAGGTTTTTGGTACAACACAGACCCTCCCTGGATCAGGGCATTGCTCCAAACTGAAAGAAAGAGCCAGAAGGAAACTACCCTACAGCACCTCTTGTTTATGACAAAGCGTGGCCATTGTGTGCGTGTGACAACAATGTCACAAATTCTCCACAAATTTGGCTTGTATGGGTAGCAATGAACTACGGTCATTGCTACATGACATTAATTGGGACCAAATTCTGGAAACATTAACCATTTAAGGACCTTGCCTGTTTTTAAGATTTTTTTTTGCTAGAAAATTACTTAGAACCCCCAAACATTATAATTTTTTTCTAACACCCTAGATAATAAAATGGCGGTCATTGCAATACTTTTGGTCACACCATATTTGCGCAGCGGTCTTACAAGTGCGCTTTTTTAAGACAACAGTAAGGTTAGCCCAATTTTTTTGATATTGTGAAAGATAATGTTACGCCGAGTAAATTGATACGCAACATGTCACGCTTCAAAATTGCACCCGCTCGTGGAAAGGCGTCAAACTTTTACCCTTAAAAATCTGCATAGGCGACATTTAAAAAATTCTACAGGTTGCATCTTTTGAGTTACAGAGGAGGTCTAGGGCTAGAATTATTGCTCTCACTCTAACAATCACGGCGATACCTTACATGTGTGGTTTTCATATGTGGGCGGGACTTATGTATGCGTTCGCTTCTGTGTGCGAGCTCATTGGGACGGGGCACTTTAAAAAAAAAATTACTTGATTTTATTTATTTATATACATAGTTACATAGTTAGTCAGGTTGAAAAAAGACACAAGTCCATCCAGTTCAACCATAAAAAAAGAAATAAATAAAACAAAGTAAAACACAGTACATCCTCCCATACACCCAACTCCATACCCACAGTTGATCCAGAGGAAGGCAAAAAACCCCAGCAGAGCGATGATCCAATTTGCTACCGGAGGGGAAAAAATTCCTTCCTGATCCCCCGAAAGGCAATCGGATTTACCCCGGATCAACTTTACCTACAGAACTTAGTACTCAGTTATATTATGTGCATTTAGGAAAGAATCCAGGCCTCTCTTAAAGCAATCTACTGAGCTGGCCAGAACCACCTTTTTACAGTTTTAAAAAAAAAATTGGATCACTTTTATTCATATTACAAGGAATGTAAACATCTCTTATAATAGGAAAAAACATGACAGGTCCTCTTAAATATGAGATTTTGGGTCAAAACGACCCCAATAAATAATAATAAATAAAACAAATTTATCATTTGAAAAAATTACAAAAATAAATTGTCTCTTTAAGACGTATGGGCGGAAGTGATGTTTTGACGCCGCTTCCGCCCTGCTATTTTATGGAGATGGGTGGGGGCCATCTTGCCCTCACTTCTATCCATGACAAGCCACGGACAGGACCCGATCGCCTCCTCCGCTGCCGATGGCTCTGGTAAACGGCGGGGCAGGGAAAAGCGGCGGAAGGGGGGTCCTCTCCCGCCGCCGATGACGGTGATCTCGCTGTGAATACACTGTGGAGACCACCATTATCGTTTAAAAGGACATGTGCCTGAAGAGATGGATATCTCGGTTGTGGCAGCAGTTGCTGTCGTTACAGAGATATCCCTCTTCAAATAGAGGACGTATAGAGACATGCGCAGGTCCTGAAGTGGTTAAACACAGAAGAGAAATGGGAATGCTTTAGGAGCATATTAACCAAAGGTATCAAGCAGTGGATTCCAATGGCCAATAAATATAGAAGTGAAAGTTAAACCTGGGTGACCAAACCATAATGTGAATAGCCTCATCAAGGAGAAAAGTATGGCCTTAAAAAAAATATAAATGGAATGGGTCACTATCAGCATTCCAGCACAACAAGAAATGTAATAAGAAATGTAAAATCGCAATCAGGGTGGCTAAAAAAGATTATGAGAGACACATAGCAGAAGAGAGCAAAAATATCCCAATTTTTTTGTTTTTGATATATTAACAGTAAAAAGACAAAATTACCAGACATTGCACACTTAAAATATGAGGATGGAAAGATGGTTACAGATGGCACAAAGAAGGCAACTGTACAAAATGCCTTCTTCTCTACATTTTTTATGCAGGAGTAAGAACAGTTTAAGAGGCTAGTCAGTTAGAGTTACAGTGTGTAGAGAATATATATGCATCCCTGGTGTTGTATATATATTTATACACTGTATTGAGTTTAGATAGATCCGCTCTTCCTAATTTACTTATAGGCAGGCAGGTGATTGTGCAAGCTGCAGTATTTTCACATGGTGTACTGTCTGTGTCCTCTGTACAGTGTGCACCTAAAGCTACATCAATAGATTTGCTGGTGGGGAAACCCATGCTATTTTTCTCAATGATTTTCATCCATATTGCAGGGACCAGACATTACATTAAAGTTGCAAGCAGTTTTGAATTCGAACGTTCGAGTCCCGTAGACTTCAATGGGGGTCTAAAAGTTTGCGCAAACGTTCGGTCCGTTCGACGGTTCTGGTGCAAACCGAACGGGGGGGTTTCGGCTCATCCCTAGTCAGCAACAATTTATAGGCAGGTGGTACAAGTCAAGTAACATCCACATGAATGGCAGGACCGAAGGTTTCCCAGCAGAACATTGCCCAAAGGCATCACAATGCCTAGGCCAGCTTTCTCTTTTCCCATACTGCATCTTGGTGCCATCTCTTCCCCAGGTAAGTCATATACAAGCACCTGGTTATCCAAATTATTTATAGGAACCATGATTCATCAGACCGGGTGACCTTCTTCCATTGTGCTGTGGTTCAGTTTTGATGCTTACATGCCCTTTGTGGGAACTTTTGGCTGTGCACCCTGACCGAATGCCACTGATACAAGATAATCAGTGTTATTCACTTAAAAGTCATGCCTGATTGGTGTATATTTAGAATTCTTGTGGCACAAACATTTACAAGTTGGACAAGCACTTTGTTTGAGTCAAAGTACACAATCCACAGCTCTATATAGATTTCATTATCTGTGAGATGACAACTATGACTGTCCATGCCCACAGATTTTGAAATTATCAGTTTACTTTTATAGTTAGACTACGTAAAAATTGGAGAATATACTGTATTTGTACAGGAATCTATGGGCATATATGTACAATGATACGAACAGTGGTGCTGGTAGTATTTTGTTGTTTATGTATTAGTAATTTACTATATGACGTGTCACCTAAGGCTTTCACCACCACTTGGTCCCTGATTTACTGCTGTGATTATAATATTGTGGAATGTAATGCACAGATGTCATACACCATACGTAATAACGAAGTAGTAGGAACTAGAAAACATTAAAGTGGACCTAATATATACTTTAAAGTAAACTTGCACATTGCAGAATCTGATGGTTTGCCCCAAAACATAGCCATACATGCAACTGATTGTGCAGAAACATCTAATATTGTAAAGACAAATACAGTTTACACAAATATGATCCCAATCACTTCTTGGACAGAAGTGCAAAGGCAGACCTCTGCTTTCCCAATGTATGTAGGGAGATGGTTGTCAGGCTTTCCCCCACCTGTAATCTCTACTGAAACCGTGCATCTGCTGATTCCTCTGGCTTAGTTGTTCTTGCTGCTAACATTACAGAAACTTCTGGATAATCCTGGAGAGAAGATATTACTGTAGCGCTTACCCCCGCAGGAGCCACTGGTTTGTTGTGTGATCGGTGTATTTATGTTACCCTGTGAGGTGTCTGGGGGTGATAGCAGTGCTGAGAGCAGTGACGCAAGGTCCAGTCAATCAATTGACGTTTTCAATGCTTTTATTTTCCTGGTCCAACACGACCAACAGGCAACTCGAGGTAGACAGAATAAGTTGGTGAAAAGGAACTTTGCAGATTCAGGCTATGGATAAAAGAAGAGACGCAGTCCTGCTTCTGAGAATTAATCTCGCTTCGTCGCCACTCCAGCCAGAGTGGGTGTCGTGCCCCTGGACAGGTCCGTCTCACGAACCTGGCAGCCAGAGCGCCACTCAGAATCACGGAGGAGGAATAAGTCTCTGCCACCGACTTGGCTCTGTTAAGATTTAGACCAGCAGAAGGCCTCTGCCACAGGCTGAATACTCAAATGTCTGAGATGTAGAGCGGATCCTCTCAGTCAATAATTTGGGGCCCACCGACTAAGGCGGCGTACACACGGCAGAGATCCTCGACGGGCAGAACACATCGTTCCGCCCGTTGAGGTTCTCTCCCGGCTGTCGAAATCGGCGACCCGCCCGTCGGGAATGGCATTCTTCCAGGCGGGCCGTCGGGCAAATAGAGAGCGTGCTCTCTATTTCTGCTCGACGGGCTTCCCGACGGGAAGCTCGCCGAGAGTGTACACACGGCCGAGGTCCTCGCTGGAATGCAGCTTCCAGCGAGGTTCTCGCTGGTTTCCAGCGAGAACCTCGGTCGTGTGTACGCCGCCTAACAGTTTGCAACATACAACCTGCCAGTGTTCAATCACCCAGATCCCCGATGGCTTGTCTGAGTCCTGTAGGATCACCTGCCTCTGGGCTCACCCCAGACCAACTCCCCATCGAACAGCACCTCCAGCCTGGGACCTCTCCCTCTCGGTGTGGGGACCCAGCAAGTCACTGGGGCCCCTCTGCGACTTTAGATGCCCTGAGCCATGAGGGCCCAGAGTTTAGAACTCCGCGTAGCACGTGTGCTTCGGCCAGGTAGGCCATAGTAGTGGGGCCCGTGACTTGCGCACACCCTAAAGGTGGGTGCCGCACCTGCGACCCGTTGCGGGTAGAAGACCCGGAAACAATCGCGTCAAAGCCAGAAATACCCTTCCCCAGCATGCCCCGTGAGGGAGAACCTCCTCCAATTGGCTGCTGGCGAAAGACGTTTTTTGCCTGGGCCCTCTGACGCCACCTGTCGACCCAAGGATGAAACATATCCCTGGAACGCATAATGGGACCACAGTAAGCCCAACCCGAACAATTTGTAACACAATCATGGATGAGAGCAAGGTAATTCTCTCATCCCCCCCTCTAAATTTAGACAGCGTCCCTACTGGGAGTAGGGATGAGCCGAACACCCCCGGGTTCGGTTCGCACCAGAACGTTCGAACAGACCACGGGTTCGCATGAACTTTTCGAACCCCATTGAAGTCTATGGGACCCGAACGTTCGAATTCAAAAACTATCATTTTAAAGACCAAAATTCTATTTAATGTTGGAAAACGTCGTTCAGAACCCGGGTCTTGCCCCAGGGAACATGTATCAATGGAAATTTTTTTTTTTAAAACGGCCGTTTTTCCCGGAGCAACCATTTTAATGATGCTTAAAGTGAACAAAAAAAAATTCCTTTAAATATCACACCTGCTGGGTGTCTATAGTAGTGGCACGTGTTTAGAAATGTCCCTGCACAACATGAGAGGACTATAAAAAAAAGTAAATAATACTGCTTGTGCACGTGCTGTGTGGCAACAATATGTCGAATATTTTAGCTGTGGTGGGGGGCCATTATTGTTTTGTGAAAGAAAAATTTTAGAGAAAAGGACAACCCTCAAACATCCTGTAATTGGAGCGCAACAAGGAGCCACGTGCAAAGTATTGCATCAAAAATTATTAGGCGCCCCTGTAGAAACAGGGGTAATTGGAGCGCAACAAGGAGCCACGTGCAAAGTATTGCATCAAAAATTATTAGGCGCCCCTGTAGAACAGGGGCTGAAAAATTGTGCCTTGGGCACAACACAACACTGCAACCCCTCCCAATAACTCCAATTGGAGCGCAACAATGAGCCACGTGCAAATTATTGCATCAAAAATTGTTATTAGGCGCCCCTGTTAAACAAGGGCAGAAAAATTGTGCCTTGGGCACAACACAACACTGCAACCCCTCCCAATAACTTCAATTGGAGCGCAACAAGGAGCCACGTGCAAAGTATTGCATCAAAAATTGTTGTTATTAGGCGCCCCTGTTAAACAGGGGCAGAAAATTTGTGCCTTAGGCACTGGTGGCGGAGCCCAGAAACACAACATTTCTTACTAACTATCAGCAAGAAAAGTGAGGAGAAGGATATTCCATCAGCAGCATAAGAGGACAGTCACTCAGCATCAGCATACGCAGTCTAAAAGGGCTCCGACATTTCAACAAAAAAATATTATTCAGTAACATCAGCATCAGGTGCTTGGTAGCTGGTGTTGATCCAAGCCTGATTCATTTTGATGAAGGTCAGTCGATCAACAGAGTCGGTGGAGAGGCGCACCCTGTGATCGGTAACAAAGCCTCCAGCAGCACTGAATGTGCGTTCTGAAAGAACACTGGATGCAGGGCAAGCCAGTAGCTCAATTGCGTACTGTGCAAGCTCTGGCCAGTGATCCATCCTCAAGATCCAGTAAGCCAGAGGATTTTCGGTGGGCAAGTCGCATCTTGCCCCTAGGTATTCCCGGACCATGTAAACCAGATGCTGGCGATGGTTGCTGGAACCGGTCAGACCTTGGGGCTGCGGACTAAAAAACTGTCTGAAGGCATCGGTCAGACGGCCACCTTCTCCAACGCTCCTTCTGTGACTCACCGAAGCCTCAGCAAGACGTCACCCAGAGCCAGGTTTTGGTAATCCCCCCGGTTCTGGGAACGCATTGCACAGACCCTTCTGCAAGGCCTCCTGCAGTATTTTCATTTTCTGCTCCCTCTGCGATGGCAACATAAGGTCCGCAACTTTATGCCCCGTACACATGATCACTTTATGTGATGAAAAAAAACTACGTTTTCTGTGAAGTAAAAATCAAAGTTTTTGAAACTTCACTTTTCAAAGACGATGTTGCATACACACCATCGTTTTTTCACAAAAAGCGAGGTTACGTTCACCACTCTTTTCCATTGAAGCTCGCTTCATAACTAGCTTCTGGGCATGCGCGGGTTGAAAAATGTCGTTTTAAGCAACGTTTTTTGCTACACACGGTGACTTTTTGTGAAACAAAAAACAACGTTTTGAAAAACGACACATAAAATTGAAGCATGTTTCAATTTTATTTGTCGTTTTTTACAAGACATAAAACAACGTTTTCCCCTACTCACGGTCAATGAAATTGACGTTTTTAAGAACGTCATTTTTTTTCATCACATAAAGTGATCGTGTGTACGCGGCACTACTCTTGTAACGTGGATCAAGGAGAGTTGCCAGCCAGTAATGATCCGTCTCCTTGATAGCACGTACACGAGGATCCTTACGCAGGCTTTGCCGGATCAGGGAGGCCATGCAGCGTAGGTTTGCAGAGGCATTTGGGGCACAGTCCTCTGGGTCACTGAGGACGACAGGATCCACAGGCACCTCATCCCAGCCACATAAAAGTCCACGTGTTCCTTGGGACTGTAAATGATCCCTTGAAGACTGCTGCTGCTGATGCTGAGTGCTAGGCTCCACCTCCATGCTGCTGATACAATCATCCTTCTCCTCCTCCTCCTCCTCCTCTTCCTGTGTGCTAGGTGGGCAAGCAGGCGTACTGTCTGGGTAAAGGGGGCCTTGAGAGGTAAGGAAGTCCTCCTCTTCCTCCCTCTGTTCTGCCTTTAATGGCCCTGTCCATTATTCCATGTAGCGTGTGCTCCAACATGTGAATAAGAGGGACAGTCTCACTGATATATGCACTGTCACTGCTCACCATCCTCGTGGCCTCCTCAAATGGTGACAGGACAGTGCATGCATCCCTGATCAAGGCCCACTGGCGTGGGGAAAAAAAACCTAGCTGCCCTGACCCAGTTCTGCTGCCATATTGGCACAGGTACTCATTGATGGCCCGCTGCTGCGTGTGCAGCTGCTGCAGCATGGCCAACGTAGAGTTCCATCTGGTGGGCATGTCACAAATTAGGCGGTTCTTGGGCAGGTTGTATTCCCTTTGGAGGTCAGTCAGCCGAGCAGTGGCATTATATGACCTCCGGAAATGCACACAGCCTTTCCTGGCCTGCTTCAGGACATCCTGTAAGCCCGGGTACCTGCCCAAGAACTGCTGCACCACCAAATTCAGGACATGCGCAAACAGGGCACGTGGGTGAGTTTTCCCTGTCACAGGGCAGAGAGGAGGTTGGTGCCATTATCGCTGACCACCATTCCAGGCTTCAGCTGGCATGGCGTCAACCACCTCTGAGCCTGCCCCTGCAGAGCTGAAAGAACCTTGTCCCCAGTGTGGCTCCTGTCTCCCAAGCACACCAGCTCTAGCACCACATGGCATCTCTTGGCCTGCATTCCTGCATAGCCTCTCGTACGCCTACGGAGCACGGCTGGTTCTGAGGAAACATGAGCACGGGAAGAGGCCACAGAGGAAGACGAAGAGGAGGGGGTGGAGGAGAGAGGTGTGTCACAAGCAGTAGTAGTGTTTTGGAGGCGTGGTGGCGGAACAACCTCCAAAACTACTGTACCTTGCCCTGCGTCCTTCCCAACTGCCAGCAGAGTCACCCAATGGGCCGTAAAAGACAGGTAACGTCCCTGTCCATGCCTGCTGGACCATGAGTCAGCGGTAAGATGCACCTTACCACTGACCGCCCTGTCCAGCGAGGCATGGACATTGCCTTCCACATGCCGGTAGAGAGCCGGAATTGCCTTCCGTGAGAAAAAGTGGCGTTTTGGTACTTGCCACTGAGGTGCTGCACATTGCACAATCACGGAAGGGGGCAGAATCCACCAACTGAAAAGGTAGCAGTTGAAGTGCTAGCAATTTCGCTAAGCTAGCATTCAACTGCTGGGCATGTGGATGGCTGGGATTGTACTTCTTTCGGCGCTGCAGCAGCTGGGGCAGGGAAATTTGCCTGGTACTATCAGTAGATTGCCCGCTAGTACTAGCTTGTGACACACCTATTTCTACACCTTCACTGCAGGCTTCAGAGAGGACTGGGGGTCTAGTGGGGTTGGAGGTCCCAGAAGGGCAAGGGGGGTACGCTTTTGTCTTTGGTATGGGTCTTTCTGGTGTGCTTGCCAACGAGCTGCATGGCAGGTCGACATATGTCTGGATAAGCATGTGGTACCCAGGCGGTTGATGTTTTGGCCACGCGAGATACGCTTGCGACATATGTTGCAAATAGCAAAGGTACGATCTTGTGGACATGTTTCAAAAAAGGCCCACACCAAAGAACTTTTGCTGTACCGGTCAGACACAGCAACGCCATGCACAAGCGCCGTAGATGTGCGCTGTAATGCAGTTGGTGTACCCTTAAGCTGACCCCTGGAGGGCATCCTGCCTCTTTGGAGATGTGCCTGTGCCTCGTCCTCCTCCTCCTCCTCTTCCTCCTCCTATCAGGCACCCAGGTAAAGTCAGTGACCTCATCATTCCCTCCCTCCTCATCACTGTCAACAACCTGGCAGTATGCTCCAGCTGGGGGAACATCACTCCCAGATTGCTGTCCCTCTCGGCCACCCCCTCTCCCTGGGCTCACATCAATGCCTTCCTCTATCTGTGTTTCGTCATCGGAGTCTTCAAAACGCTGCGCATCTTCCTGCAGCATGTACCCAACACTGTGTTGAAACCGTTCGAGGGACTCCTCAGGAGGACATGGTGGGACTAGGGAAGTATTGTGTGAAGCCATTGTACAGAGGGAAGAGGGCGCCTTGGCAGCTGCTTTGCCAGACAAACTTAGATCAGTCTGTGTGAGAGAGGATGAGGAGGATGAGGACGGCTTGGTCATCCACTCTACTAATTTCTCAGCATGTTGAGGCTCAACACAGCCAGCTCCCGAAAAGAAGGACGAGCGGCCACGGCCACGTGCTGGAGAGGATGCACCACATCCACCGCCAGCGTTAACTCTAGATGCAGAGCCTGCTTGCCCTTGTGACTCTCTGCCTCTCTTTGTTGTCCTTCCAGACATATTGTTCAGGTGCTATGTAACAGCACAAGTGCAGTGACACCAACTGCGCTCAGGTGGTATGTAACAGCACACGTGCAGTGACACCGAATGCGCTCAGGTGGTATGTAACAGCACACGTGCAGTGACACCAAATGCGCTCAGGTGGTATGTAACAGCACACGTGCAGTGACACCAAATGCGCTCAGGTGGTATGTAACAGCACACGTGCAGTGACACCAAATGCGCTCATGTGGTATGCAACAGCACACGTACAGTGAAACCAAATGCGCTCAGGTGATATGTAACAGCACTGCGCTCAGGTGATATGTAACAGCACACGTGCAGTGACACCAAATGGGCTCAGGTGATATGTAACAGCACACGTGCAGTGACACCAAATGCGCTTAGGTGGTATGTAACAGCACACGTGCAGTGACACCAAATGCGCTCAGGTGGTATGTAACAGCACACGTGCAGTGACACCAAATGCGCTCAGGTGGTATGTAACAGCACACGTACAGTGACACTAACTGCGCTCAGGTGGTATGTAATAGCACACGTGCAGTGACACCAAATGCGCTCAGGTGATATGTAACAGCACACATGTAGTGACACCAAATGCGCTCAGGTGGTATGCAACAGCACACGTACAGTGACACCAAATGCGCTCAGGTGATATGTAACAGCACTGCGTTCAGGTGATATGTAACAGCACACGTGCAGTGACACCAAATGCGCTCAGGTGATATGTAAAAGCACACGTGCAGTGACACCAAATGCGCTCAGGTGGTATGTAACACCACACGTACAGTGACACTAACTGCGCTCAGGTGGTATGTAACAGCACACGTGCAGTGACACCAAATGCGCTCAGGTGATATGTAACAGCACACGTGCAGTGACACCAAATGCGCTCAGGTGATATGTAACAGCACACGTGCAGTGACACCAAATGCTCTCAGGTGGTATGTAACAGCACACATACAGTGACATTAACTGCGCTCAGGTGGTATGTAACAGCACACGTGCAGTGACACTAACTGCGCTCAGGTGGCATGTAACAGCACACGTGCAGTGACACCAAATACGCTCAGGTGGTATGTAACAGCACACGTACAGTGCACTAACTGCGCTCAGGTACAGTAACAGACACGTGCAGTAACAAATGCGCTCAGGTGATATGTAACAGCACACGTGCAGTGACACCAAATGCGCTCAGGTGATAGCAACACACAAGTGCAGTGACACCAAATGCGCTCAGGTGATATGTAACAGCACACGTGCAGTGACACCAAATGCGCTAGGTGATATGCAACAGCACAAGTGCAGTGCACAAATGCGCTCAGGTGATATGTAACAGCACAGTGCAGTAACACCAAATGCGCTCAGGTGATATGTAACAGCAACGTGCATGACACCAAATACGCTCAGGTGATGTAACAGCACATGTACAGTAACTAACTGCGCTCAGGTGATATGTAACAGCACACGTGCAGTGACACAAATGCGCCAGGTGAATGTAACAGCACACGTGCGTGCAGTAACACCAAAGGTCAGGTGTATGTAACAGCACACGTGCAGTGACACTACTGTGCTCAGGTGGTAGTAACAGACACGTGCAGTAACAAATGCGCTCAGGTGATATGTAACAGCACACGTGCAGTGACACCAAATGCGCTCAGGTGATATGTAACAGCACACGTGCAGTGACACCAAATGCGCTCAGGTGATATGTAACAGCACACGTGCAGTGACATACTGTGCTCAGGTGGTATGTAACAGCACACGTGCAGTGACACCAAATGCGCTCAGGTGATTTGTAACAGCACACGTGCAGTGACACCAAATGCGCTCAGGTGATAGTAACACACAAGTGCAGTGACACCAAATGCGCTCAGGTGGTATGTAACAGCACACGCTCAGGTGATATGACACTAACAGCACACGTGCAGTGACACCAAAGGTCAGGTATGTAACAGCACACGTGCAGTAACAAATGCGCTCAGGTGATATGTAACAGTATACGTGCAGTGACACCAAATGCGCTCAGGTGATAGTAACAGCACACGTACAGTGACACTAACTGCGCTCAGGTGATTTGTAACAGCACACGTGCAGTGACACCAAATGCGCTCAGGTGATAGTAACACACAAGTGCAGTGACACCAAATGCGCTCAGGTGGTATGTAACAGCACACGTACAGTGACACTAACTGCCCTAGGTGTATGTAACAGCACACGTGCAGTAACCAAATGCGCTCAGGTGATATGTAACAGTATACGTGCAGTGACACCAAATGCGCTCAGGTGATAGTAACAGCACACGTACAGTGACACTAATGCGCTCAGGTGATATGTAACAGCACACGTGCAGTGACACCAAATGCGCTTAGGTGATATGTAATAGCACACGTGCAGTGACACCAAATGCGCTCAGGTGGTATGTAACGCTCAGGTGATATGTAACAGCACACGTGCAGACACTGACACCAAACTGCGCTCAGGTGGTATGTAACAGCACATGTACAGTGACACTAACTGCGCTCAGGTGGTATGTAACACCAATGCATGACACCAAATGCACTCAGGTGATATGTAACAGCACACGTGCAGTGACACCAAATGCGGTCAGGTGATATGTAACAGTGCAGTGACACCAAATGCGCTCAGGTGATATGTAACAGCACACGTGCAGTGACACCAAATGCGCTCAGGTGGTATTAAACAGCACACGCACAGTCAGAGCGACTGCGTTTCTGTGCAATTCAATAGCCCACTTGCATTCACAGCAACTGCCTTTCTGTGCAAATAAATAGCACACATGCAGTAACAGGTAATGCGTCTATGTGCAATTAACTAGCACACGTTGACTAACACGGAGTACTATGTTTAAGGTAAACCCTAATGCAGGCAATACAACACGTTAGAGCACTGCATCAAGCACAATCTCCTGCCTGACAGATTCTAAGAGCAGATCTAGCTAAGCTATACAGTTTATAAATATATTGACAACTCCTAGGGATGTCAATATATTCTCTACAAACTGTAAATTTAACTATACTGACTACTAGCCTCCCGGATCTATCTATCTATCTGAAAAGACACTGTGTCTCCATCTATCTCTCTCTCTCTAACTCACTGTCTCACTTCTCTCTCTGAAAGCAAGCCGAAACACACTACATGAGGCCGCCCGGGAGGCGGCCTTTTATAGTGTGGGGCGTGTGCTAAAGCCCTGAGCCCTAATTGGCCAAAGCACCCAGGCTTTGGCCAATTAGGTCTCTTCGTTTTTTGGGCGCTGTGATTGACCAAGCATGCGGGGTCATGGTGCATGCTTGGCCAATCATCAGCGTGCAACGCCGCAGTGAATTATGGGCCGTTGCGCGTCATTCGAATTTGGTGCAAACGACCCGTTTAGTTCGTTTTTGACGAACCATCGAACAGGCAATGTTCGATGCGAACATGTGTTTGCATCGAACACGAAGCTCATCCCTAACTGGAAGTATGGGGGCGCTACATTACATTGCCTGTGTTATAATCATAGATGTCCACAGCAGTGGCGGCTGGTGCTCAAAATTTGTACACAGAACTGTAACACAACGCTGGCAGTCATGGAGCTACCATGCTGGCTAGACTTTTTTTTCCCCACATTCTTATCTTATGTTGGAACCCTGCTATAGTGGTCCCAGATCGATTTGACATCATTGACATGACAGCCACTGGTCAGATTCATCCAGACCAGAAAAGGAACATTGGTTCTGTGTCTAAAATGCTTCAGAATACTTCTTCCACTTCCAGTAAGCTATTTGATGGAGAAAATGCTCACCTGTCTTCCAAGAGCAACTATTATGCCGCGTACACACGATTACTTTTCGGCATGAAAAAAAACTACGTTTTAAAAACGTCATTTAAAATGATCGTGTGTGGGCTTCACATCGTTTTTCATCTTCTGAAAAACGACAAAAAAAAGAATTTGAGCGTGCTGCATTTTTTTATTTTTTTTGTAAAATCTTTATTTATGAAAGACAAGGCAACACATCTCAATATACAATTGAAAAAGGTGGAGGTCAAACAGTGCACCGGTCAATCCTTTTTTTTTTTTTTTTTTGCTATATCACAATAATGAAATAAAAAGAAAACAGAAATGACAAACAATCACATAAACATAAAAAATAAACAGTTAAACAGCCTAAGACCTAGGAGGTGAAGTATTCATGTAACGGGTCGGTGGCAAGGCCTCCACCCCCACAACGAGGGAGCTGAGCCCCGACTGCCGGGTTTCAATATTTAGGACTAAGTCGTCCTCCAAGGAGCAGCAATCAGGTGCACGAGCAGGCCGACCGACTCCCCGGACCACACACAGGCGACAGCCATGCTGCATTTTTTAACGTCGTTTTAAAAAAAATAGTTTTTTGGGTTGTAAAAAATGATCGTGTGTGGGCTAAAACGACGCTAAAAATTAAGTTTTAAACCCACGCATGCTCAGAAGCAAGTTATGAGACGGGAGCGCGAATGGAACTTCCCCTTCAGAGTGCCATCGTACGTGTTGTACGTCACCGCGTTTTGCTCATCATTTTTTTTAAATGATGGTGTGTGGGCAACATCGTTTTTATTGATGAAGTTGGAAAAACTTTGTTTTTTTTTTTCATGCTGAAAAGTGATCGTGTGTACGCAGCATAAGTCTCAGACCCACCAGAAGTTCAGGTTTATATGCTTTCCTGTTGGTATTCTCTGTTTAGGAAAACAAACAATATGTTCCTTGTGGCAATATTCTTTAACCACTTAAGGACCCCCGCACGCACATATACGGCCACAGAATGGCACGTACAGGCACAAGGGCGTAAATTTACGTCCCCGCCTGAGTGCGGTTCGCGGCGTGCGGGGGTCCCCCTGGCTCCGGGAGCGATCCGGGATCAGCGGGCGGATGTCGGCGAATACCCGCCCCCCCGCGATCGCTCCCAGCCAATGGGAGCGCGCTCCCATCCTGTCAGTTCCTCCTCCTGTGTTTACACAGGAAGGAGGAAATGATGTAATCTCTCATCGCAGCGCTGTTTCCCAGCGCTGCTGATGAGAGAAGACATCACAAGTAAGTGTGCACCAACACAACACTGACACACACTCACATAGGCATATTAACCCCTTGTGATCGCCCCCCCACCCCCCTGTCACAGTGTCACTGAATGCAGTGATCTAATCACTGCATTTAGTGTCAGTGTGACAGGCAGTGTAAAAAACAGTTAGTGTTAGGTTCAGGATAGCCCCCCCACCCCCCCTAATAAAGTTTTAACCCCCTGATCACCGCCCTAGTTAACCCTTTCACTCCCTATTGCCAGCGTCACTAAGCGATCATTTTTCTGATCGCTGTATTAGTGTCGCTGTTCCCGCTAGGTAGCTATTTTTTTTTATTGCGATTTTTTTTTTTACTAAAGACATGTGGCTAAATAAATTTTGGCCTAAATGTTTGACTAAAATTTTGTTTATTTGATTTTTTTTTAACAAAAAGTAAAAAATAGTGTTTTTTTTTCAAAAATGTCGCTCTATTTTTGTATATAGCGCAAAAAATAAAAAATCGCAGAGGTGATCAAATACCACCAAAAGAAAGCTCTATTTGTGGGAAGAAAAGGACGCAAATTTTGTTTGGGAGCCACGTCGCACGACCGCGCAATTGTCTGTTAAAGCGACGCAGTGCCGAATCGCAAAAACACCTTGGGTCATTTACCAGCGTATTGGTCCGGGTCTTAAGTGGTTAAGAAGCCATTTTGTTAACTAGGTGCAGAATGCATGAAATGGTATGATGCCACTTTCTACTAATAAAAGCTTTATAAAAATGCTGCTTATGAAATCACTAGCAATCTGTATCTCATAAAAATATATGGCAGCACCAGAAAAGATGTGGGAACCTTGATCTGGGGGACATGCTCAACCAACTTGTTCATTCATGGTAGATGCTGATTTATGTAGGGTTGAAAGTGAGCCACTGGTTTATTGGGACACACCTTCCAATCTTCCAAGGTAAACTTCCTTTGCTACTCTCAGCATTTGGCCACATGACAACCCAGAGCAGCAAAGAACTTGGCCCTGGCAGACGACTTCTTTCCAGACTATGTCTGCAGATCTGAATAAGGGGAGCAGATAGCTAAACAACACCCAGCATATGCCACTGACTGTGGATTTCGGTGTTATCAAGATCTGAATAGAAGGTGCTCAGAGGGTGGCCCACGCATGGCGAACCACCCAACAAAATTTTTGTTGAACTACGTTATCTGATTACATACCTTATTTTAGACCCAGTGATGTCACCACTAGGGGGGCTTTGTGCTTCTCTATGCAATGCAGGCAGATCATGGCTGGTAGGAGGGACCAGCAGGGTGCTGAACTTAGGTCCTGAACACAGGAGGTTGTGTTAATGTCTACACATGATGCTGAGCCTCTATGATTGAAGGAAATGAAATCCACTCAATAAAAGAGGTGGGTCAGGCACCCTCTTAGTATAGCAGAAGGCCTAAATGTTGCTGGACTTTCTCAAGCCAGTTAGTGAAGCAAGTTCAACTTTAAGCATACAGATTAGGACTGGGGAAATTAAAGATTAATTCCTCGATTAATCTTTAATTTTTTTGATTGATCAAAATTCTTGACATCACCGGACAGCCTGGACAGTGAGACTTACCCTGCTGGATGCGAGCGAACTGCACCCATTGGATTGAGGTACCTTTGCATCTGTGGAGCAGGAGGATGCATTAGACTCCATCAGGGGAAGGGAGCAAAAATAACCATCGTTTTCCTGTCCTAAGCAGTTTTGTGCAGACAATTCTTTGTGTATCGGCAACATCTGTTCCGTGCGAAAGACTGTTCAGTTCTTCAGGGTATATTGTCAATAAAATGCGATCATGTCTGCTTCCAGAAAATGTAAACACTCTGGTATGTCTGTGTGACTGGCTAAAGTGATGCCTACTTGCCTACTATAAAGTGACTGACAGTGAATATACTAGATAAGTTTTATTATTAAAGTTAAACTAACTTTCTACGTTTTTCTTAAAGTTTAATAAGAAAAAATGACTTATGTCAGTGCTACAGTTTGAATTTAAAACGTACAGTATTTGTGTGAACTGTGAAGTTAAAGGGACACTAAAGTCAGGACTTTAAAAAAAATAAAAAATAACAAACATGTTATACTTACCTCCACTGTGCAGTTAGTTTTGCACAGAGTGGCCCGGAAAGCTGTCTTCTGGGGTCCCTCAGCGGCTGTCTGGGCTCCTCCTCGCAAAAGCTTTCCATCTTCATGCGAGGGCGCTCGCACGGTGGAAAGCTTTTGCGAGCACGCTCCTGTGATACAGCGGCGGCCATAGCCGCCGACTGTATCACTCAGCTCCACCCCCCGGCTCGCCGCGTCATCTGCTGTGATTGACAGCAGCGCCAGCCAATGGCTGCGCTGCTATCAATCCGCCCAGCCTAGCCAATCAACAGCCAGGCTGGGAACCGAAGAGGACGACGTGGACGCGCCCGGGAGTTTCGAACGGTAAGGTAAGTAAAACGGGGATTTGGGGGGGCCGGTGCTGTGAGATGTTTTTTTACCTTAATGCATAGGATGCATTAAGGTAAAAAAACGTTTACCTTTACAGCCCCTTTAAGTCATGGGTGGTGGAAACTAACTAGTGTTGGTTGATTGTATATAGTGTATACCACATTTACCACTGACTAATGCAGAGTTGCAATGCTAGGAGATCAGCTAAAAGTAGTTGGATATTTGTTGTATCTGTATTAGGGCTGTTACTGATTAAAGTTTTCGTGTTCGATTAATGATTTTTTTTTTTTTAATCGATTAATTAACTAATTTCGATTAATTATAATGCACTTGCAGTGTAAAAAAAAAAAAAATCATTAATCGAACACGAAAATTTTAATCAGTAACAGCCCTAATACAGATACAACAAATATTAAATAGAATGGCAATTTTATGTTTTTATGTGATGTATGATATTCATTTGATAACAAATGTAATTGTAAGGATTTTTCATTTAGAAAATTATTATTAAGCTGCTTGTGAAGTTCCAGAATCAGAGGAAAAATGTAATATTGATGAGTATTCTGACTTGGTGATGCTAAGCAAGCCTATCATATACATCTCAATAGAATAGATCATTAATACCCATTCAGTAAGTAGACATAGTGATTCCTGGTATATGCACATCTGTACCTTTGTAGCATAAATACCAAATTTAGGAAACCACTTTACCCCTACAAGCAGGTATTTATTTTAACATGAAGTGTTTTTGAAAGGACAACACAACAGAAAAATGATTTTCTCTATGTTCAGTCGATGTCAGCTATGGTCAGGGGCAGACTGACCAATCACGCACTCAGGCACTGCCCAAGGGCCCGGCCAGCAGGGGGCCCCACAGGGAGCTAAGACTGGTAGTTGTTGGTCCCAAGTCTAGCATAGTAGTGCACTGGTTAACACCCTTTTTTGTTTAGTTACACTTAAAATGTTCTATCCTAATTTGTATCCCTCCTGTAATATCAGAACTGCACCCACACACATTTCTGTAAATACTGAAGGTCACTGACTGCTGACATTATGTCATTGTCTTCTGTAACAGTATTTACTGGTTTAAACTGTTGGATCCAGGTTACATTAGTCATTATTTCTTATCTCGTATAATATAGGCTGTTCATCATTCTAGTCTTGGATGTGACCTGCACTGGAGCATTGCACGGCTGCTCCGGCACTTAGTAATACATCCCATGGTATCCATAATTAATAACATGTATTTAAAACAGATGTTCAAGACTTGTAGTACCGATCTTTTTTACAGCGATATATTTTATAGGAATTAGGTCTCAGGCCGCGTACACACGGCAGAGAACCTCGACGGGCAGAACACATCTTTCCGCCCGTCGAGGTTCTCTCCCGGCCGTCGAATTCGGCGAATGGCAACCAGCCATTCTTCCAGGCGGGCCGTCGAGGAAATAGAGAGCGTGCTCTCTATTTCGGCTCGACGGGCTTCCCGACGGGAAGCTCGCCGAGACCGTACACACGGCCGAGGTCCTCGCTGGAATGTGCATTCCAGCGAGGTTCTCGCTGGTTTTCAGCGAGAACCTCGGCCGTGTGTACGGCGCCTCAGACATAAGACTGGCCTTGATTTTCTGACAAGAAAAAGGTTGGGGTTGTGGCGCTGTATAATAGTGACAAAAAAGTAATAACAGTTTGCTGTGCAAGAATCTAGTCCTTTTAAATAAAATGAACTAATGGTAGAGTAAATAATAAAAAAAAAAAAAATAGAACCTGGGATGCTGGGAAGATGAGTAGAACAAAGAAAACTCTGTTTTATGATGAGTTAAAAAGTAGACATGTGCACAGAAAAAAAATTTGTTTTTTTTTTGTTCTATTTTGTATCGTTCCGTTTTTTCGTTTTCCGTGAGATGCCCGTTTTCCTGTTTGTTCCCGTTCGTTTTTCGTATGACGCGATTTTTTTGTATTCCGATAGTTTCGTATTTTCGTTACTGTTTTATTTTCGTACATGCGGGATGGTTCGTTATTCTGTTTAATTCATGTTCGTTACTTGTTAGACAATAATTTTTGTGAATTTTCGTCAATGATTTGCAGTATCTTGAAACCCTTTTCTTTTACTATTTTCAGTCGTATGTTCATATGACATCTATAACAAAAGATTTGCATTCTGTATTTTAAATTCCTTTTTTCTGTTCGTATTTTGGATTCAAAATACAGCATGCAAATCTTTTGTTATAGATGTCATATGAACAATGAACATAGGACTGAAAACAAACAGAAAAAGGATTGAAACAAAATACAGCATGCAAATCTTTTGTTATAGATGTCATATGAACAATGAACATAGGACTGAAAACAAACAGAAAAAGGATTGAAACAAAATACAGCATGCAAATCTTTTGTTATAGATGTCATATGAACAATGAACATAGGACTGAAAACAAACAGAAAAAGGATTCAAACAAAATACAGAATGTAAATCTTTTGTTATAGATGTCATTTTTGTTCTTTTGCCGTTGTCGTATTTGCGGTTGTTCGTTATGCGGTTCATTCGTAATCTCGTATTTTGGTGCTTTAATTTTTTCGTATGTACACATTATCCTGCGGGTACGAAAATGAACATTTTCGTACGAAAATAACATTCGTACGAACGGGAATGCACATATCTATTAAAAAGTCTTCCAAAGAATAACGCTGCTCCAGGGGCAAGCCTGCCAAATGGGGGGGGGGGGGGGGCCTCAGCAGAGACTCCAACATATGCAAGAAAAAACAAACAGAAGGCGCCTCCTGGTTAAGCGCTGTAAAGATTTAATAGATCACAAAAAACAGTGTAAACTTACATTAACAAGATTAAAATCCAATGTAGAGATGCAGTCAAAAGATCCCAAATTGAAGAGGATGTGACGTCCAGCCGTGCCAGTGGATCAGTACCTTTGTTTTTCCACTAGATCTAGTGGAAAAACAGAGGAACTGATCAACTGGCACGGCTGGACGTCACATCCTCTTCAATTTGGGATAGTTTTGACTGCATCTCTACATTGGATTTTAATCTTTTTCATGTAAGTTTACACTGTTTTTTGTGATCTATTAAATCTTTACAGCGCTTAACCAGGAGGCGCCTTCTGTTTGGAAACTCAAATGTTTTTCCATATAACAATATGTATTCACGAGCAGATTCTTTATTTCCCATATTTTTGCAAAACGAGGATATTACACAGTCCTCTAATGAGTCCATAGAGCCATTACATCAGAGTCTGATCACAAAGGCACTTGTAGTACTACCCCCGAAGGAGCTGCATGTTTGATTTGGGTGGCATGTTACCTCATGTCTTCTTACCGTCTAGGGTACTGGATAATAAAGTCAATGTCCACAGTGCATCTGGACAGGCCTCTCTCACCGGCCTTGCAGCGAGAGGGTCACTCAGAACTTTAGATTAAAGTCTCTGCCACAGACCCTCCCAAAGGTGGAGAATACTTCAGTCCAAAATCTCTCTCAACTGGATTCAACCTTCGAATAGCTCCAATTTCAGCAATAACTGCCAGATGACCACCGCCCATCCTCTCAGGTATGAAATGTCCTTTGATGAGCGGATAGTCTCGTGCTCGGTATCCCTCAAACAGGTTCCTCATCGACCGGCTTCCTCCACTTTGGACGGACAGCACAGGACCACTTGTAGGTTCGTAGACTCAGTCTGCTTACTGAGCCTACTGGGTAAATTAATGCTCCGGACCAACGTGGTTCCGAAGCCAGGAACACAGCAACACACACACCCCGTCCAGGAGGGCCACAAACGGGGGTGGTGGGACGACGACAACCCTCACCATTGGCGTCTGCCCCTTAAATTCCCCTCCCCAGCATGCACAGCGAGGTTATCCAACAGGGCCTGAACGAACCAATCAGGGATCTGGTGACCGGGATGCTGACAGGTACGCTTTACTGTCTCCCGGTGACCTATGCTGGAGTCTACTGGGAGGATTCGCTCTGTTCATCCACCTAATCTCATCTGAAGTAATTGGCCTGTGGCAGAGGCTCTAGAGCCAGGTCTGTGTGTGAGAGACCTGTTCCTCCCAGAAATCCAAAGTGACACCTCGGCTGCCAGGCTCGTGCGAGAGACCTGTCCGTGGGCACTTCACCCACTCAGGCAGGAGTGGCGACGAGTTTACAAATTGGTACTACTGAGGGCAGGCTTGCCTGTTCATATCCAGGCCTGACACCGCAGGTTCTCCTCTTCTTTCATCAACCTTTTTTTCCTTCCTAACTGAAGTTGATGTTGGCTGTGTTGGCCTGGAAATAAAGCATTGAAAAACCTTTATTGACTGGACCTCCGCTCAGTATTTTGTTCCTGCATCACACCCCTAGACAACGCTAAGGTAACTTAATGTGCCGATCCCAACAATCAATCAGCGGCTCCTTCGGGGTTAGCGCTACACCAGAAAGTGTAGAATCAGTTTGGTGAGACACCAGTAAACCTACCAGTTGGAATAAACTTTAGCACCTGGATGAACATCTACTGTATTCCCTAAGTGGCAGTTCGTCCATAGAGAGCGCTTGAGCGCCGCCCCCTCTGGCTCTCACCGCCACTGAGTCGAATAACATAGATTCATGCATTGCACAAATCTATGTTATTATCGCCGCTGCCGCTCTTATTCAGATGGTCGGTGCTCATGTCCGGCCATCTGAATAACGCCAGCTGGTTGGCTGTACGGAAATGTCTATCAGAGCCAACAGCTCTGATAGGCTTTCTCAATACAGCCCTCGGGTCCCGGAAGCTTATTCTCGGAGCGCACAGACTGTACGCCCCTTGGATAAGATGACAGGCGTCTCAGCCAATCAGGTTGGCCGATTCTGGCTACCGGTAACCTGATTGGCTAAGACGCCTGTCAGTCATCGAGGGCGAGAAAAGACATTGTGGGACGTGGACGCCTGACTCCAGTAAAGGTAAGTGCCGGGCGGGGGGGGAGAGGGCAATTTACAGGGCACAGTGGGGACAAATGACACAGCCGCGACCATGGGCACATTGGTGACAATGGATGGCACAGTGGCTGGTTTAATGGCATGGAACAGTGGTGACAATGGATGGCACCAGTGGCGGCCCGTCCATAGGGGGCGTAGGGGCGCCGCCCCCCCAAAGCTACTCATCAAAAAAAAAAGTAATTTTTTTTCGTAGAACATGTCTCTTTAAATGTGTGTGTGTGTGTGGGGGGGGGGGCGGAGCGCCGGCCACGGAGGTGCTGGGGAAGCATTATGTCATCTGAATCATACGATTGGGCAAGCAAATCTATCGGCTGGCTTTTGTCCTGCCTATGGAGCGCAAAGCTCTGCGCTCACAGTACCACTCTGTGCTGGATGTGTCCTATTTGTGGTTAGTGTGTGTACTTTGTGTAGTGGATCTGGGAGCAGTGGGAGGTAGAAGAATGGGAGTTAGGTGAAAGAGCTAAGAAACTTTTAGCACATTTCCTGGGGACAGTACATCTGGATGGGGCTGCTAGTGTTAAATATGTGGCAGATAGGGGGAGGGGAGGGGGAGCCTGGCACGCAGTGGATGTTATGGTAGTTGTTCTGGCTGTCCTCTCCTCTCATCCAGCTGAATTTACTCCCAGGGGAAGACAAGCTTCCTTCACTGTACACTGATCTGTGCTGGATCAGAACACTGACAGGCAGATCCAAATTCTCCTGATCGTTAAATAACATTGCTCCATCCATTCCACCCCATTCATCCACCCATCCCATCTCATCCCATTCATCCATTCCACCCCATTCATCCACCCATCTATTCCACCCCATTCATCCACCCATCCATTGCATCCATTCCACCCATCCATTCCACCCCATTTATCCACCCATTCATTCCACCCCATGCATCCACCCACCCCACCCCATTCATCCACCCATCGCATCCATCCCATCCACCCCATGCATTCACCCATCCCATTCATTCCACCCCATTCATCCACCCATCCCATCCATTCCACCCACCCCACCCCATTCATCCACCCACGCCACCCCATTCATCCATCCATTCCACCAACTCCACCCCATTCATTCCACCCATCCCATCCATCCACCCATCCCATTCCACCCCACTCATCTATTCATCCACCCATCCATTCCACCCACCCCACCTCATTCATTCACCCATCCCACCCACGCCACCTCATTCATTCACCCATCCCACCCACGCCACCCCATTCATCCATCCATTCCACCAACCCCACCCCATTTATCTACCCATCCCATTCCACCCCATTCATCCACCCATCCCATTCATCCACCCACCCATCCCATCCATTCCACCCACCCACCTCATTTATCCACCCATCCCACCCACGCCACCCCATTAATCCATCCATCCATCCCACCCACCCCACCCCATTCATCCCCCCATCCCATTCATCCATTCCACCCACCCCACCCCACTCACCCCACCCATCCATCCATCTCATCCACCCACCCATTCTCCCACCCATCTATCCACTCACCTACCTGTCCATCCATACCTGCAACCCCTTCCTGCTGGTTGTGTACATCGTGGCTATCCCTCCTCTTTTCTATATGAATGCAATTTATTTCTTGGCATTGTCCCAAAGCTGACTATACTCTGTCCAATCCCCTTTTTCATCAGACCATACACAATACAGTCTGTGCAATTTCCTATAGATCTGCAAACTACTATATAGTGCAAAAGCCTGCCTTGGGGGGAGAGTAAGTGAAGGGGGCCAGTTCTGTTTTGCGCCCCCCCCCCCTAAAATTTTGACCACCAGCTGCCATCGATACTGACCCTCCTTTTACTTAAAGACTTGATGTCACTTACCCTGAAAAAGTATGTAGGTAAAGGGTTGTGACTACACTCTGACATTGCCAATATGCAAATTTGTTCCAGGTCAATGCAAAGAGGGTTTTGAAGCCAGTGGGTTCACATAGTGGTCAGGCAACTAACAATTTCACAAAGAGATAAACAGTGGGAGCCCCCATAGGTTTAACATGAAAAGTTTACTCTGATCCAGGGGGGGCAATTGCACCCCCCGAGAAACTATTTGCGGGTGAGTGAGACACCGGGCGGCTCCACGGATCTAATAGGTCCGTGGGCAGGTGAGATTGAGAGCTCGGCAGGCTGGTAAGGGAGCGGGCGGAGGAAAGAGCGTGCAGCTCGGCACCCAGGGTACTAAAAGTGCCGGCGGCTCCGCTGGCGGGAGAGAGAGCGTGCGGCTGGGCGGCTTGGTGAGTGTCTAAATGAGCGGGGAGCAGAGAGATGACATCCTCTCTCATCGCCCGCCCTGCATTCCTGTACTTCCGCCCTTACTGTGTTTGCAGCGCAGCCGCGGGCAACAGAGAGATTGTATCATCTCTCTGCTGCCTGACTCTGGGACACAGCATGGGACAATTTGAACGGGCAAGTGAAAATCTGCAATGTGTGACAGACAGGCAAGTGACAAATGTGTGGCAGGTGATGTGGCAAGTGACAATCCACAACGGTGGCAGGTAATGTGGCACGTGACAACCCACAACTTGTGGCAAATGACAAACGTGTGGCAGGTGACGTGGCAAGTGACAAACCGCAACTTGTGGCAGGTGACAATTCACAACTTGTGGCAAGTGACAAATGTGTGGCAGGTGATGTGGCAAGTGACAATCTGCAACGGTGGCAGGTGATGTGGCAAGTTAAACCCGCAACTTGTGGCAGGTGATGTGGCAAGTGACAATCGACAACTTGTG